>CM076580.1:1003100435-1003426937 GCA_034641835.2 Pinus albicaulis | reverse complement strand
TGAGGAAGAATTGTAACAACAGTTTGTTTTTAATGAGATAGAGTTGATACTTCATATCTCTGTTTGTCTGTCTTAAATTTAATTTTATTTTAAAGCTCTGTGTTGTAAAAGAGGAATTTCTATTTCCTCTGTTCTGTTAAGGAATTACCCAGAAAATTCCAACATGGTATCAGAGCTAGTCCAGGCTATTTGAAGGTCAAATAAGTTGAAGGAAGGAGTTCTTTGTTGCAGCAGCTTCTCCAGCAGTGTGAAGACTCAGCCAAAAAGAATCCAAAGGTATTTCTCTATACAGTTTTTTGTGTTATTGTTGCAGAACAATCAGTTAATTTTAAACACACAGTCAAGTGTTTTTTAAATCATAGTTAAGAGTGCAGAATGGCTGGAGCCAGCACTGGAATGGGTATGGGAAATATCCATCTCCCAATGTTTAATGGGAAAAACTATGACTACTGGTCAATAACTATGAGGGCATTATTTGTCTCCCAAGACTTATGGGAATTTGTTGAGGAAGGCTTTGAAGAGCCATCAGATGAACTTGAGTTTAATATGTTAACTCAGGCAAAAAGAGAGATGTTGAAGAGAAATAAGAAGAAAGACTCCAAAGCTCTTTTCTTTTTGTATCAAGCAGTTCATGAGAGTGTGTTTCCAAGGATAGCAGCAGCTAAGAGATCCAAAGAAGCATGGCAGACTCTTATGACAGCCTATCAAGGCATGGAAAAAGTGAAGACAACAAAACTTCAGTTGCTGAGGAGAGACTTTGAGACTCTCTGTATGAAGGAGTCAGATAATATTGACTCATTCTTCACTCATGTGATTGGAATGGTCACACAAATCAGATCTCATGGAGAGACTCTTGAGGACAAGAGGATTGTTGAAAAACTCTTGAGAAGTTTACCCTCAAGATTTGATGTGATTGTCACCACCATAGAGGAGACTAAGGATCTCACAAAGTTTTCAGTGGATGAACTACATGCATCACTGATGACTCATGAACAGAGATTGGGTAGGAGTGAAAACTCATCTCTTGAGCATGCCTTTAAGACCCAGATGTCTTTCAGAAGAGGAAGAGGGCAAGGCAAAGGAAACAAGAGAGGAAGAGGCAGAAGCCAAAACAGAGGTGGAAGAGACAGCCCTTCACATTCACATGGAAGGTGCAACAGTCAAAATCACAGCCACGGCCAAGGCAGCCAGCAAAGTGGACAGCAGAATGCTCAAGGACAAAGGTATGATAAGTCCAATGTCCAATGTTACCATTGTAAAAAATATGGTCATTATG
Organism: Pinus albicaulis; assembly: GCA_034641835.2. Classification (NCBI taxonomy): domain Eukaryota; kingdom Viridiplantae; phylum Streptophyta; class Pinopsida; order Pinales; family Pinaceae; genus Pinus; species Pinus albicaulis. Next base: position 1,003,425,661 of record CM076580.1, on the reverse strand, counting down.
CTAATGAATGTAGAAAGAAGCAGCAAGATATGGCAAGTAGAACTAGTGCAAATTTCACTAAGGAAAATAGCAGCCAAAACAATTTGTTTTTAGCTTGTAATATGGCTGAAGAAAAGAATGAGGATTTATGGTTTCTAGACTCCGGTTGTAGTAACCATATGACAGGAAACTTAGCAATGTTTTCTATGTTAGATGAGAGTGTGCAGTCACAAGTCACACTAGGAATTGATAGCAAAGTTTCTGTTATGGGAAAAGGAGATGTGAATGTTTTAACAAGATTAGGTGCAAAGAAATCCATAGCAGATGTTTATTATGTTCCAGGAATGAAGTGTAACCTCTTAAGTATTGGACAACTTGTCCATAAGGGGTATAATGTTTTCTTTGAGGATGATGTTTGTACCATCATGGATAAACCACCCAACAAACAATGTATTGCTGAAGTGAAGATGACAAGGAACAGGATGTTCCCTCTCAGAATGAGAGCAGACTTGAAGAATGGTGAAGAGAAAGCAGCAGTTGCACAAGAGACTTTCCAAAGCGAACCAAAAAATGATAATTGGTTATGGCACTTGAGATTTGGACATCTCAACTTTGGAGGTCTTAATTTGTTGAACAGAAAAGGAATGGTAAGTGGTTTACCATTGATAGAGAAACCGGACAGCCTTTGTGAAAGTTGTATTCTTGGGAAACAACACAGAGAAAGTTTTCCTTCCGGGAAAAGCATAAGGGCAAAAGCACCCTTAGAGATTGTCCACTCAGATGTGTGTGGACCGATGCAAACTCCATCACTTGCTAACAGCCACTATATCTTAACATTCATAGATGATTTTACATGAAAAAATTGGGTTTACTTTTTGAAAAACAAAAGTGAAGTGTTTGAAAAATTTTGCAATTTCAAAGCACTTGTTGAGAAACAAAGTGGGCTGCATATCAAAGTCTTAAGGACTGATAGAGGAGGTGAGTATATATATAAATATTTTCTACGTTTTTGTAGAGAAAATGGTATTCAAAAGCAGTTTACAACTAGATATACTCCGCAACAAAATGGAGTAGCCGAAAGGAAGAACCGAACCATAATGGACATGGCAAGGAGTATGTTAAAGGCAAAGCATTTGCCTAATGATTATTGGGCTGAAGCTGTACATTGTGCAACATATATTTTGAATAGGTGCCCTACAAAAGCAGTTATGAACAAAGTGCCGGAAGAGGCATGGAGTGGCACAAAGCAAAGTGTCACACATATGAAGGTTTTCAGATGTGTGGCTTATGCACACATTCCAGATCAGCTAAGGAAGAAGTTGGACAACAAGGGGGAGAAATGTATTTTCATTGGATACAGTGAGGAATCCAAGGCTTATCGCTTGTACAACCCATCCACCAAGAAGTTTACTGTGAGTAGAGATGTTCAGTTTATTGAAGAGGAAGCTTGGGATGGAAGCATAGAGAAGACAGTGAATGTAAAACACTTTTTGTCTCATGATGAGAATGATGATGAGTTGGCTGAAATACATCCCCAAACAGCAACACCAACAAAAGAGCAGCATAGCACACCCTTGAGGAGAAATGATAGTGCTTCTCCAAGCACACCACAAGGAGGAAATTCAAGTGCTTCTTCAAGCATTTGTACATCTAATGAAAGAGGTAAGAAATTCAGAAGTTTGAAAGATATTTATGAACAAGATATAGGTAATGAAGGTATCAATTCTTTGTTTGTTTTATATTGTCATGTTGATGATCCTGTTCATTTCGAAGAAGCTATTAAGGATAAGAAATGGATAGAAGCTATGGATGAGGAGATTAATGCCATAGAGAGAAACAAAACTTGGGATTTGGTTGAACTCCCAAAAGGTAAAGATGTCATTGGTGTTAAATGGGTCTACAAGACCAAGAGTAATGCTGAAGGCAAAATAGAGAGACACAAGGCAAGACTTGTTGTCAAAGGTTATAAGCAGAAGCATGGGATAGATTATGAGGAAACTTTCGCACCGGTTGCCAGAATGGAAACCGTGAGAGCAGTGCTGTCCATAGCAGAACAAAAGAAGTGGAAAGTCTACCAAATGGACGTGAAGTCAGCATTCCTAAATGGAGTGTTAATGGAAGAGGTTTACATTGAACAACCTCTCGGTTATGAAAAGAAAGGCCAAGAGCACAAAGTGTGTAAGTTGAAGAAAGCTCTTTATGGGCTGAAGCAAGCGCCAAGAGCGTGGTACAGTAGGATAGATTCCTATCTACTGGAAAATGGTTTTGAAAAGTGTGAGGGAGAACCCACCCTCTACATCAAAGAAAAATATGGTAAAATATTGATAGTAGTTTTGTATGTTGATGATGTTATTTTTACAGGTAATGATGATTGCCTTATTGAAAATTTTAAAACAGTCATGAAGGAAGAATTTGAAATGACTGACATGGGTTTGTTGAAATACTTCTTGGGAATAGAAGTAGAACAAGATGAAAATGGGATTTTTATCTCACAGGCAAAGTATGTTAATGAGGTGCTTGAAAGATTTAACATGCAGGAATGCAAATCAACGATCACTCCCACAGTGATGGGATTAAAACTCAGCAGAGAGGACAGCAGCAAGGATTTTGATCCTAGCTTGTACAAGAGCATAGTTGGCAGCCTTATGTACTTGACTGCAACTAGGCCGGACATAATGTATGCTGTTAGTTTGATTTCCAGATTCATGGAAAAGCCAAAGGAAGCACATTGGCAGGCAGCAAAAAGAATTCTGAGGTATGTTAAAGATACAAAAAGGTTTGGTATTTTTTATACTGCTTCAGAATGTTTAGATTTAGTTGGATACACTGACAGTGATTGGGCTGGAAGTGTAGATGATCGGAAGAGCACTTCCGGTTATGTTTTTCACATGGGTTCAAGAGCCATTTCATGGGCTTCTAAGAAACAACCCATTGTAGCATTGTCTACAGCAGAGGTGGAATATGTGGCAGCTACAACAGCAGCGTGTCAAGCAGTTTGGATGGGAAAAATGCTGAGAAGTTTATGCCAAGAACAGGTAAAAGGGACAATGATCTTTTGTGACAATAGCTCAGCTATTGCATTGTCTAAAAATTCTGTTTTTCATAAAAGGACTAAACACATTGACACCAAGTTTCATTTCATACGGGAATTGGTTAGCAATGGTGAGATTGTTTTGCAGCATTGCAGAACAAAAGATCAATTTGCAGATATCCTCACAAAGCCACTTCAGCAGAAAAGCTTTGAATATTTTAGAAAATGCATGGGTATGCAGGAAAACCCAGCAGTTGAAATTAAGGGGGAGTGTTGGAATTAATTTCCAACTGCCCAGAAGACAGCGCAGAGATGAGGCGGAAGGACAATTCCGCGGGGGTCATTGAAGTCTTGTGGGCGGAGTTGTGAACCCCCCCCGGAAATTGCTGACATCATCCGTAGCGGGGGCCCACACACAAATGCGTTCATAAAAGATTTGGGTTAATGTTATTTGCCCATCGCACATTTGTTTTTAATTCAACGGTTTGTTTTTAATGTTTTTTTTATGTTATTTGTTTTATTTTTAATATATATAACACATATATATTAAAAGGCCCGTGAGGCATGTAGTGTAATTGTTTTATTACACAGAACAGTGAATGTTTTTATGAAAGCACAGCAGTGCGCGCGGAAAGAAAAAAAATCTAAGTGCCACCATGCAGATCTGACATTAATGCATTTCCAAGCGGTGCCGACATATTTATGATGCCATTAATGAAATTCTCAAGCGGTGATTTTTGTCAACGAATGACATTAAATGGAAATTGAGATATTTTGTTTTAAGACAGAAACAGAGTGTTGTAATTTTTAATTACATAGAACAGAAGTTTTATGCATAACAGAGTGTGAATTTGGAAATACACAGCAGCGTATTTTTTCAGAGAGAGACAGAGTGTTTTGTATTTTTTGCACAGCAGTGTGAAAATACTTGTATACACAGCAGTGTTTGTTTTATAAAAGATAGAGTGATATTTTCTGAGACAGTAAGGTGTTCTCTGTGCACTGTGTTGTAGTAGCAGTCACGTTTTTAATCCCTCTGGTTGAGGAAGAATTGTAACAACAGTTTGTTTTTAATGAGATAGAGTTGATATTTCATATCTTTGTTTGTCTGTCTTAAATTTAATTTTATTTTAAAGCTCTGTGTTGTAAAAGAGGAATTTCTATTTCCTCTGTTCTGTTAAGGAATTACCCAGAAAATTCCAACACAAAGGACATTGAAGTAATTGTGCTAAGCATATAACTTACCATTTTTAACTAAAATTAACATGGTATTAGAGCCCATGTGAAGACAAAGCTTAAGCAAGAGAGAGAAAAGAAATCACTAAGAGAGATTTGTTGGAATTTTTTTTTGGACAAGTCTCCATGGAATCTACATCTTACTTCAAGACTGAGGACGAGTTCAATTTCAAATCTGAGTATCATGGAAAATGACTTTGGATTTGACTTTGGAAGAGCATGATGCAATAGACTATGTGTAGGGAAAAGTGGTGGTACCTCCTTCAAATGCACTTGTTGCTGCGAAAACGAAGGATAAGAAAGGTGAGGTCAAAGCTAAGAAAATTATCATAAACACCATTCAAAAGCATTTGGTTGCCTATATTTCTAATTTGGGAACATCTAAGGAGATGTATGATAAGTTGGTTGGGATGTTCAAAGTGAACAATGCAAATCAAATCCTCTTTTTGGAAAACAAGTTGAAGGATATTAAAATGAATAAAGGGGAGTCTATCCAATCCTACTTCATGAGAATAACTCAAATCAAGAATGACTTGCTTTTAATTGGAGAAGTTATTTTTGACAAGCAGCTCATTCTTATTGCTCTTGGAGGTGGGAGCTCACTCTCATTGCTGTTGAAGTTCTTCCAAGACAATGGGATGTATTTGTCACCAACATTCTCAACAATGACAGGATACCTGATTTTGATGAGTTGTTGGCTAGATGCACTCAAGAGGAGACAAGGATGATGGAGAGGGACAAGCGTTCCAAAAAGGAAGAATAATATTTGTCCAAGGAGACAAGGTCAAGGATCAAAGCAAGGTTTTCAAAGAATGAAGAAAAGGAAGGTGCTACAATTGCAACAGGTTCGCCCACTATGCTAGAGAGTGTCCTCAAAAGAAGAAACACGAAGGGATGATGACGACAACAACAACAAAAATTTAAAAGGAAATGGAAATTAAAGGAACAATAGGTTCAACAACCAAGGAAAGAGAAATGCTCCCGTTGCTCGAAATGGAAAGGGTTGGCCTCCCAAAAGGACAAGGAGTACCAGGTATGATGAAAGTAATGTTGTGGAAAAAACAAGATGAATTTTATCTTATTTACGCTTTATCTACTGCCTTCCCTCTTGATACGTTGGATCATTGGTTGATTGATAGTGGAGCCTTATGGCACTTTACTAGATACAAGGAGGCCCTTTCAAATTTGGTTGAAAAGAAGACTAATCTAACAATCGCACTTGGAGAGAATGGCACCTACCTCGTGAAAGGGATAGGTACTATCACTCTACACTTGAATCAAGGTCAAACCATTCATCTTCAAGTATTGTATGTGCCTGATTTGAAGAAGAACTTGGTGCCTATTTTTGTGATGGAAGATAAACACTTCAAGATAACATCCATTGATGGAAATGTACCTATTTGGAAAAGAAACCCCAAAGATGCATTTACTCTTGGATTTAGGGTTGATGGTCTCTATCAAGTTGGGGGAAGTCCTTTGGGAGCTTTGTTAAGTGATACTTCACTTCAGTCTGATCTATGGCACCGAAGGTTCGCTCACTTACATTACAAAGCCTTACTTAGGGTAAGGAAGATGGTCACAGGTATGCATAAGTTTAACATGAACCATGAAGGTGTTTGTCGGGGTTGTGCAATTGGGAAACATACAAAGGGACCATTTTCTTCTAGTGAGAGCAACACAACCGAGATTCTTCAATTGGTCCATTCTGCCCTGTTTGGTATGTTGCACGTAACATCATTGGGAGGATACTTATATTATGCAATCTTTGTGGATGACTACACTCGTAAAACATGGATCTATTTCTTGAAAAGGAAGGATGAAGTGTTCAAACGGTTTCGTTCTTTCAAAGCATTGGTGGAAAATCAAACAGGGATGAAGATCAAGATATTGAGGACCGACAATGGAACCGAATATGAATCAAATGAATTCAATGACTTTTGCAGAGAGGCTAGCATTAAGAGGGAGACAATTGTTCCATAGACTCCTGAGTAGAATGGCATTGCTGAAACGAAGAACCGAACAATCATGGAAATCACCCGTGCCATGCTCCATGATCCAGGTCTACCAAAGTTCTTATGGGGAGAAGCTGCCAAAACTGTTTTGTATGTTCAAAATAGAAGCCCGCATCAAGATTTGGATTTCAAGACACCCATGGAGATCTTCACTGATAAGAAACCTGATGTATCTCATATTAGAATATTTGGTTGTCCTATGTATTTACATGTGCCTAAAAGAGGAAAGGAATAAGTTGGAAGATTTTGGGAAGAAACGCATCTTTGTTGGCTATAGTGAAAATTCAAAGGCATATAACATCTATGTGCCTAGTCAAAGACATGTGGAAGTAAGTCGCGATGTCACCTTTGATGAAGATACTGTTGAAATTTTGATGTTCTATGTTGTTAAATTCACTTAAATGCAAAACTTCTTTATGCTGCAAAATAATTCAAGTAATTGTAGATAGAACATAAACAATATAAACCATATGCACAATGAAAGACAACCAAGAACTCAATTAGACACAGAGAAGTTAGGTCAATGACAAGGGAAAAAACCACAAGGGGAAAACCCAAACAGATTCTTATTCTATTAAAAATCAATTGTTCAACAGAGATACAAAGTACAATGAGAGAATGAAGAAGTTCACCCAAATATGAAGAATACCTATGATAGTAGTAGCTGATGCAAACACTGAATCACTTTGGCTCTCCAAGATCTACTCTTACTCTCCAAGTGTCTCTCTCTCACAATCTCCTTCAAGTCTCTCCAACTCTCTCTCAAGTTGGAATTCACAATGCACAAGTAAGGGAGGTGAGATGATATGAGACACATATATATAGAAGGGGCAATGAATTATTGACATAAATGAGGAGCAATACACATGCCTTGAGGAGGAGTTACATATGCCAAAATAGGAGTGTAACTTATGCCATAAAGGAGAGGAGTGTAACTTATGCATTTAGAAGAGAAGTGTAACTTATGCATTAAAGAGGTGTAAGAAGAATCTTTTTATGACGAGTCATTAAAGTGTGTAAGAGAGTGTAAGAGTTGTGTAAGAGCATTAAAGAGAGAGATGAATAAATCCATTAAGAGAGAGAGAGAGTAATATATGCATTAATTGAGGGGAGTTACATATGACATGACTGAGTCTCATGATTGAGAGACTTGAATTTCTTCTTAATAATAATAATAATAATATTAATGATAATATTGATGATTAAGTCTAAATTGAATTATTAGGATTGATTGATGATCAAAAGGTATTTTCCATCTATTGATTTTTGTAGCATCGGATGTGCTCTAGCCTCAAGAATTTGCAGGGATGTTAGGACACATCCATTCTCCAAGACCCATGAATTGGTTTGGGAAATTCCAGCCGAAGAAGGTTTAATTAAAATAATTAATTATTTTTAATGGATGCCTAAGTCTAAACTTAGGAAATTAAAATAATTAAAGGGTATTAACTAATATCATTTGGAGGGCCGACGCGTTTCGAACTACCCAGTGTAGTTCATCATCAGGACCACAGAAGTTTAAAATCTGAAAAGAAAAGGGTATTAATTACACTGGGGTTGAATCTTCTAGAAAAAGACAAAGATTGATTCAAGATGATCTGAGCCATTGATTAGGATTTAATATGGGCCGTTGAATGTTGAAAAAGAAGATTATAAGAAGAAGGTCGATGGGCACTTGGAGAACACATTGGGTGAGAGATCTAGAGATCGAATTCTCAAGAGAGCAGCGCAACAATTACCAGAGGAGTGATCGAGTTGATTTCTTGTAGTGAGGGGCAGGGATAATGGTCGGTGGAAGTTTTCCTGATCCGGTGAATACAAAGCAGAGGAGGCAGAGTGATATCCAGAGAGGTAGCGTAAAGCCATGCTGGGCAGCGCAGAGCCTAAGAGGAGATTCACAGTTTTACTGAGGACCAATCCAGATCTAGTGTCGGGAGTCGGGGTGTGAGACCAGAGGGTCAGAGATATGATCATCCAGCCAACAGATCTATCAACGAGAGGAGTTACGCAGTCCCTATGAGTTGAGGCAGAGGCAGTGCAATGTCTGTGCAAAGGCAACTTGGGGCTAGCCATTCAGAGGTTGGATCAGTGTCGGTTCGCCAGTGATAGTGTGAGGTTAATTTTCACTTCATTTTTGCCAGTTATATTCTCTGTATTCGATAACCAGTAAGGTATCCAAAGATTTGTATTCAAAAACTACTGTTTAATAATACAAACCCTCAGCTGCTGCACGGTGTTTTCCCATATTGGGTTTTTTCGGGGACATTGTCCAAAAATAACGGTGTTTATGTATGTGTTTATTTCTTTCTTGCCCAAATCTTGTTTCCGCGGTATTTTTTATGTTGTGAAAATTGCAGTTGTATTTATTTCGATATTTACCATGTGACACCATAAATAACTTGTACCAGAATTAACAAATAGAAGAAATAACATCAGATTGTTGCAGTAGGGATTCCCTTTATGGAATTCTCACACCATCAACAATGCTTGATTACCCATTGATGCAAGGTGATTTACTGTTTTTGGAAAGTCATACTTGAGCCTTTCTATTTTTAGAAATTCTATTTTATAAATTCATCTCTGTGCTACCAATTTTCAACACTCCCTCTCAGCTAGGGAGGAATTTCTTTCTGCAAAAAAGATATTTTCTTTCTCTGCTCATCTCTATTCATCTCTGCGCTATATCATCTAGAACAATGATGTCTCACTATAATGAAGAAGAATCATCATAGGGGAGATTCATCCATCACCCTATATTCACTTGGGGGCAAATGCCACTTTCGATCATATGACAAGGATCTCGCACAGCCAAGTCTCATCTCTGTTTGGGGGGAATCCACTTGTCAACACATGACAAGAATCTCGCGCATCCAAGGCTCATCTCTGCTCGGGGGGATCCACTTGTCAACACATGACAAGGATCTCGTACATCAAAGGTTGATCACTGCTTGGGGGTATCCACTTGTCAACACATGACAAGGATATCGCACATTTAAGGTTCATTATTGCTTGGGGGGATCCACTTGTCAACCATTGACAAATATCACACACATCCAAGTCTCATTAAATGTCGAGTGGTAGAACACCTACATCCTAAACAAGTCTCACAAACAAATTCACTGCACCTACTGGCCAGATAGGTGGCTCTTCCCACGTCCCTGACTGTGGTTCAGATGCATACTGAGGCCTACTCTTGTGGCACACACTACACAAGAAATCCCTCATCCTCAAGAGCTTTCCGGCATCATTCCCTAATCTTGTGAGCTCCGACATGGGGAAAGGTAGTTCAGTGTTCTTCAACAGCTGTGACCGCTTCCCGGAAGGGTCACGCCCATAAATCCAAGCTTCTCTCTAAAAATCAAGAACTTTCCTTTAGATAAAGGCTTGGTAAGAATGTCAACTATCCGATCATCAATCACAATATGATGAAGCCTCACTGCTCCTCTCTGCACAATACCTCAGATATAGTGATATTTGATCTCAATGTGCGTGGACTTGTCATGTAACATAAGATGAATCCCACTCTTATTGTCACAATATATAACTGTTGTGTCTGAAACGTGCTCAAATAACTTTCCAAAGAGCTTCCTCATCGATATTGCCTCACAACTTTCCATGCTAGAAGAAATGTACTCAGCTCCAACTATACTAAATGCAACAAACTTCTTCTTTCTTTTCATCCAAGAGATCTTGGCAGATAAAGAAACACCTAGAAGTGCTCTTTCTAGCATCAGAGTTACCAGCCCAATCAACATCAATATATCCATGAAGTCTTACATTTTTAGTAGTATATCTCAATCCAAGATTGATGGTCCCATGCAGGTATATCAACACATGCTTTGCAACAATCCAGTGTGCATGTGATCGCTTAATCATATATTGGCTCAGAGTATTGACCGCAAAACATATGTCCGATTAGTGTTCAGTAAGAACATCAATGCCCCAATCAGTTGACGATACTTAGAATGATTTGCCAAATCAAGAGCTACAACTTCACTACATAACTTCTTGAAATTCATTTGCATTGGAGAATTCATGGACTTGCGTTATGTCATACCAAATCATTCCAGTAGCTTGACAACATGTTTTCCTTGAGAAAGGAAAATCTCAGCAAGTCTTTTCCATACTTCAAGACCTAGAAAGTAGTGCATCAAATAAATATCTTTCATTTCAAATTCAAAAGCTAACTCCCTCTTACACTGGAGGATAAGTGGTTCACCACTAGTAAAAAAATAAATCAAAAACATATAATACCAAAATCGAAAGGCATACCTTGGATTGTCTTGAAGTAAAGATATGGATCAACATTACTTCTAGTAACACCAAGCTTCATCAAGAAGCTACCAATGCGGGCATACCAAGGTCTTGGAGCTTGCTTCAAACCATAGAGGGTTTTCTTCAGTCTCAACACATTTTTGGTCATGTACTTTAAAGCCTTGTGGTTGCTCCACAAATACTAATTCCTCGAGGAAGCCATGCAGAAAATCTATCTTCTCATTCATTTGGTGAAGGGACCATCCTTGGCTAGCAGCTAGAGTCACAATAGATCATATGGTTGTATAATGGACAATGGGTGCAAAGATTTCATCTTAGTCTTTTCCCTTTTTCCGAGAGAACCCTCTAGCCACAAATCTAGCTTTATATTTTTCAATACTGCCATCAACACCATGTTTAATTTTATACAACCATTTAGAAGACACAACAGATTTACCTTAGGGTCTTGGAACCACTTCCCATACATCATTATGAATGATGAACTCATATTCTTCAACCATTGCATCTTTCCACACTTGAGCCTTCACAACTTCTTCAAACGTGCATGGTTCACCTTGAATAATGTTGCTTATGGCTACAACATATCCCTGGAATCAACATGGTTTCTTTCTTTCTTTGAAGGTTCCTTTGGTCGCAACATGTTTATCAACATCCTATAAAGTGTCACGAAACCATAATCATCTTTTTCTAGTACATGGAAAAGGATCCAAGGATTCCATGCTAAGTAACCGGACACTCCTAAAATGCCCTCGTATCCCCGAATCCTCGTGTCGGACACCTCTAGGTGTCGGATTCGGCCCCAATTCGAAGGACACGGAGTGTCCGAACAGGGTACGGTCGGGACACGACGTGTCCGAAAAGGGACACTCCGTGTCCCGACTGTACCCTGTTCGGACACTCCGTGGCCACTCCTGCCGGGTACGGACGGGCCCGCAGCAACCAAAATGAGCGATTTTTTTTTATAAAGTGTGGCTTTTCTTTCATATTTTCTCACCTATTTCATTTGTGTTTCATTTGTGAAGTGAGAAGGAGAGCAAGGAGCAAGTGTGTTCTTTCGAAGAGATTCGGGCATCCGGTAAGTGCATTGTCCCTCTATATTTTGCATTTAGTTTGTTGTTAGTGTTTGCATGTGCATATGTTTTATATATTTAGTTGTTTTTGTTTATTTTTTACAGTATTTATGGCTCAATCAAAGGCAGCAAGATAGGGGCAAAGAAAGGGGAAGAATGTCCCCATTGGAGATGCCCCTCCTATCCCTCTTTCATCACAGTCTGCAAGTATTCCATCCATTGGAAGTGGGGCTGCAACAGTAGCTTCAAATGTGCAGGGAAAACAAATTGTTGACCCCAAATACCCATTGTGGAAATATGCAACAAGAAGACGGGGGCTAAGAAGCCCCATTCTTGGTGGGCAACTCATGGGGCAGCAAGCCCTCCTCTACAGCAGTTAGCCATGAGGCTCCTCTCTCAGGTGACTTCATCCTCTTGTTGCGAGAGGAATTGGAGCACATATGGGAATTTGTAGTGTGAAGAAGAGAAGGCTTGAGCAGTCCAGGGCAGAGACAATGGTGTATGTGCACACCAACCTTCGTCTCATCTACAGGCAGAGGGAGGAGTGGTTGAAGGGAAAGACAAAGATGTGGGATGTCTTTCCTGATGATATGGGTCTGGACAGCAGTGTTGAGTTGGCATTGGCCAACTTGGATCTCAATGCGCCAGTGCTAGAGCCTGTCAGATTTGATGATGGATTAGAGGGGTCATCCTCCACACCAGCAGATGCAGAGATGATAGAGGAGGAGGATGCATCAAAGGCAAAGGAGAGCAGTGGTGAGCATGATGATCAGGATTTCGACAATGATGCTGATTATGAGGATTGATGACTCTGACTCATTGAGGCTTCAGGCTTGTAGTCTTGTAGATAGTAGTTGATTTTGTATTTTCTATTTCTATTTGCCATTGGCAGTGTTGTTATGTAACACATTTTGATTATGATGACTTAATGAAAAAACTACAGTATCTTACTATCTTCAATCTTGTCTTTCTGAGTAAATTTGACGATTGTATCATGTATGGTGTATCAATGTATCATTGTAATTTGTATTATAGTATCAATGATGATGTATGACTCATGAATATCTAATATATATGTTTGAATCAATGAAGTTTGTATGAATTTGTGCAAAAAATATCTAATTTTAAATATATTAATATATATATATTTTTTAAAATATATATATATTTTAATAAAATAATATATAACGTAACGTGTCCCAGAAGTATCCTGTTCCGGGGTCACCGTACCCGTGTCTGACACTTCGTATCCCCGTGTCCCCGTATCCCCGTATCCCCGTATCAGGTGACTTAGATTCCATGTGATCCATGGGTTCATCAACAAGATCAAGCTCAAGCTTGGGATCTTCTAATGCATCCAAGGCATTATCTTGTCTTTGAAAATTAGTAGGAGGAGGAGTGCGTATGGCTTTTCAAAGAGATGCATATTCATCAAATGTTATATCTTTGCTAAAATCTATATTTCTTTGTCCAGGTACATATATTCTATAAGCTTTAGAATTTTCACAACAACCAACAATCATACCTTCTTACTGAAGCTTCCAACTTGGTACTCTTTTCCTTTGGCACATGAAAGTAGACAAGGCAATCAAAGATCCTTAAGTGTCCATTTTGTTTTGGGTTATATAGTACAATGGTCTCTTTCCTAATTCCAACTTATTTGCAGAATTATTGAGCTTTTGTCCACTTCATGTCCACTCAAGTCATGGGATGGCTCAAAACCTTCTTCAATCTTGATACAAAGGACTTGGTTCACACATTCATCAAATGTAATATCCCAAATGAGATATTTCGACAAATTTTGCAAAAAGTAACTTAACCCAACATTATGCCATAAAATCAACATTTATTTACAGAAGATTGCCATGTAAAATAGAAACAAATAAAGTAGTAGTATCCATTGCACATTAAACAGGGAGAATCTCAGCTTTTATTATAAACGACAAATTGCGGTTACATGCATATATGACCCAAAATAGCTGATATGGAAACTGACCACCAATATAAACTGTTGCACTACACTGGCCTTCGAAACTGAATTGTTGCACTCTCCCTCCAAATAGTTGTTGCCACTGAGTAAACTGAAACAATGAAGTACCAATTGAAGATCTGAATGATCCTCACCCCAATATCCCTGAAGCTCTGCGAAACTCTCGAATGAAGTCTCCTCAAAGAGAGTTGGGTTTTTGTCCAACACTTGACAATACACCCGAGTGATTCCATCCTGGGGCTACCAATGGAGAAGAGAACCGGGTTCTCAACCTCACATACAAGGAAAGATATTAAATCCAAGATATTCCTCAATGGCCTCCTCCTATTATTTTATAGATCTCATGGATCCTTCTAGAGCCTTATTTTATTATTATTATAATCATGGAGCACTTTTCCCTCTTATTTTCCAATTAAAATATTCCTTTTTAATAGTAAATCTGTTATCATGTCTCCTCAGATCACTGAAACTCATGTCCAACCACCCCATCATGTAGGTAATCTCCTCCCAATTCCAACGAACTATTACACTAAGGTGTTCTATCACGTATTCCTGTTGGAATGCCACCTTGAGCACAATTAAGCCCAAAAATAACTCAGTTTTCCAAAAGTTGGCGGAATGCACTGGAACGAAAGGTAAATGGTGCGGATGATTGAATATATCAAGAGAATGCCCCCGACCCTCACAGAAAATCCTCAAAACTCCTCTAAAGAGCCCTTGGGCCCGCTGATGACACCATCCTGTACCTGTGACCTGTCCGCTCCCAACTCTGGAAGTCCATCCTAACCCTATCATAGGTGACACCGAAAAAGGAATATTACAGACCTTCTGCCTCAAGATTACTTGCCCTCAAGCAATCGAAATATGTGGGCCACCTTGTTGGCCCGATGCAACTAAGACCCAATCCCTGAATCCCATAAAAACCCCTGGGTGCTGCTATGCTCCTGTATCAAGTCACCTGGAATAGATCGCAAGCCACCATGGCCAATCATCGCCCGAATCCCATGGCTCGAACTACGCACTGTCTCTAGATGTAGCTGTCGCCCCATGAAGCGAGGACCAACTCAGCAACTCTCTCCAGTCCAACCTCCTGTCTAGGCCGAGGTCAATCCTGATCAGCGGATGTTGAACTAGTGCTACTTAAATATTGATGGACTGTCGGTCCACAATCCATGGCCCAATGGAACATGTGACATCTCTCTCGTTCAAGTGCTCCTGCCGAAATGTACTCGGGACTAAGAATGATACTTTATCAATAAGATACCAACTCATGATTTCCTGACCATCTATCTCAAAAGAAGAATCCTGTTGAGATTTTGGGTATTTGGGGTAGCATTAGTTGTGCCATGCTCTAGGTCCCAAATTTTGAGGAAGGACTAGAGTTCACCTGATCTACAAGACCCAAAAGTGGATTTGGGAATTTCATCTGGTTTAGGAGATATTAAATTAATTAATTATTTTAATGTATTTCCTAAGTTAAAACTCAGGAAAATAAAATAATTAAAGTGAATTTAATTAAACATGTGATGAAATTGTCTTAAGTCACATGGATCAAGCTTTCTTTTAATCTTTGTCATTGATTCAAGATCTAATCACGGTCATTGGTTTCCCAACGAGGAGAGTATAAAGAAAAGGCTTGGGGTCATTTGTAAAGATACACAGAGGCAGAGCACTGAAGCTAAGGTGAGATTCTAGGGCAGGGTTTGCTAAGAATTCTCAAGTATTTCGATTTACGAGAGAGGGGGAATTTAGACCAAAGGGATGATCTAATCCCAGGGTCTAGAATACACAAAAAGCAAAGAAGAGATCAGGAAAGACAACGCAGAGGAAGGCAGCAGCAACAACAGACGACAGCAGACTACAGCAACAGCAGCAATGACAGCGTTGTAATGACCCATTCCCAAGTTGTACCCAAAACGATATTAGCATGTGAACGATATAGGTATTTGATAGCTACACCTGCCTATACCGCCCACATCGCACTAGTACATCCACCTACTAATATCAAAATTTCATAAGTGAGGAATTTAATATTAAGATTTTGGATTAATATTAAATTTTAACTAAGTAAAAATTATGTGAAAAGGACTAATAAAGGAAAATGACATAATAAAGTTAATTCATGAAGTAATGTAAAGATACATACTCCATACATAAGACAACCATATAAGTCACCTCCATAAATATATTCGTACCCACATTAATGTGGATCACATCACCATAAGAACATGTAATACCAACATTTAGGTGGATAAGACCTCGAGAAGAAAGAGGCGGTAGGTGAAGATTATTTAAATCCACATTAATGAAAAGATCACACCATCATAAATACATATAATATCACCATTATTAGGAAAAGACCTCGGGAGTTGGAGGCGGTGGATGGAACTTATTTAAGTGGAGGCAATATGGAAGTTTTGGGAGGGAGGAAGGGAATTCTGCTGAGATACTGTGAGATTGAACTGCTGGGAGTCTCTGTTGGGAGTCTCTGTTTTTCTTGGATATCTGGGCACGGGGGCAGAGGAGACATCCTCTGGGTCTGGGGTTATTCTTGGATTGGCTGGGAGGACTTGGTTGTTTCGATAAACTGTTTATCTATCTAACATCTGCATCACGGGAGGAGATCCATCATCAAAACCATCAAACCATCAACTGTGTACCAGGTATTTCTCCTACGTATTTGATTGTTTCTCAAATTCAAAATTTCACTGCTGATTTCATTACATACATTACTGCTGTATAAAATTTTCTGCAATTAATTCTCTATGCACGGAACCTTACATTTCATGGAAAGACATCACTGTTTCTGAAGAACTTGTCTGCAAATTAAATTTCTGTGTATGCCAATTTGTTTTCTGAAGGAGGAGCATTACAAGCGTGATTTCTAGGAAACCCTTCAGGGGTTATGCAGAGACCCTTAGGGGCAACGTAGTGATTGCGTCACCCAGTCTGGGGTAACGCAGCCCCTTCCAGTGATAGCACTGAGCATTTGGAGGCCTTCAGAGGCTGACGCAGTGTCTTTCAAGGGCAGATCTGGGGTTTCTAGGCCTAGATCTGGCTGAGTTCTGTAAATCTCGTTTGAGGGTGTGGATCAATCAATATTGTTGGTCTTAGATCAGCCAGATGCTGCAGATCTAGAGTTTTCTCTGTAGGGTTTTCCAGATCTGGAACCCAGAGTTGTGTATTTAGGAATATTCTTAATAATAGAGCCCTCCAGCAGCCAGAGACTGATTTTCCCACATTGGGTTTTTCCGGGGACGGTTTGTCTAGAAATAACTGTGTTACTTTGTCTATGTGTGCATGTTCTTATTCTAGATCTGAATTGGTAGAGATCTGTTATGTGTTTTGCTTTGATGTTAACTTGAATTTATTCAGTTGATAACTTGTAAAGTAGGAGGAGCTTAATTGGATTAACAGAAATAATTTCTGCATAAGAATTAAGATTAAGAAATTTCTACAAATCCAATGTAGTACCATCAGCGTATGGAATACGTCTGGAGTGTTGTTGCCAGCCCATATTCAATTCATGCTGCTTTATCCCGCCTATCAACGAGAATTGCCTGAAAAAGAAGTCCCCTCTCTCTATAATAGGCCAAAGTGGGAAAGATATGTTGTAAGCCCCATTGATGTACTCTTTGAGAGTGCTGCTCCCTTAACGTACTACAGCCCTGCTAATTGTATGTGCATCTATCGGCACCTCATCAGTGGGTCGGCCCAAAGATGGATGCACCACCATCTCCAACAGCTCCTCCCTCTCTTGATCAGGAATTTCATACTCCTGCTGTCTACTAGCCTCTCGCAGAACTACCCCATCAACCTCCAACATCTCCTGAGGATAAGGATCTGCAACTACTGTCACCGTACTCGATGTCCATGCATCTATTGGCTCCTCCTCTATGGCTGGCCCCAATGTTAGCCGCATATCCATCACAAACTCAATGTGAGCCTCCATCTGGCTCTCGTCCAAAGGACTATCATGCATGATGTGCATAGCTTCCTCCTCTGCTGAATCATGCTCCACCACATGCTGCCTCGGCTGAATCGTCACAAGTGACTCATCACCCTGAGTATCTCCCATAAGGTCCCTTGACTGGCCACCGTGCTCACTGGAATACAACTCTAGCCTATGGTTGTTATGAAACTAGCTCCAAAAATAGAAGAAAAGAGATATCAATACCTATGTCACACGGTTTGGGTTCGAATTCGAGTTCGGTAACGATTAAGTTCGATTCAAATTCGAATTTTTCATTTAGGTTCGCATGAGGTTCGACATTAAGTTCGACTATATACATACAATAATAATAATAATAATAATAATAAAATCAAAATCAATCAATAAAGTTATATGAATAGCAATGAGCACGCAAGAGTCACAAATCACAAACAATATTCGCTTCACGCTCTGGGAGGCGGGGACAAGCAGCGTCTAGAAATTGAATTTAGGAAATTGCAGAGAATACAACACTGAGCACAATAGAACGAGTACACTTAAGCTGAAGTTGGCTTGTGAAAATCTATCGACAACCATGGTAAATAAAGACAAACCAGTGGCCACTACAGGAAACTAATTGGCGGGAAGCAGAACAAGAGAAAACCATGTGTTGCCCATGGTTTTTCACATAAACCTTAAAACAACTGACAAAAACTGCCCGAACTCTAACCTCAAACACTAATTTTTTTTTTTTTAATTATAAAATTTGGCTTCAAGTTCGTCTTTAGGTTCGCTTTCAGGTTTGAATTTGTTCAAATTCAGCAAACCCTGTGACATAGATCAACGCCTTAGGAATAGCGACTTCGAGGGGGAAACCTCCAATACATTACATAAATGAACAATTCTTGGATGATACAAATGACAAAACCTCCTCTCTATATATAGGAGTCCATGGGGCCACAATGTAATCATAGTGGGGCCATAATGTAATCCTAGCCGACCTAAAAATAATAATGTAAGGGCACAATAATGACAATATGGGGGATACAGGGGTACAACAATACAATAAGGGGGTTACACTAACAACAATAAGGGACTATACTAGTAATATAGGGACCTAACATGCCCCTCTCCTTCAAAAAAGTGTTGTCCTCAACACTTGAGTAGCTCTGGGTGCTTCTGTATAAAATTCTCATCCTCTCATGTAGAATCTTCAGTGGGTAAATTCTTCCACTTGATGAGATACTCTGAAATTGATCGATTTCGTAGTTGTTGAGTTCTTGTTTCCGTGACCGCTTCAGGTTCGAATATGATTTTTCCTTCATCATCAAGTTCTGGTAATATTGTTTGAATTGGAAGATTTTCACCGATAACCTTCTTTAAGCATGAAACATGGAAAATTGGATGTACTCGCAAAGAATGTACTAGTAATATAAGGACCTAACATGCTCCTCTCCTTCAAAAAGTGTTGTCCTCAACGCTTGAGTAGCTTCGGGTGCTTATGTATAAAATTCTCATCCTCCCATGTAGAATCTTCCATGGGTAAGTTCTTCCATTTGATGAGATACTCTGAAATTGATCGATTTCGTAGATGTCGAGTTCTTGTTTCCGCGACTGCTTCAGGTTCCAATATAGTTTTTGCTTCCTCATCAAGTTCTGGAAATATTGTTTGAACTAGAAGTTTGTCCAACCTTTTTTAAGCATGAAACATGGAAAACTGGATGCACTCGCGAAGAAGCAGGAAGCTTCAATTTGTATGCCATAGTACCAATCTTTTGCAACACCTTGTAAGGACCATAGTACTTTGGCGATAATTTATTATCCTTCTTAGCTTGTTTGAGGGACATTTGTTTATATGGTTGTAGCCGTAAAAATACCCAATCTCCTACATCAAAACTTCTCTCGCTGCGATGTTGATCTGCCTGTTGCTTCATTCGATTTTGTGCCAAATTCAGGTTATCCTTTAAGAGTTGGAGAACTTCTTGCTGATGCTCGATGTGATCTTCCACTGCTTGAAACTTAGAATTTTCTCTTAAAGATGATGTGATGGATGGTGGATGATATCCATAAAGTGCCATAAATGGGGTCATTTTTGCTGCAGTATGGAAGGAAGTGTTATACCACCATTCAGCGAGAGGTAACCACTTGACCCATTGTGTTTGTTTATCAGATACAAAACAACGAAGATATCTTTCCAAACATTTATTTACTATCTCAGTTTGACCATCAGATTGAGGATGATAAGATGAGCTATGAGCTAATTGAGTACCCAAACAAGAAAATAACTCCGTCCAAAAATTTCTTGTAAAAATGGGATCTCTGTCGCTCACAATAACCCTTGGGCTTCCATGTAGCTTTTGAATTCTGTCCACAAATGTAGTAGCAACTGTACTTGCTTTAAATTGATGAGATAATGCACAAAAGTGTGCATACTTGGTAAGTCTATCAACTACCACCATGATGACACTCTTTCCTTCGGACTTAGGTAAACCTGTGATAAAATCCATTGAAATCTCCTCCCAACGTTGACTTGGAATGGATAAAGGTTGTAGAAGACCCGGGGTCTTAATTGTTTCAACTTTATTCTGTTGGAAAACCAAACATTCTGCCACAAACTTTTGAATATCAGATTTAAGGCCATCCCAAAAAAATTCTTTCTTCACCCTGTGGTAAGTTTTTAAAAATCCTGAGTGTCCTCCTAAAGGAGTAGTGTGCAATTCCAGAAGAATCTTTTGTTTTAGTTGGGAATTCTTACAAAGATATAAGCGATCTTTGTACCATAAGGAATCATTTTTCCAACTAAATGTATCAGATGTACTAGGATCTTGCCGCAACTTTTGAATGAGTGTCCATACTTCTTTTTCCTTCTTCCATTCATCTCTTGCTTCAGTTATCCAATCTGGTTGGATAATAGAAATGGCACAAAGCAATGCTTCCACCTCTTCATTCTTTCTTGAGAGTGCATCTGCAACAACATTTAGCTTCCCTTTTTGTAGATTATTTCAAAGTCATAACCCAACATCTTTGTGACCCATTTTTGCTGCTCTTCTGAAGATAGTCTTTGTTCCAAAAAGTGTTTAAGACTATCATGATCAGTTCTTACCTTGAAGTGTCTTCCCATTAGGTAAGTTCTCCATTTCTTTAGTGCATGCAGTATTGCTAACATTTCCTTCTCATAAATAGGTTTCTGTAAATACTTTCCTTTGATTGGACGGCTTTCAAAAGCAATGGGTCTTCCTTCCTGCATTAAAACAACACCAATTCCATTTCCTGAGGCATCACATTCCACAATAAAGGTTTTTGTGAAGTCTGGCGTAGCTAAGATCAGTGCTAGGCACATTGCCTCTTTAAGATGTTCAAAGGCCTTAGTTGCTTCAGGAGTCCATGAAAATGCATCTTTCTTCAATAATGTTGTTAGAGGTGCTGCTATTCTCCCATAATTCTTAACAAACTTGCGATAATACCCTATTAACCTGAGAAATCCTCGCAAATGCTTTATGGTTGTGGGGACTTTCCATTCCTTAATGGCTTTAATTTTGTTAGGGTCTACCTTAAGTTTTAACACCCTAGTGATATACAATATGACCCAGATATTCCACCTCTTGTACTCCAAAGAAACATTGGGATGTTTTCGCATATAATTGTTCCTCCTCCAATAGTTTGAGCACCCTGTCAACATGCTGAACATGATCCTTCCAAGACCTGCTGTAGATTAGTATATCATCAAAAAATACCAACACAAATTTTCTAAGGAAGGGTTTGAAAATGGAATTCATCAACCCTTGAAATGTAGAAGGTGCATTGGTAAGGCCAAAAGGCATGACCAAAATTTCATAATGACCCTCATGAGTTCGAAATGTTGTTTTTGGAATATCTTCAGTCTTCATTCCAATTTGATGATATCCTGAACGAAGATCCAACTTGGTAAAATAAATTGCTCCATGTAATTCATCCAATAATTCATCAATCACAGGAATGGGAAATTTATTTTTAATGGTGAGCTTATTGAGCTCCCTATAATCCGGACACATTCGCCATGATCCATCCTTCTTGTGTACCAATACTACAGGAGCAGAGAAAGAACTTTGACTAGGTTGAATTATACCCGCCTCTAACATTTCCGCAATCATACGTTCAATTTCACTCTTTTGGAGTAAGGATATCTATAAGGCCTGATGTTTGGAGGAACACTTCCTGGAATCAAATGAATAGCATGATCATGATCACGAATAGGTGGGAGTCCTTTGGGAGTATCAAACACCTTGGAATGATTGTCCAAGACTTTTTGGAGATTTGGAGAAATAGATGATTTTGATGTTGGAACTTCTAGTGAGCATAATTGTGCAATTACGCCTCATTGTTCTTTCTTCAGAACCATTGTCATGACATGAGAGCTTATTATCTTTCCCGGCTTCCCCGTGATACCCCATAAACCGATTTCCTTTCCTTCCGAAAAAATTTTCAAGAAAAGTTCTTGAAAATTAAATGCTACCATCCCCTAAGATTGTAACCATTGTACTCCTAGTACAACATCAACACCTCCCATTGGGATGGAAAGCATTGGACTATTCAATACATATTCCCCCATTGATAGCTTGATATTATGGTATTTTCCAGAGCAATTTATAGTTCCTCCATTTGCAGCCATCACTTGACATTCTGGTGCTGGGTATAGGAAACAATTCAATTCTTTGGCTACCTTACAATGAATAAAATTATGGGTACTACCCGAATCAATCAACACTATTACCTTTTTCTTCTTGATATTTCCTTCTATCTTGAGAGTTTGAGGAGTAATAATTCATGCCAATGCATTACATGATATGGTCGGACTCATATCTTCTTCTTCTAGGGTTGCTTCCTAGTGTATATCCTTTTCTTTTGAAGTTTCTTATTCATTTTCTTCCTCCTCTTCACAATCTATGTAAAATAATTTCTTCTCAGCACACTTATGGCCTTTAGTGTATTTGCTATCACAACTGTAGCAAAGCCCTTTTGCTTTTTTTTCTTCCAATTGTTGTGGTGTCAACCTTGTAGGTTGTGGAAGTCTAGGAGTGGCAACACTTCCATCTTTATAGATGTGAGTGGTAGGCTTCCTTGTTGCCATAATTTTAAATTCAATTTTTCTTGCCAACCTGAATGCCTTCTCTAATGAATCCAGTTCCCAAACGCGAACTTCATGTTGGATGTTATCCTTTAAAGTCCTTACGAAGACATCAATCCTATGTTCCTTTGGAATGTCAGTTACCCTTATATTCAATTTTTGGAAGTCCTCAATGTGCTCCGCCATTGAACCCTTTTGTTTGAGATTTATCAATTGGCTAAAGAAGGTGTTGCTCTTTGTATCCTCATAATGTGCTATCATTTCCTCCGTAAAAATTGACCAAGTGACAATTTTTTTACGGGAGCAAAGCCATCGATACCATACAAATGTTTTTTGTTCTAAATGTAAAGTTGCAATGCGTACCTTTTGTGTGTTTTGCACATTATTGAGATCAAAATATTGCTCCATTTGTAGTATCCATGTTACGGGATCCTTGCCATCAAACTTCCTCATATCCATCTTTGGAATATGGTGGTTCTTTAATCCAACATTAGAGTTTATGAAATCACGATTAACATTTATTTTGTTCTCATCATGATTTTCATCTACTATATTTTCACCATTAGGAATCATTTCTTGTATCAACTTTGACAAACCTTCCTTCAAACCTTCCATGTCTTCCTTCAAACCTTCCATTTTTTCTTCCATACCATTCTTCAAACCATCCATCGTAGCTTCCATGTCTTTCTTCAAACCATCCATCTTAGCTTCCACGCTTTTCTTCAAAACATCCATTTCTTTTTTTGTTGCTCTTTGCGGAGAGCGAATTTTGGTGCACTTGCTCTTGTAATTTTGATAGATCATGTTGCAATTCTTCATCTTCATGAGTCATAGTAGAGTACTTTGAGGGCTTAATGGGTGTTGAATTCTTTTTTGGAGGCATTTTAGAACCCAATATTGATATCTATGCTCAATAGGCCTTTGGAATCACTTAAAACTGATTTTTCAAACAAGATTTATGCAATTTGAAAAAAAAAATACACACCTTTATCTTGATTTTGAGGAGCTCGATATTGAAACTGAATTATCTTTGTGATTTCGGATCTTCATTATCTGAAATTCGGCCCTGAAGTAGCCCTCTAAATCTTCTTTTGAATGCCACAGGTCTGACCTAATTTGGATTCTTGAAGACAAAGTTATGCCCAATCTCCTACGATGACCTAATTATGAACTGGTTCAGTAGAGCGAACTTGTACGACTTGCCACGTGTCACTGTTTCCTCCGACTCTGAAATTGATATAACGAAAACTACAGGTCGTGTACTTGTGGCCACTTTTTATAGAATCCCAATCCGATGCTTAGAGAGAGAGTTATGATGTTTTTCCCATGGTCACCTCTTTGAGATGAAATTCGGGAGCCTGAAACAATTCTGACTTCCATAGATCATATCTCCCAAAATATTGCGAACCAAGATCTGAAATTTTTATAGGAGGTTCCTCAGGCTTTCAACTTCGCTCTGTGAAAATTTCAGCTTCTGAACCCTCGTAGAAAACAAGTTATAGTGAAAATGCTGCGATGACTTGTTTAGGTTAAATTCAGGAGCCTGCAAAAAGCCTTAACTTCCACAGATCATATCTCCGAAAATATTGCGAATGAAGTTTTGAAATTTTGCGACGATGTTCCTCAGGATCTCGAATTCGCACTCTAAAAATTTCGGCTTCTAAACCTTCATAGAAAAAAAGTTATAGCGAAAATGCCACAATGACCTGTTTCTAGTAGCGAAACCCTAGAATCCAAAGCTCTGATACCAAATGTTATGAAACCAACTCCAAAAATAGAAGAAAAGAGATATCAACGCCTTAGAAATAGCCACTTCGAGGGGGCACGCTCCAATACATTACATAAATGAACAATTCTTGGATGATACAAATGACAAAACCTCCTCTCTATATATAGGAGTCCATGAGGCCACAATGTAATCCTAGTGGGGCCACAATGTAATCCTAGCCGATCTAAGAATAATAATGTAAGGGCACAATAATAACAATATGGGGGTTACAAGGGTACAACAATAACAATAAGGGGGTTACACTAACAACAATAAGGGACTATACTAGTAATATAAGGACCTAACAATGGTCATGAACTCCACATGACCGCTGATGCTCCCCAAAAGCATCCTCATATGACCCCATGGACTTATTCGAAGAAGAGTCCTGATCTTGACATATAGAAGGAATGTCCTCCTGCTCTACCTCTGTCACATCATTTGCATCTCTCACGCATGAGTGATATGGCTCCCAAGGTTCTTTGCAGATGAAGCAAAGTCCCTTCCTCCTCAACTCATTCCTGCTGCCTGATCCTCTAAACTGGAGCAACTCCTCCCTAGTCAACTATCTCCTGAATAGCCCAATGTTCTGCTCAACCAGCCCTTGGGCTAGCTCATAAGCAGCAGGTGAGACCAACTACTCTCTTCTCCAAATGCTCAACAACCTAGTCTGCAACTTCTGGCAAATGGCATCACGGTCTCTCTTACATGACGACAGGGTGGACTGCATGTGTGCTATGACTGTGTCAGGATGATGTCTCCTAATGCTGAAGAAGCGTTAGAACATCTACAGAATCAAGTCATCACACTCGAGATCAAACATGACCTCATAAGTTCGGGTCATGGCCATAACTACTACAACCTTAAGCCTCTTCCCAAATATAGGGCTTGCACTATTGTCCAACTCCTGAAAATTTTCTAACATCAGCTTGAAAATCCTCTTCATAATATCATCATTGTAGGGAGGAAAGGGTTCTACTATCCTCAAAATATTAGTGAAACAAGAGGCAGCTACAAGCTTGACTCTCTCACTTGGATGTTCCAAGAATTTGTCTTGTACCAATGCAAGCATAGATGGCTCCAAACCCCAATTTAAACTCCAATTACATTGCTCTACCTTTGAAAGACAGGATTCCAGTTTCTCCAACACGGGAAAGTCATTTTTTGATTTGCCACTCTTTAAGTCCATCCCAAGTGCATAAAGCCAATTTTCCATTTCTTTCTCCTTCTGTAAATTCCTCGGATGCCTTTGTTGGAGAAAATTATATACCTTCTTGGAGAAGGGTCTGTTGTTCTGTTTCAAAGAACTAACTTTTGCATTGTTTAATTTTTTCAATTTATTTAGGGGTTCTTCCATGGTTCAACCCAATGATGACAGGAATGTTTGTGATAAAAGTCTCATTGATATAAAATGATTGCCAATAGAGATATGTACTCGGCTTATAATCTATGGTAGATGTTGTGGATAGTTTAAATTTATCAACAATGATTTATAACTTCAACAAACAATTTCACAATGAGGAATAATACAAATACGAGCATAGAAACAACCCATAAATTCACAACATGGATTTCCTCAACCTTCAGATAGCAAAAATAAATCGTATGAATAGATATGCAGTAGAACCTGGACTGATATGTTGATTGAGTTGATGCATGACAGTCTTTCCACGGCCAGCGCAGTGCCCAAATTTGCGTTCAGCCACACAGGAAACCAAGAAACTCGAGTCCCTTTTTGGTATTTTCCACACTCAATATGTTTGGAGGAAGCTACCAGAATATAGAAGAGCGCTTGCCTTATCTTTAATTCTTAACGATTCAACCCAAAAACGGTCTCTGTTTTGATGTTTATATGCCCAGAATGGTAGGTGGAGTTCGTCCTTCAAGGAAAACCCGTTTCGGACAAACAAAAAAATAGCAATCTATTTCACTTCTAGTAGGAAAATCGAACACCAAATGGCTTTAACATGTTGAGATTTTTTAGTGATGGGGTAGCATTGGATGTGCTCTAGCTCCCAAACTTTGTGGAGGGACTAAAGTACATGAGATTCCAAGACCCAGAAAATGATTTGAGAAATTTCATCTAGTTTAAGAGATAATTAATTAATTAATCTTTTTAATTAAGGACCCTAAGTCTAACTTAGGAAAATTAAAAGATTAAAGGTAATTAATTTAAACATGATGAAAATGACTTAAGTCACATAGATTAAGCATTCTTTTAATCTTAGCTGTCGATTCAAGATTAGAGCACGAGCGTTGGTTTCCCAATGAGAAAAGTATAAAGGAAAGGCTTGGGGTTAGTTGGAGGTCACACACACGAAGGCAGAGCACTGAGACTAAGTTGGAATTCTAGGGCGTGGTTTGCTAAGAATTTCCATAAGTGTTTTAACTGCAACGAGGGGTAGTATTGGCAAGCGAGATGATCTGATCCCTAGCCAAGAGTGCAGCAAGAGACAGAGAAGCAGTAGACTGAGCAGCACAGAGGGGGCAATAGCTATGCAACAGTTACGCAGCATCTGCGTAGTGCAGAGGCTTCAGGTGCTATGCAGAGGCTACGCAAGCCTTCAAAGGGAAAAGCAGAGTTAGCAGGAGGCTAGCAGGGTTGACGAGACCCAACTAGGGCAGCGCAGGGACAATGTAACCCAGTCTAGGATGGCGCAGGCCCCTCCTGAGCAGCGCAGGGGCTGGCATAGGTTAGCAGAGATGACGTAGAGGGCTTCAGAGCAGTGCTGGGGTTTCTGAAGACAGAAAAGGGTTGAGTTTTGTAAATCTCGTTTGAGGGTGTGAATCAGTCAATTTCTCCGTCTCTGAAACAGACGTATTGCTGTAGATTGTTTAATTCCCTGTTGGGTTAATAAAATAGGTGCCCAGATTTGTTGTACTTAGAATCTACTTAATAATAAAAACCCTCCAGCAGCTAGAAGACCGGTCTTCCTGCATTGGGTGTTTCCAGGGACAGTTGTCCAGAAAATCTTGTCTGTCACTTTGTCTATGTGCATGTATTCAGTTTAGATCGGTATCTGTGTAGGTCGTTAACATGTTTACTTCGATGTTAATACTAAATATTTTAGATTAATAACTTGTTTAAGTAGGAGAAATAAATTGTGATTTAATAGTAGGGTTTCTGCATAAGTAATATTCAGAAATTTTCACATGCTACCATAGCATTTGTAGATGTAACTGGATCACTAGCAAGAAGACGGAAGAATCCTTGCTGCAAAAAGCAACAGAGAAAGCAGCAGCACCTGCAGAAAGCCGAACCAGAGGATAATGCAGCACCAGAGGGAAGCAGAGCCACGTAGAGGCCAAAGTGACGCAGTCTCCATGCAGGCCCACGTACTTACTGCACAGAGGCAGCATAGAAGCCGTGCTGGGACTATCTGCTCATGCAGAGGCAAACTAGGGTGACACAGTCCTGAAGCTGTTAGCTGATTCAGAGTGCCAGAGGCCGTGCTGCAGACCTTCAGTAGTTACTAGTGGTGTTAAATTTCTGACGATGCAAAACTTAGTCTAAGAACTAGTTGACAAAGAGAGGGAGGAGAACAATTTCTCAGAAGATTTCCAACCAAAGAAATCTGCAGATCGATCAGAGGATCGAAGAGTGCTAATTCGTTGTGATTGGCAGGCTTCCAAGAGAGGGAGTCAGTGGTCAAATTGAGTGAAGGGTGTCTTTCTTGCCAAGGACCCTAGATCCTAGTCTCTAGCATAGAGAAGAGGATTCGTTCTGACAGTTTTGTTGAGAAGATGGCACCTCAAGGACTACGTGATCAGGATAGGTTGGACGCCCTATCCAACTTTGTAGTCTCGAAGGCCAGAATCCTGGTAGTCATGGAGGCATACAATCTGAGGGAGCATGCAGAGAAAGTCCTGGCCATGCCAACCAATGCGGATCTCCTGAAGAAGCATGAAGAAGCAGCGACACATGCCAAACACTTCATAATGCACAGGGTCAAGGATCATGTAGTTCCACACATGGCCGAGAAGAAGATGACTAATGAGATGTGGAAAGCCTTGACCACATTATATGAAGGAAGATCCGTTCAAAGGAGAATGCTTCTGGAGAATTAGTTGAGGTTATTCATGATGGTTAAGGAAGAGGAGATCAAACCTTTTCTTTTCAGATTACAGGCGATCAGGGATCAGCTGACTGGCATGGGGGTGAAGGTGGAGGATGATGTTATGGTGAGAACGACTCTCAATGCAGTCACAAAGGACTGGGAAACTTTTGTCCAAAGTATCTTGGGCAGAGGGTACCTTCCCAACTGGGACAGTATGTGGGTGATCCTTCGACAAGAAGAAATTTGTCGGATCATCAAGAGACAATACAACACCGGGTCAAGTAAAGTAAAAAGGAAGGGGAAGAAGATGTAGCCTTGGCATCAAAGAGGCAACAAGGGAGAAAGAAGCGAGATCTGTCTAAGATAAAGTGCTTCTAGTGTGGAAAACTAGGACATTTCCCCAGCAATTTTCCTCAGAAGAAGAAGGACAAGGAAGTTTCTAGCTCCAAGGCTGCTGTGGCAGATGATGGTTTCGAAGATGACGTAGCCATGAGCGCTCATGAACCACGAAAGTGGGGCGACATGGATCTGTAGGTCAAAGAGTGGTGGCAGGATCCTTGAGTAGCTCAACTCTTTGATCACATCTGAGCTTCGAGAGCCTTAAGACAGTCGCGGGACAAGTGGAGCAGTGGGTGCAGAGAATCACAGATGGGGCAAGGGCAGAGCTGGATGTTAAGAGGAAGCAACACAATGTAGATGCAGCAACAACGTAGCGTAGAGGGGCTGATGTGACTTCAGTAGCGCAGTGCATGCTTGCTTACGCAGAGCAGAGTTGCAGCAACGCAAAGGCTTCAGGAGGATAGCGTAGTGCAACAACAACGTTGAGGACTTCAAGACAGAGGCAACGCAGAGGAGGTCTGCTTATGCAGTGCAGAGCTACAGCTGTGCAACAACCTTCAGTTGACAACAAGGAGCAGCAGCCTATGGAGCTTCAATGATGAGGCTGCAACCCATCTGACTTGTCTGTCAAAGATTGGGTAGTAGTTTTCAGTTGTTTCTCTCAGCAACTAAGTTGCAGTGCAGCTGTTGGCAGCACGATGCAACAGATTGAGAGGGAGCTGCATTACAGAAGTGGCAGTGGCGGTGGTAGCGTCACGGGCAGCAGTACGGGAGAGCAACAACAACACAGTGATGATGGGTAGCAAGCCAAGCATTAGCGCAAAGACCCACAACAGAGATTAGGGCAGAACTTCTGGGTGAAATAGTGTTGTGCTAGAGCACATTGCTCACTAAGAGGGAGTGTTGAGATTTTTGAGTGTTGGGGTAGCATCGAATGTGCTCTAGCTCCCAAACTTTGTGGAGGGACTAGAGTACATGAGATCTCCAAGACCCAGAAAAAGATTTGAGAAATTTTATCCAGTTTAAGAGATAATTAATGAATTAATCTTTTTACTAAAGGACCCTAAGTCTAACTTAGGAAAATTAAAAGATGAAAGGTAATTAATTTAAACATGTGATGAGAATGACTTAAGTCACACGGATCAAGCTTTCTTTTAATCTTAGCTGTCGATTCAAGATTAGATCATGACCATTGGTTTCTCAACGAGAAAAGTATAAAGAAAAGGCTTGGGGTCAGTTGGAGGACACACACACAGAAGCAGAGCATTGAAACTAAGTTGGAATTCTAGGGCGTGGTTTGCTAAGAATTTCCAGAAGTGTTTCAGTTGCAGCGAGGGGTAGTAATGGCAAGCGGGATGATCTGATCCTAGGCCAAGAGTGCAGTAAGAGGCAGAGAAGCAACTAATTGAGCAGCGCAGAGGGGGCTGCAGCTACGCAACAATTACGCAGCAGGTGCGCAGTGCAAAGGCTTCAGGTGATACATAGAGGCTACGCAGGCCCATAATGGGTAGCGCAGAGGCAACAAGAGGCAAGCAGTGCTGATGCAGACCCAACTAGGGCAGCGCAGGGACAATGTAACCTAGTCTAGGGTGATGCAGGCCCCTCCTGAGCAGCATAGGGGCCGACGCAGGCTAGCAAAGTTGACGTAGAGGGCTTCAAAGCAACGCTAGTGTTTCTAAAGATAGAAAAGGGCCGAGTTCTGTAAATCTCGTTTGAGAGTGTGAATTAATCAGTTTCTCCGTCTCTGGAACAGAGGTACTGCTGCAGATTGTTTAATTCTCTGTTGGGTTTACCAGATCGGTGCCCAGATTTGTTGTACTTATAATCTACTTAATAATAAAAACCCTCTAGCAGCCAGAAGACCGGTTTTCCCGCATTGGGCTTTTGCGGGGACAGTTGTCCAGAAAATCCTGTGTGTCAGTTTGTCTATGTGCATGTATTCAATTTAGATTTGTATCTTTATAGGCTGTTAACGTGTTTACTTCGATGTTAATACTGAATATTTCAGATATATTTACAGTAGGGTTTTTGCATAAGTAATATCAAGAAATTTTCATATGGATACAATGGCTACAGGTATTCATCACGACTTTTGCCTAGCTGTGGTGCCACAGTTCTAAGTTCCAGTAGATGATGACTTGACTTCGTCCAACAAAAGAAAACCCATCGATGAATTTCAACCCGAGCCACGTATAACACGCAATGTCTTCGGGTGGAGACCGTGAGTACGTGGGTTCTAGTTGAGATGCTGCACGACCTTGAAAAAAAATCCTTCGCGATGGGTGCACATAAATAAAACTTTGGGTGGCTAAGTAAACGTGCCCCCGACCTCCCCGATTTGACTCTGACGCTGCTGCCACTACAGATCACGTAGCCTTGGCTGCTCCACCTAATTAACTGGCTTGTCAGAGCTGCTCCCTGTTATCCCCTGCTTGAATAGTAGAGTTCCCACACGCCGCCTGTGATTGATTACAATCTATAGAAATTGGTCTCTCGAGAAATCAAAATGAGGCTCGGCCCTTTCATCGCTCGAATTAGTTTCCCACATCGATCACAAGCGCTCAACTCGACAATTCGACCCGTAGTGAATCATCGTGAATGCTATGCAGAAGTCGGAACTTCAGAATTTGTTTATGCGTCCTCTTAATTTCTGCTTATGTCGACCCTCCTGATTTGGTGGTGGAAACAACAAAAAAGAAAAAGACTTTGGCGCTACCATGAGATATCACTACCTTCGTGCTAGGTAATGGGATTGCCTACGCATTCTGCTTCTGCTCAGTGTACCCAACTCGACCTTTGATTCATATTCAAAACTGATGCAAACACATACAACATGCTTCGAAAGCACTTGTATATCCTTTCCCAATTATTGGATTAAAATTCGTCTAATTTAGGCAGTTTGCTCATGAGATAACAATTCGTCACACATTTTGGCGAACATTTTGCCATGCAACTAATGCATGCAAACGTAATAATATTTGATTTCCCTCTGAAGTTGATGTGTAGTAAAACCGTTGAACTTGGCTTTCTCGGCACTCTGGCAAGTAAACCCTTAGGCTGGAAAGATCACCAGCTTTGATACCACTGTAATATCCTAAACGAGATATTTCGTCAAATTTTGCAGAAAGTAACTTAACCCAACATTATGCCATAAAATCAACATTTATTTACAGAAGATTTCCATGTAAAATAAAAACAATTAAATTACTGCAATCCATTACACATTAAACAGGGAGAATCTCAACTTTTATTATAGACGACAAACTAAGGTTACATGCATATCTGACCCAAAATCGCTAAGATGGAAACTGGCCACCAATATAAACTGCTGCACTGCACTGGCCTCTGAAACTGAACTACTGCACTCGCCCTCCAACAATAGCTGCCACTGAATCAACTGAAACAATGAAGTACCAATTGAAGATCTGAATGATCCTCACCCCAATATTCCTGAAGCTCTGTGAAACTCTTGAATGAAGTCTCCTCAAAGAGAGTTGGATTTTCATCCAACACTCGACAATACACCCGAGGGTTTCCGTCCTAGGGCTACCAATGGAGAAGAGAACCGGGTTCTCAACCTCACATACAAGGAAAGATATTAAATCCAAGATATTCCTCAATGGCTTCCTCCTCTTCTTTTATAGATCTCATGGATCCTTTTAGAGCCTTATTTTATTATTATTATAATCATGGAGCACTTTTCCCTCTTATTTTCCAATTAAAATATATTCCTTTTTAATGCAGGAAAGAGTAAATCTGCTACCATGTCTCTTCAGGTAACTGAAACTCGTATCCAACCACCCCATCGTGTAGGTAATCTCATCCCGGTTCCAACGAGCTATTACGCTAAGGTGTTCTATCACGTAGTCCTCCCACAATGCCACCTTGAGTGTAATTAAACCCAAAAATAAGTCAGTTTTCTGAAAGTTGTTGGAATGCACCAGAACGAAAGGAAAATGGTGCGGATGATGGAATATATCAAGCGAATGCCACCAGTCCTCATAGAAATTCCTCAAAACTCCTCCAAAGATCCCCTGGGCCCATTGATGACATCAACTTGTGCCTGCGACCTGTCTGCTTCCAACTCTGGAAGTCCATCCTAACCCTGTCATAAGTGACACCAAAAAAAGGAATATTACATCAAATGTACTTGTTGATCCTAGAACAAGAGCAAGAGCAATAGTAGCAAAGTAAATAAACATAATGAAAGTATACCTGGTGATGAGGCAGGTATTTCTTTCTTTTCTAGATGTGAGAGTGGCTCTTTCATTATCCTTGCACCAACTTCCTCTTGGAGTTTACTCTTCCTGCACTATTCCACACCCTAATGATTCATGATCTGTTTTTCTTGATTGCATTATCTTCTTAGCTCCCTCTTGATCCGGCCTCTATAGGTTACCATTGTCCATAAGTCATATGTCATTGGCAGAAGAAATGCATCTTCTTGATCACCACTTGGAAAACTCCATCATCATCCACGCTAATCTCAGGTATTTCGGAAACCATCTTTCTCATATGAGGTAATGCTTTATAATGAGGATGAGTGAACTTTTGGTGCCACAGTTTATATTGATAATTACTTATAATGAATCAATGCATGGATAGGTCTTCTATTGATTTTATACATATTTTAAAATCTTGATCCCAGAGTGAAGACATGTAATAATAATTATACATATTGACTTCATTGTCTGCAATGATATTAGTTATAATCCTTTGATCACTGCAAAAGAGGTTAATTTAGAAAACTATCATTTCATCTTTTTCAAAAGTCATGATTCTTACCTAAAACCACTATTGCTAGTAAACTTTAATATCAAAATTACCAAAACCCATAATATTATGACTATTCTCATATAATGTGAGAGTCATAAGCCCCCTATGTTCAACATTTAATTTCTATCAGTTATTCTTTCATAACCTTCTATGCATTATACTTTTTTTTAAGACAACACCTTCTTGCACATGCATTAATAAAAATAAAACTACTATTTAATTTTGTAGGTATCAACAAGTACCAAAACCACAACTATTAAACGCATGCAACACCTTAATTACTATCTGCAAAATTACTATTATATCTTGGGTTCCTTGAAATCTTGGAAGAACGGTAGTAGTCAAATTTTAGCAACAAAATTTCAGTAGTAAAATTTCAACAATAAATTTTTATCAAGAAATTTAAGCAATCAAATTTTAGCAGTAGAATTTCAGCTATAAAATTTCAGATGTAAAATTCGGCAATGAAAGAGGAGATATTTCAGCAGAAAATGGGTAGCGAGTAGAAGGAATGAGATATTTTAGCAAAAAAAGTGTTGCGAATGGAGCATACAACAAAAGATATTTCAACAGAAAAATCGCTGCCATTGGAGCAGACAACAAGAGATATTTCAACAGAAAGACAGCTGCAAATGGAGCTGAGAGCAAGAGATATTCCAACAAAAAGAGAGCAACAAATGGAGCTTGTCTTCTTGAGTTTGTCTTCACCAAAGCTTTGATACCGTGTTGAAATTTTGATGTTTTATGTTGTTAAAATCACTTAAATCCAAAACTTCTTTATGCTACAAAATAAGTTAAGTAATTATAGATAGAACATAAACCATATAAATCATATGCACGATGAAAGACAACCAAGAACTCAATGAGATATAGAGAAATTAGGTCAATGACCAGGGAAAAACCCACAAGGGGAAAACCTAATCAGATTCTTCTTCGATTACAAATCAATTGTTCAGTAGAGATACAAAGTACAATGGGAGAATGAAGAAGTTTACCCAAATCTGAAGAATATCTCTGATAGCAGTAATTGATGCAAACACTGAATCACTTTCGCTTTCCAAGATCTGCTCTTATTCTTCAAGTCTCTCTCTCACAATCTCCTTCAAGTCTCTCCAACTCTCTCTCAAGTTGGAATTCACAATGCACAAGTAAGTGAGGTGAGATGATATGAGACACATATATATAGATGGGGCAATGAATTATTGACATAAAGGAGGAACAATACACATGCCTTGAGGAGGAGTTACATATGCCAAAATAGCAGTGTAACTTATGCCATAAAGGAGAAGAGTGTAACTTATGCATTTAGGAGAGAAGTGTAACTTATGCATTAAAGAGGTGTAAGATGAATCTTTTTATGATGAGTCATTAAAGTGTGTAAGA
Organism: Pinus albicaulis; assembly: GCA_034641835.2. Lineage (NCBI taxonomy): Eukaryota > Viridiplantae > Streptophyta > Pinopsida > Pinales > Pinaceae > Pinus > Pinus albicaulis. The sequence goes on along the minus strand of CM076580.1, from coordinate 1,003,390,709 downwards.
GAGTGTAAGAGGTGTGTAAGAGCATTAAAGGGAGAGATGAATGAATCCATTAAGAGAGAGAAAGTAACATATGCATTAATTGAAGGGAGTTACATATGACATGTTTGAGTCTCATGATTGAGAGACTTGAACTTCTTTCTAATAATAATAATAATAATAATATTAATGATAATATTGATGATTAAATCGAAATTGAATTATTAGGATTGATTGATGATCAAAAGGGATTCTCCATCAACAATGCTTGATTACCAATTGATGCAAGGTGATTTACTATTTTTGGAAAGTCATACTTGAGACTTCCTATTTTTAGACTTTCTATTTTTATAAATTAATCCCTGAGTTGTTGATTACCAATTGATGCAAGGTGATTTACTATTTTTGGAAAGTCATACTTGAGACTTCTTATTTTTAGACTTTCTATTTTTATAAATTAATCCCTGAGTTGCCAATTTTCAATAGATACTGCCCTTGGGAAAGGCAAAGATCTCTTTATCCCAAGGAAGGACGATGATGCTATTGCCCAAAAACAGGATGAACCTCTGACAGATGAGGCTAGGCCCAATGGATCCTATTGATCCACCTCCTGGTGATCCCTCTACCTCAAGGAAATGTCCACTATGGCTCAAAGATACTCTCGAAGATGTTGAAAGACATACTGCTCCAAGAGGGACATTTCGTGAAAGTAAAAAGCCAAACATGTATCAAGGGTACTTAGCTGTCATGAGTACTATTGTTCAAGTTGAACCCTGAACCATGCACGCTCGAAGAAGTTATAAAACACCAAGTATGGAATGAGGAATATGAATCTATCATGAAGAATAATGTCTGAGACATGGTGCCTAGACCCAAGGACAAGCCTGCGGTCACCTCAAAATTGCTTTACAAAATTAAACATGGAGCTGATGGGAGTGCTGAAAAATATAACGTCAGGTTCGTTTCTCGAGGCTTCTCTCGAAAGGAAGGAGTGGACTATGACGAGATATCTGCACTGGATGCTCGATATACCAATAGCCGATCTATTATTTCTCTCGTTGCCAACCAAGGATGGAGCCTACATAAAATGGACATCAAAACTATTTTCTTGCATGGCTTGCTTAAGGAGGAAGTCTACTTGGAACAACCTCAAGGATTCGAAGTACAAGAGCGAAGGACACATGTATGCAGGTTTAAGAAAGCCCTCTATTGGTTGAAGCAAGCCCCTTGGGCTTGGTATGAAAGGATTAATAGTTATCTCGTGAAGCTGGGATTTGGAGGGAGCTATGCTGATCCAAACCTATACTTCAATGTTGAAAAAGACATGCCTCTTATTTTGGCCTTTTATGTTGATGATCACTTTCTAAGAGGCACAGACCCTCTCATTTATCAATGCAAGAGGGAGTTGACTTCCGAGTTCAAGATGAAGGACCTAGGGTTGATGCACTACTTCCTAGGATTGGAGGTCTGGCAAAAGGCAGGCGAGATTTTCCTTTCTCAAGGAAAGTACATTGTGAAGCTGCTAGAGAGATGTGGGATGGTCTATTGCAAATCTGTGTCTACTCTGATGGAACTTAACTTCAAGAAGCTATGTGGAAGTGCTGTTGGGCCCGAATTGGCAAACCCTTCCGAGTATCGATAACTTGTGGGGGCCCTAATGTTCTTGGGGTTTGCTTCAATTTTTTGGATGAGTTGGAAGCAGAAATTAGTTTCTCTAAGCGTTGCCGAGGCCAAATATATTGCAACTAGTATGGCTTGTTGTGAAGCTATCTGGTTGAGGGAGCTCTTTAGTGAGCTATTTGAGCACGTGCTGAATACCACCATGATCTATTGCGACAACCAGAGTGGGATTTGCCTTTCAGAGAATACCGTGTTCGACGATTGCTCCAAGCATATTGATATCAGGTACCACTTTATTTGGGATATGGTACAATTGGGAGCAATAAGGCTTTAACACATAAGGACTGATGAGCAGATTGCAGACAGTGTCACGAAGCCCTTGGGGAAGGTCAAATTCTTAACCTTCTGAGAGAGACTTGGAGTCGTGGAAAGACCCTCCCATGAGGGTCCTGCTTGAGTTGGACATTGAACTCTGGGAGCTCCTGGGGGCTTGTGGTACTTCTTGGTTGACCTTCCCCTATAGGTGTGCTGTGTATAGGGTGAGTGGTTCACCTTCCCCTATGATACCCCATGATGGTTGACATGTGTGTAGGGTGAGTGGTTCACCTTTCCCTATGATTGATGGTATATGTGTAGGATGAGTGGTTCACATTCTCCTATGGCATATGAGTAGGACGAGTGGTTCACCTTCTCCTGCGGATGCCCCAACATACATCCTACCCATGCAGCTCGGGACTGATGGGAAGTACCTCTCGTTTGGCCAATGAGTTGGGAAAAGTGGATAGGGACCATAACACTACATATGGACGCATCGTGTACTGTCATACTCCCTATGTCTAGGATGCATGGTGTTCAACAACTTGATCATTCAGGATCAAATCTGATTGGGGTTCTACTCGTATACTGACTTTTGTCAGTGGAGAGTGGCAACATCTTTCGTCTCAGTCTCTATTAGTTCTTCTTCATTATTACATCATTGTTCAATGGAGTTGAGATGAGATGCAGAGATGGCAGGATGTAATGATCAATTGATAGGTGGAATTATCCCTGGTTGAGAGGGAGTGTTAAAAGTGCAAGCTAGGGCCAAATTCCACTATTGGACAACTCATTTGATAGAGATCATTATTGCATTGAATTCCTCTTTTCGAGAGGACCAAAATCGACCTAAAGATCATCAAATTTGGACAAGCAGAAATGTGTTTTTTGAATTTATGCCCACACATGTGAAAATTTTCAAGGTCGGCGACATCATCATGTAGGCTTATGAAGCCCAATGGACATGTCTCTTGAGCCCCATCGGCTTGTATAAATATAAGAGACCTCAAACCTCATTTGGTATCATCTCATCATACACATATTCTCTCTCCTCATCTGATTGGTTCGTACACCTCATTGGGTAGCTGATTTTCTGTCACATTTGGCAAGGAGGACAGATTTCTAGGCAAATTACAGGGCCAAAATTTCAGAGCTGTTGCAAGGTTTGACCAGTGCTGACTAGGAACTTTGACTCATCCTTTGACTGCGATTTTTATGGGAAAATTTCATTTTTGGCAAGCTGTGCCGTTTGGAACTAAAACCGAGAATTTTTGGGCACTTTGACTTGTGTTGACCGCAAGCTTGTTTGACCGCAAAATTGACTTTAGGTTCACTGAGTTTCTCTGTTGTTTGGATGACTGTTTTGGGATGAATTTGACCAACAAAAGAGGTTGAGTTCCTCTCTCCTTTGACCGAGCTGTTTTCGAGAAGTTTGACCAAACTTTTGACTATTGTTGACTTTCTGGTTAGAGTTGATTGTTGTTGACCAAGGACAAAATTGCAGGACTGTTTTGGATAATGACTTGTCCAGTCAATTTTGACTTTGAATTTTGCATTATTGTACTCTCTCTCTATGTTGAACATTTGATATAATAGTAAGAAGAATTCGTCAAAGGAATTTCCCCATCTTGGGGTTTCTCTCTAGCATTTGCCAAAATCTAGTGTCCTTTGTTGAGAATTTGGAGGGGTTACGGTTAATACAAATTCTCTTCTTCATAATTACTTGTGAGCTAGCTTGTGTAGCTTATGTATTCTCTTAGTTAATCTTTCAAGTCAATTATCAAAATGCATAGGACACAAATGTTTACGCAGAAGTAATACTTTTATTGTAGGAAGGTAAATCACAGATTTACCTTCCTTACATTACACTTCAGATCTGTACTTCAGCACTTCACTTGCCTTCAGCATTTAGCATTTACTTTCAGCACTTCGAATTTGCCTTCAGCACTTCGGGGTTACCTACAGCACTTCAGATTTATACTTCGGATTTACCTTCAGACTTTCGAACCTTCAGACTTCGCTTTTAACCTTCAGATCTTCAGACCTTCAGATTTCTCTTTTTCCTTCAGATCTGCATTGTTCCTTCTGCAATTTATACTCTTGAATCCGCACCAAATTCTGTCCTTTAGATTCGTACTTAAACTTTGAAAAGGCTCAGACTAATTCGCAGATTTCTTGTTCTCCAACTGAGCTGCAGGACAGTCATATATATAGATGACTTGTCTAGCTATTAGGCTGACCATTCTATTGGTATTTAGGCTGACTAGGTAGCTTGCAAATTAGGCCGACCTGTAGTTTATTTTCTCCAGCATTTTTATGAAGTATCACTTCACATATATTCCCATATTGTTGTAGGTTGTTTCCGCTATATTTTGAGCTTGTCTGCCAACACTTCAGGAGGGTTGTTGAGAGCTTCTTTACAAGGTCTTGGAGCATATCCATCTGAAGTGGATCCTTCATGATTTTGACACTTAATCCTAGAAGATAAGAACCTAATAGACATCAAGAAGAAACTTACCATCAGGCTCCCTCTTAACCAGGGACCTTTAGCAGCAATGGTGAGACACTCAGCTGCTTATGAAGAATTCCTATTCTCGATGTCATGAATTTCGATATTGAGGAATCTCCAACTTTTAGCTTCATAGGGCACAGATCATCCATCACTTCCATCTTGAGTCATGTCAGCTATCAGAGTGATTTATCAGACTTCCTTTGGTCCATTGTTATGCCATGTTGCTTTCCTTCGAATCATTTCCAAGGATCATACATCCTTTCTCATGATTAGCAACCCTACACAGATTCATCCAGATAAACATATTCATATGAACTTTTAGAATGAAAGTTACCTTAGTGATGATCTTTCACCTTGACATCTTCCTGTAGGCATCGGTATCCTTCATATAGATTGACACATCTCCTAATGATATGTTTTTGCTAAGGGTTTCCAGACTTTTGTCAGAGTCTACATATCTTCCCAGGAGATCTTCTAGTCACATCTACTTGATCTCTGAATGATACCTGCCTCAAGACATGGTTGCATTTCATGATCTCTTCCTTTCTGCACATTTTCCATTTCTAGGAACTTTCAACAACCACCTCATATACCATGAGGACATATTATGTTGATTTCATCTGTTCGTGCACTGAGAGATACTCTTTTATAGTTCATACGCTCATTACTTGCAACCATATGACATCACAACATCCAATGTCAGCATATAAATATATACATACCACATACCTTTTTCCCTTGAGTCATCCTGTAGCAATTTTTAGGAATGAATAGGTTCATTCCCTTGGCTTGTTTCATCAATATGTCATCACATCCCAGAAGTATGTTTCTATAATGACCCTTGCTCTTGATGACTGCTTTCTATTAGTAATGTTATTAGAGGTTTTCCCTCAGAGCTGATTTACAAGGAGCTCCTGCCATGCTTCGATCGGGATGCTACATTGCTTCCTGTCATATAATCAACAGAAATCAATTCCTTATTCATAAGTTTGCGTGATTTTCCTTGAACTTCTTTTCTTCAATTTCCTCCATTCTTTTTTATGATATGGGCTTCCTTTCTTTCTCTTATTGAGATTGTCCCTTTAGGACCAACTTTCTTTTAATGTCCATAAGTCTTCCACATTTCCTCAACAAATGTTTGAGTCTTTTATCCTTCAACATTTCTGCCCTTGATCTAGCATAGAGACCACAAGTTGAGTGAGGTAATTTTCTTGTCTATTTGTTACGTTGTCCATCTTATCATCTTTTCCCGATCTCACAGTTGAGATCTTATGAAGATATCCCTTCATTCTTTGATACCTCAATTTTGTGTAAATCAGGTCTAAGTGACATAACCTTATTTGTTGCATAGAATAGTTCTTTCAGCTTATCATATATTCTCTTGATGTCTCCAATCCTTCATAGACTTTTCATGACTTTGCTTTCTTCGAGGACTCTGACTATCCTCCTCATGTAGGGATTCTTGGTAGCCTAACCAGCTTATAGATCTCCCTGCAAAAACAAAGTCATTTAACCAAAATTGATTATGGAATGAAAGATACTTACTTGACAAGTGACGATCAAGGCTTCAGCTTGATTGCTTCGATGGTGGTTGAGAAAAGATGTATTAGTGCTCTCCTTCTGGACGATATGCTTCCACATGACAAGGATTTTCTTCAATAAAGAAGATTGCTTCAATTATGGTGACAACATCTTTAGATCCAACTTGCTTTTGTTGATGGAGATTATTGCTTCTTTGGATGGCCTTCTTTAAGAATAAGGGAAGGGTCCTTGATGTAAATGTCTTCTTTGTAGATATGAAGTGTTTCCTTTCGTTGTTTATATTTTGCGTTATTTTGCATTGTAGATTCCTTTATAAGATGACTAGAGGATTCAATTCTTTGTTGATGTGAATTCTTATTTTTGTTGTGTAACCAGCTCCAAAAATAGAAGAAAAGAGATATCAACGCCTTAGAAATAAGCCACTTCGAGGGGGCAACCTCCAATACATTACATAAATGAACAATTCCTGGATGATCCAATTTACAAAACCTCCTTTCTATATATAGGAGTCCATGGGGCCATAATGTAATCCTAGTGGGCCACAATGTAATCCCAGCCGACCTAACAATAATAATTTAAGGGCACAATAATAATAAAATGGGGGTTACAAGGGTACAATAATAACAATAAGGGGGTTACACTAACAACAATAAGGGACTATACTAGTAATATAGGGACCTAACAATTTTCCTTGATTTGATTGATGATCTTCTTTAATGTAGATCGTTGCTCCATCATCGAGACCATTAAGTTGACACCAAGGCATAGCACCGAGATCTGAGATAGTCACCAAACCGTGACACCAACAAGCTATGGAGGCACCGAAATACACTGAAATTTTATCCTTTGTAATCGTATCGAATATAAGATGATGTCTGAACTATGTCTTTGATCCGAGAATCACAGAGTAGTCTGAATTCTATTTACTGTGATCATCCATATATCAGAGATATCCCACTGTGGAGATCCAAAACTGTATTGTCTTCTTGTACTTATCCATTCGAAATCTCAGATTTACCCGAACTGTTATGCCCATCCGAAAATTACAGAGATTCACCGAAATTCTCAGAGAAGGATTTCCGAATATTGTCTTGGTGGACTGATCTGAGGTTCCTTGAGTGTCTCTTAGATTGTATGCCCTTTCCTTATCTGTTACCTTAGCTCCGATACCATGTTGAGAATTTGGAGGGGTTACGGTTAATACAAATTCTCTTCTTGATAATTACTTGTGAGCTAGCTTGTGTAGCTTATGTATTCTCTTAGTTAATCTTTCATCAAGTCAATTATCAAAATGCATAGGACACAAATATTTACGTAGAAGTAATACTTTTATTGTAGGAAGGTAAATCATAGATTTACCTTCCTTACATTACACTTCAGATTTGTACTTTAGCACTTCACTTGCCTTCAGCATTTAGCATTTACTTTCAGCACTTCGAATTTGCCTTTAGCTCTTCGGGGTTACCTACAACACTTAAGATTTATACTTCGGATTTACCTTCAGACTTTCGGACCTTCAGACTTCGCTTTTAACCTTCAGACTTTCAGACCTTTAGACCTTCATATTTCGCTTTTTCCTTCAGATATGCATTGTTCCTTCCGCAATTTATACTCTTGAATCCACACCAAATTCTGTCCTTTAGATCCGTACTTAAACTCCGAAAAGGCTCAGACTAATCTGTAGATTTCTTGTTCTCCAACTGAGCCACAGGACAGTCATATATATAGATGACTTGTCTAGCTATTAGGCCGACCATTCTATGGGTATTTAGGCTGACTAGGTAGTTTGCAAATTAGGCCGAGTTGTAGTTTATTTTCTCTAGCATTTTTATGAAGTATTACTTCACATATATTCCCATATTTTTGTAGGTTGTTTCCGCTATATTTTGAGCTTGTCTGCCAACACTTCAGGAGCGCTGTTGAGAGCTTCTTTACAAGGTCTTGGAGCATATCCATCTAAGGTGGGTCCTTCATGATTTTGACACTTAATCCTAGAGACAAGAACCTAATAGACATCAAGAAGAAGTCTATCTACATAATAAAATCTTGCTCATGAAATCCATGAAGCAAGTACAACAAAATACATTTTATTATCTTTGTCTCCTTCTTTACATAATTACATAGTCAACATGAAGATTGACCTAGTTAAATTTGACAACATCCTCTTGTCTTGGCTTGTCTTCTGCATTTTGTTATTTCATGTTCTATCTACAGTGACTGTCAATGTAATTAATGGTTAATGTGAATGTTATTGGAAACTAAATTGGAAATTGTCATTGGGCTGCCAAAGGACATTGAAGTAATTGTGGTAAGCATAAAACATACCATTGTTAACTAAAATTAATAGTAACCAAATCTATTTCCCTTAAATAGACTTAAAATCCCTAAAATATAATAAAATCCCCGATGCAATGTGGATGGGTCACAAGCTATCCCCTAATATAACCAAACCAATGAAATATCATAAATTTAAGCCTCAAATACCCCATGTGTGTGAGTCTAATGTCCTCAAAAGGAAAATTTGCAAGGAATAACTTAAGGAATAAGTCTTATCCCCTAAGTCATAGATATCCATCCCAGGGTTGCGGGGGAGCGCCCCCTTCCTCTTGAACCTACTCCCGAAACACGCTCCGAGTGGGAGCATTTTGGGAGCGCATAGGGAGCGTGCTCCCTTCTGGGAGCGTTTTCGGGAGCGCTCTCCCTGCGCTGTCAAAACGCTTCCTGCCTTTCGGGAGCGTTTCAGGGAGTGTTCGGGAGCGAACACTGCCCGAGTGCTCCCTCCTTAAAAAAGAGGCTTTGGGAGCGCTTTTATTAAGGAGGGAACGCTCGGGGAGTGTTCACTTCCGATTGCTCCCGAATGCAAAAAAGCGCTCCCGCCTGACGTCCGCGTGTAAAGGAGGAAAATGACGTCGGGGCCCGAACATTTGGAGGGAAGGAAGGGTAGGAGAGGGGAGGGAAAGAAATAAAAGCCTGCCCTCCCATTCTATTTTTCATTTTTGAGAAGAGAGAGAGCAAGAGGAGAAAGAGGAAGAGGAAGAGGAGAGGAGAGGAGAGGAGAGAGCAAGAGAGAGCAAGAGAAGGGAGAGGTTGATCAACAAGGAGCTTGGAGGTTTCTGCTTGGGATCAAAATCATCGAAGGACAAGGAGGTAGGAGAGTCCAATCACCAATGATCTAAATTTTTTTTTGTATGTGTTTTTAATTTGTTCAAAGTTGAAAATTTGAATTTTTTTTCTATGTTGGATATAAACTTGTTGAAAAATGAAAAAATGAAATTTTTTTTGCTATGTTGCATTTTCATTTGTTGAAAAATTAAAAAAATGATTTTTTTATTTATATGCTACTTTTTAATTTGTTGAAAAATGAAAATTTGATTTTTTTTTCTTTTTTATGTTGCATTTTTTCCTATTCCCATTTGGCATTACTCCATTCTTTTGCAGGTAAAAAACTTGAAAGTTTGAATTTTGAAAGTGGAAAGTTGATACATCATGGCTATATGGCTTGGCATTTTCTTCATGTTGGTTCCGTTATTATGGTGTTGGAGAATAGGAGAAAGAGGCCTATTCCAGAACATGAGGATGAAGAAGTGGGTTACAGTGTATATGATGAAAATCTTGAAGAGGAGTACCAACCTGAGGAGGAAGGGGAGACTGGAGATAATGAGACTACAGTGACGCCAACTAAAATTGACCAAAAACCATTGTGGAAATATGTTTCTAGGCCTGAATTAGGGAAAGGGGGGGAACCACTAAATTTATATGCCCCCATTGCAATACACAATACATAGGTTCATACAACTGTGCTAGAAGGCACCTTTGTGGGAAAAGGCCATTGGATGGAGATAAAAATATAGGAATCAAAACTTGTGTAAGTGTGTTAGCAACATATTAGCCAAATACATAAGGGAGGAGGAGGAAGCCCAATACAAATCTAAAAGATCTAAGGGTTTCATTGAATCTTATGCACCATCACAACATGGACAAAGAAGTCCATCAACTTCCATTGCCAATGGATATGGAAGCACACCTGGACCAAACATCTCTTTAAGGCGTAGAACCATATCCGATTTCCTTGATGAAGTGTCTAAGAGTGATGTGGATTTAAAAATTTTCCGGTTTCTCTATGCTTGTGGGGTACCATTCAATGTTCTTCGCTCACCATATTGGCATGAATTGGTTTTTGCCATTAATGATGCCCTCAAAGGATACAAGAGCCTTTGGTATGACAAGGCTAGAACCGTGGGCCTTGATCATGAAAAAGCAAAAATAACTCATTCTTTGAGTAGAATGACAAGTTATTAGAATGAGCATGGGGTGTCCATTGTATCTAAGGGATGGACAAATGTAAAAGGCAAGCCATTGATAAGTGTTCTTGCTGTGTCTGTTAGTGGTGCAATATTCCTTTCATCATATGATTATTCAGATAAGTTCAAGACCAACATCAACATTGCAGAACCATTACTTGAAACAATTGAACGTATTGGACCATACAATTGCATCCAAGTCATCACTGATAATGCTGCTAAATGTAAGGCTGCGGGAGCAATTATTGAGGATAAATACCCCAACCTATTTTGGTCTGGGTGTTTGGTTCACACAATGAATCTTTTGGTGCATGATATAATTCAAAACAAACAACCTCAATACAAATGGCTTGGTTATTTGTACAAGAGAGGGAAAAAAATGATAAGATTTATTACAAATCATAGCAATACCCATGGTCTTTTCTGCAGTCACTCAACATTGGAGTTGTTGAAGATAGAAAAGACTAGATTTGCTAGCTATTACCTAACCTTCAGGCGGCTTTTGAAGGTAAGAGAGTCACTGGGTTCCATGGTATCAAGTCCACTGGCATGTATTAAAGGATAGGGCAACAACATCAGTTGACAGACAAGGTTTTAAACAGGTGGAGGAGACTGCTCTTGATCCTTTGTTTTGGGCACGTGTGAGGGAAATTTTGAATTTCACCAAGCCCATTTATAACATGACTCGCTTTGCAGATACAAATAAACAAGTGATTGGGGAGGTGTATGAGCAAATGGATAGCATGTTGGGGCAAATAAAAGATGTTGTTAAGGAAAAAGATCCAAAATTGTATTCAATGATTCGCAATTGTGTGTGTGTGCATGGTGGAATAAACTTAATGTTCCACTACACGCTTTAGTGTCCTTATGGCAAAATACTACTCTCCATCTTGGTTGGGCTAACCTGCACTTGGGGGTGGGGTTAGGATCAAACCTTATATAGATCCAGAGGTACAAGAGGGATATATGAAAGCATTAGACAAGTTGGTCCCTGACAAGGAGAAGTGTGCTAATCTGCGCCTTGAATAAGGCAGATACTTCAGTTGCACTGGTTTGTGTGCTTCTTTTCATGCAATGGAAGATAGAGACAGGTTTGATGCTCTCACAATGTGGGATACATATGGCGATGTTTGCCGAAATTGGAAAAAAAAGTTCTCTCACAGGTTGTACATACTTCTTCTGCAAAGAGGTGTTGGAGCACCTACAACTTCATCCATAATGTGAGAAGAAACTAACTCAACGAAAACCAAGCAGAAAGCTTGGTTTATGTGCACTACAACTTGAGGTTGTTGAGTCATTATTGTGATCGAGCTTATGAGGATTTCTCATATAAAGTTTGGGACAACAACCCAGAGGACGATAATTTGGAGGACGACACTATACATCTGGAAGAATTGGAAGCAAAACTTTTGAGAGATGAGGATTAAGCAGCAACAAGCATGCCATCGCCACACCCACCATCCGGTAGTAGTGCCAGTGTTCGAGTTCCAACTATTGTTCCTTTGTTGACACAACCTCCACCTACATCCTCATGTGGAGGGCATGTGGCTTCTAGTTATGATCGTGGTACTTCCCGCCAGGAGACTATTGGAAGACCCACCATTACCATAAGCTGCTCATAAATTAGACATTTCTCGTGGCAAGAGGCCGAGCAATAGATAAAATAGATTTACATTTTACTAGTAGTTTTTAACTTTTTATAACTGTTGAAACTTGACTCTTTCATATTTAATGGAAGATATTTTTTGTAAACAATATATGACAATTTAAGTTTGAAATTTGAAACTTTGAAGCTGGCAGTTATAAGTTTATAAGTCATTATGAATTATTAATAGGATGCTTCATGAAAGTTGAAAGTTGTTTCATTTCGTTCCATTTTATAACATTTCATTTCATGTTAAATATTCTTTGTTGTAATGGTTACAGTTAGCTTACAAGTACAACTATGGTGATCAATGAACCAATGATGATAAATGTTTTATATTGAATTCTAAAAGCTTGAAACTTTAAGATTGATGAATCATGAGACTCAAGAGTCAATATGTTGTATGTTTCTAACTTATGGACGTGGTTGATGAAGATTATAACTTCTAGATGATTGATGTTATATGGTTCAATCTATGTTTTTATGTATTTCTGTGTTCTAATTCATCATTCTGCTGCTTTTGTTGACATATGCATCAATATATATATATATATATATATATATATATATATATATATATATATATATATATATATATATATATATATATATATTTTAAAATAACGCTCCCCGAAATGCTCTCGGACGAGGAGCTTTTGAAAATGGTGCTCCCACTCCCGCTCCCCGCTTTTGCTCCTGCTCCCAAGTAACCTTGCTCCATCCCATTGTGTCATATGAACAAAATAACCTTCCAAAATCCACATCATCCTCAAAGTGGCCCGCATCACCATCAAAAGAGGATCTAAGATGACATCTTGAAGGAATAGAAAAACATCATCAAGGTGGAAGTTGTATCTACCCCTGTAAACGGGTTAGTGATGAACACCATCAATCACCATCAAAGAAGTGCAATGTCCATCAAGAAGGTACAATGCCAATTTGCGATGCGCAATCATCTTACGAGTGCACCATCTTATAAGTCAACAACCTACTCCAATACTTAGTGTCCATGGTCATGGGGCTACAGGAGGTCACATCATCAGTCAAGGTCATCAAAACTAAAGCTCCTCCATAATAAGGCTCCAACATCCTCCATTAGGTGTCCTCCATCATGGAATGTGGTTGGAGATGCCCTACATTGTTTTGGAGAAGCATCACTTATCCCTCAAGTGATCTTTGCTACACCTATAAGAATCATATAACACATACTCAAGGAATCAAATTTGATCAACATTATGGATACAAGTGGACCATATTTAATGCCAAAGCCATGAAAGTACTTCACACAAGTATCATCTTCAAATGTCCAACTCACTTACGATTGTGTATAAGTTACCTCACGTAGGTATGGGAGGGATATCATGTGACCTTCTTAGGTGCTTCTAACCCTACAAGGAGGAATGGTTCCTAGGTTGACCCTTTTAAATGAAGGGTGCAAGTGATATGTGTTATGGATTAGGTTTTATGTCATAAAAGTTATCATAATCTACTAGCTTACTAAAAACGTTGTCCATGAGTGCTTTTGTATAGAGAGTGCTTAGTTGCTTGAGCTACCTTCCCTTCGCTTTGTTTTTCCAAGCCCCCAATATATTCGTTTTCTTTCTTTTTTTGATATTAGCTTGTTTAGCAAGCTTTATGGATTTATCATAATAATGATCATATAATCCCCGTTTAATGATGTGATGTTTACTGCTTTATCAAGATCGAGATATTTACTTAGAGTTCCTTTTTACTTTGATAACCGTGATATGTGTGGATACTCTTGAGGACAACAAGTTATATAACAGGGGGTAGAGCTCAAGCTAAAATTGATTTTTGCTTGCTTTACATTCTTTGCCATTCTTTTTCATTTTAACATTTGGCTCGTGCTCTTTCTTTTCTTATAGTTGCATCAACCTTAGGTATATTCAACCCCTTCTTCTCTAGTATGAGTGACTGATGACAACGAATCAAAGGATGGGAAAAAGGATATAGGGGAATGAAGGAAAGTGTTAAGTTTGAGTAACATGGAGAGCTACCACCATCAAATCCTCCCATATGTGCCCCTCCTAGACAATGAAAGAAAAGACCCTAATAAGGTCACATTGGAATATGGACATATGATAACCACCAAGGTGAAGGAGGGGAGCAAGTACACAACCAATAGCAGGCTATAATCCAATCTCAACGTATCGTCCATACTAGAATGCCTTAAACAGTAAATGAAATCACTTGAATGCAAAAATGGTTAAAGTAGCTCAGAATAGATGACCAACCTTCATCAGATGAGCAAGATAGATCAATGAATACTGAGTGGATCATGGATGAGAGGCATTTGACGCTAGTTATCTGTGGATCATGGTAGGGATGCTGGCTAGCAAGTTACAATTTAGGAGAAAAAATTTCTCCTCGGGTTACCTATGTATCTTGATGGTTAACAAACTATAAAGGCACTTTGCCCATTCAAGCCAAGTGACTGTCCCAGTCAGCATTTGAACAACACTCTCCCCCTCTTCTGCAAAAATTGGGGACAAATTCTTCTCAACGGTCAGGAAACGATAAGACTTACTGTACTGAACATGTATTATATTTGTGCCTTTTTGTTTTGTACATTATCCACATCTCTTTTAGGGGACTTAGGATAAATTGATCAGTCACACAGTTTATTATATTTTATGGCAGAATTGTCAGTTGGTCAACTTTGATCGTCGTCCCCAAATTTTGTACCCTATATATTAATATAATTGAGTGCAATGTGCATAGCATGTGTTCAGTGCATCAATATTCTCTCATACTTGCATGTTTTTGTAATATCCCAAATGGGGATTAACAGTTTTAAAAGTGTCAATAGACAAGTAACTATAGCAAAAATGAAAACACCATTAAAACACACAAACTGGAGCCAAAATCAGTGTTGAGCCATTTTATTAATATTTTGGAAAGAGTACAATGGAGGTGCTGGAAGTGTGCACTTGGGCCTGCTCAAGGCAGGCTTGAAGAACAACTCGAACCCAAGCAAAAACTATGGCTGAAACTGCCTTTGCATGGCTCAGTCTCTATGCTGCCTAGCCTAGAAATGTTGTTGTTGGCTGACTTCAGACTGCTGGTTGGGCTGCTTCCTCTGCTTAGAAATTTTCGGGCTTTTAACCCCAGACTCTACTCACCAATCCCACAAATACCCGCGAAGGAATTGACCAAATGTTGACCTTGAATTTTGGGCCCAATTTCCTCTGGCTCCTCTAGCTGCTGCCGCGTTAGGATCTCTGTTTGAAGCCTCAAACCTGCCTAGAAAATTTTGTCGAATTAATCTTGGCTTCTCAATAAACCCAGAAAAAACCAAAAAGGGTTCACCCAAAGCTTGACTTGAAAATTTGGCGCTCTTGGGCTTGGCTCACTGTGTTGCTTGGTAAATCGAGCCTTTGGATGAATCTGCTGTAAAATGCCTCCGGAGAGCTACCAAAATGCCTGGTAGGAGGTAGCTAACCTCCTCTCCAAATCTCCTGCTGAAACTCCGCTACTCTCCACACCCCCGGTGTCCACACCGAACTGAACTACGTAGTGACTGTGCAGTCTACTCTACCTCTGCGCAGTCATGAAGGGCCTACGCTCTTCCTGTTGCTGCTGCTATGTAATTCCCTCACCAAATGCAGAACTCCTCTCTTGAGCAGGCACTCAAAGTCCCCCGAGGTAGAGGTTGAGATCTCTGCTTGAAGATCTTGTGTGTTAAACAACACTGCAAACTTCGCTCTCCGGCTCGAGCGTGCTTTTGTCAAAATGACCAAGAAAATAAGATGAATGAATGAATGTTGAATGAGCCTTCCCTTTTTCCTTTTATCCATTAAGGCCCAACGTATGCCTTGGGTCCCACCTTGACCTGCGCTGCCTCTCCTTGGCCAATCACGTGCTGCCTTCCTCTAGCCAATCTTATGCTGTCGTTTTTGTGCCCCTTCTACACTGCCACCAAAGGCCAACTCGACCCCACCACTAGAGCCTCAATTTTCCCTTAGGGACTTTAGGAAAAGACTTTATTTGGCCTAATTATTAATTGTGGGTCCCCTACCCACTTTATTTCCACCCAACATTAGGATTTGCCAAAATTAATCAAAATTAATATCCTAATTAGCTGACTGCTATTTAGGGGATATTATAGTCCTTCCTGCCAAAAATTGCTTGTCCTCAATCAATGGCTAAACAAGCATCCTCTCTAGATGATGCTGTCCATTGTCACTACGAAGTTGTGCTAAGGTCCAAGATGCGCCACTTAATCATCCCTTACCTCTGCATCCCTCGAACATGAAGGGATCGCTCAATACCCGGATCCCAAGCCATCATGTCCAACATGAAGCGCCCCCTGCTCCACTCACCATCCTGCCAGGAACAAGTAGTAGAAGCCCTTTGAACATCATCAGTGAGTAGGGAATCATGATAATGTGGCACTATGCCCAACTCCTCATGAAGTTTCCCTACCAAGTAGTCCATCCCATGCACTCCAAGAGTAATCTCTCGAAGACAGTGCCTAATCCCTGCAGAGATAATGTCTCGCTCACATGAGGTCCTCCTGCTATCATCCCGCTGACCAACCTGCCAAACTAATGAAGTCCCCACTCCATCAGTGACTCGCTAAAGCCCAATGGAAGATCTACATGATCTCCCCATGTAGTATACAACTCACCCCTACAGGTTATCGAGCTGTGTAGGGCTATAATGCTCGGGTCCCCTGCTAATCTCGTAAGGGTTCCACCATGTTGTCGATGCGCCACTCTGACTATGAGATACCCCCCATCGTGCGCAGAATGTATCCCTCTTTCCTGGGGCCTTGTCGCGAAAAATCTGTGGAGGCAAAGCTCATCCTGCCCGAGCATCTCCATGATGTTGATATCTACCTCTCCACTACCGATCATGACCCTGAGCAACAACATGTAAGTCCACCTTGCCATGCAATGGAGGTCTGAGTGCTCCCCCACGTGTCAAACCCAAGGTGGACTGGATCACCGTTTGCTCTGTCCTTGCTTATCACAAAGTGGAGTGATCCACTTGCAGAACAGACCCTTGGATCCCCCAACGATACTGAGAGCTCACAACTTCCACTCCCCACAGGATGCCACCGTGTAGCATTGCTACCTGCTAGACCCCTTTTGGCCCTCATCTCTGACCCCTGTATGTATCCCCTAGGTGGACCCCAAGTATCAAGAGTATGTCCCATGCATGCGTACATGCCCTGCTCTGTCCAGACCACGTCATGATATCCGTTATACCAACTCCTAATGATACACCTGGATATTGCTTGTAGTCTGGGTACCCTTCTGTAGACGAAGTCTACCATCCACCGTCCCTCAAATGTGAGCCGAGGGGTTGGAACATATGCTAGCTTGGCAATCAACCATGCCATCCCTAAACCTGGACCTGTCAACTCATGCATCGACCAAGTGTCTCAACCATGGTTGCTTGGGAGCGGGAGCGAGATCACCATTTTCAAAAGCTCTCGGTCCGGAGCGTTTTGGGGAGAATTTTTTTTTAAATATATATATATTTTTATACTTTTTATATTTTGATGCATATATGTCAACAAATGCATGTAGAATGATGAATTAGACATAAAAAAGATAAAAACATAGATTGAATCATATAACATCAATCATCTAGAAGTTATAATCTTCACCAACCATGCCCACAAGTTGGAAACATACAACATATTGACTCTTGAGTCTCGCGAATCATCAATATGAAGGTTTCAAGCTTTCAAAATTCAATATATAACATTTATCATCATTGATTTCAAATTTCAATATATAACATTTATCATACATTGATATATATCATAATTCATTCATCATCATTGATTCATTGATTTCAAAATTCAATAACTAACATTTATCATCATTGATATATAACATTTATCATCATTGATTCATTGATTTCAAAATTCAATATTTAACATTTATCATCATTGATTCATTGATCACCATATAACTTTCATGAAGCATCATATTCATAATTCATAATGACCTATAAACTTATAAATGCCAACTTCAAAGTTTCACCTTTCAAATTCAAACTTCAAACTTAAATTGTCATTAAATATGAAAGAGTCAAGTTTCAACTGTTCAAGAGTTATAAAAGATAAAAACTACTAGAAAATAGAAAAGACTAGTAAACAACAGATCTATTTTATCTATTGGCAGGGCCCTTGCCACGCCCATGAGAAATGTCTAATTTGTGAGAACCACGAGGCAATGGTGGTCTTCTAGTACTCTCAGGAGTACCACGTTCACGACCATGACTAGTAGGCGGAGGGCAACATGAGGATGTAGGTGGAGGCTGAATTTGCAAAGGAACAATAGTTGGATATCGAGCACTGGCACTGGCACCCACACTACTACTGGATGGTGGGATTGGCCCTGTGTGTGGCGGTGTTGCTGATGCTTCATCATCATCCCTCAAAATTTCTGCTTCCAATTCTTCCATATGTACAGTGTCGTCCTCCAAATTATCATCCTTTGGGTTGTTGTCCTAGACTTTATATGATTGATCCTCATATGCCCGATCATAGTAATGACTTAACAACCTCAAGTTGTAATGCACATAAACCAAGCTTTCAGCGTGGTTTTGATTCAGCCTGTTTCTTCTCACATTATGTATGAAGCTGTAGGTGCTCCAACACCTCTCTGCAGAAGAGGTATTCACAACTTGTGAAAGAACTTTTTTTGCCAACTTTGGTAGAAGTCCCATGCCGCCATATGCTTCCCACCATGTGAGAGCATCAAATCTGTCTCTGTCTTCCATTGCATGGAAAGAACCAAAGTTACCAGTGCAACTGAAGTATCTTCCTAATTCAAGGCACAATCTAGCACACTCCTCCATGTCGGGGACCAACTTGTCTAATGCCTTCATGTACCTCTCTTGTACCTTTGGATCTGTGTGAGGTTTGATCCTAACCCCACCTCCAGGTGCAGGTTGGCCCAACCAAGATGGAGAGTAGTATTTCGGCATAAGGATATATGCCGAGGCATGTAGTGGAACATTGAGTTTATTCCATCGTGCATACACACAGTTGTGAATCATTGCATACAAGTTGGGATGATTATCCTTAACAGCATCTTTTATTTGGCCCAACATGCTATCCATCTGCTCATAAACCTCCCCAATCACTATTTTATCTATATCTGAAAAAAGAATCATGTGATAAATGCGCCTGGTGAAATTCAAAATTTCCCTCACACATGCCCAGAACAAAGGGTCAAGGGCGGTCACCTCCACATGTTCAAAACCTTGCCTGTCAACTATTGTTTGCTGCCCTGTCCTTTAATACCTGCCAGTGTGGGCTTGATACCATTGCAACCAATGACTCTCTTACCTTCAAAAGGCACTTGAAGGTGAGGTAATAGCTAGCAAATCTAGTCTTTGCTATCTTCAACCACTCCAATTTGGAGTGAGTACGGAAAAGCCCATGGGTATTGCTATGATTTCTAATAAATCGTATCATTTTTTTACCTCTCTTGTACAAATCACCAAGCCATTTGAATTGAGGTTGTTTGTTTTTAATGATATCATGCATCAAAAGGTTCATTGTGTGAACCAAACACCCTAACCAAAATATGTTGGGGTATTTATTCTCAATAATTGCTCCTATTACCTTACAGTTAGCAGCATTATCAGCGATGACTTGGATGACATTGTATGGCCCAGTATTTTCAATTATTCAAAGTAATGGTTCTACAATGTTAATGTCAGTCTTGAATTTGTCTGAATAATCATATGCTGAAAGGATTATTGCACCACTAACCGACACAGCCAGAACACTTATCAATGGCTTTCCTTTTACATTGGTCCATCCATCAGATATAATGGACACCCCATGCGCATTCCAAGAATTTGTCATTCTAAACAAAGAATTGTTTATTTTAGCTTTTTCATGATCAAGTCCCACGGTTCTGGCCTTGTCATACCCAGGGCTCTTGTATCCTTTGGGGGCATCATTAATGGCAGAAACCATTTCATGCCAATAAGGTGAGCGAAGAACATTGAATGGCACCCCACATGAATGTAGAAACCAAAATTTTTTTGAATCCACATCATTCCTACACCCTTCGTCAAGGAAATCGGATATGGTTTTACGCCTTAAGGAGATGTTTGGTCTAGGTGTGCATGCATATCCACTGCCATGGGTGGAAGTTGATGGACTTCTTTGTCCATGATGTGATGGACCTGATGGTGTATAAGAATCAATGAAACCCCTAGCTCTTTTAGATCTCTGTAGGGCATCCTCCTCTTCCTTTCTATATTTCTCTCTCTCTGTTGCTGGCACACTTACACAAATTTTGATTCCTATATTTTTGTCTTCATCCCCTGGCATTTTCCCACAAAGGTGCCTTCTGGCACGAGTGTATGAACCTGTGTATTCTTTATTGCAATGGGGGCAAAGAAATTTAGTGGTTCCACCACCTTTCCCTCCTTCCTGCCTCTGAACATATTTCCACAAAGGTGTTTGACTTTGGTCTTGTCTAGTTGGGGTCTCTGTGGCCTCATGTTCTCCACTCTCCCCTTCCTCCTCAGCATACTCCTCCCCCTCTTCAGGATTTTCATCAAATCCACTATAACCCACTTCTTCATCCTCCTCTTCTCTAATGGGCTTCTTTCTTCTACTCTCCAACACCATTATTACAAAGAAAGGAACCAACATGAAGAAAATCCCTAGCCGTATAGCCATGATGTTTCAAGTTTCAAGTTTCAAGTTTCTAGCTTGCAAAAAAAATGGAGGAATGCCAAATGGGAATAGGAAATGCAACATAGGAAAAAAAACAATTCAATTTTTCACTTTTCAACACACTAAAATGCAACATTGAGAAAAAAAATCAATTTTTCATTTTTGAACAACTTAAAAATGATTCCTAGAAAATAAAAAACTAGATTAGAAGACCTACCTCTTTCTTGCAATCCTACTCTTGCTCTCTTGCAGCTTGCTCCTTACTCTCTCCTTGGCACTTTCGCTCTCCAAACTTTCAAGCTCTCTTGCTCTCCAACTCTCAAGCTCTTGCTCTCACTCTCAAACTCTTGTTCTCACTCTCAAACTAAAACAATAAAAACCAAATGAGGAGGGTGGGCTTTTATTTACCCAACCCCCCTTCCCTCCCTCCCAAAAAAAATCGGAATTTGACATCCAATATTTTTTTTACGCGCCGGGGAGCGTTCGGGAGCGAACTCTTCCCGCATTAAAGAAACACTCTCAAATCGTTTTTTTAATGGGGGAAGCGCTCAGGGAGTGTTCACTCCCGAGCGCTCCCTGAAATGCTCCCGAAAAAACAGGGAGCGTTTTTATAGGCTCGGAAGTGCGTTCCCGAAAATGCCTCCCCTCAGGAAGCGTTTTCGGGAGCGCACTCCCGAGTGCTCCCAAAGAGCTCCTGAACGGAGCGCGTTTTGGGAGTGGGATCTGGGGGGGGGGGAAGCTTCCCCGCAACCTTGGTCTCAACTAAAGAGTCTCCTCCTAGCTCATGACACGCGGTATCTCATCCAACTGTCTAGGGTGAGCCTCCCATGCACTGTTGCCTGAATGGAGAGTTTCAAGGGGGCAACAACCGAAAACTCCGCGACTATAAGCAACGCTGGAGAATGATGGGTAGGTATGTCCCAAAGGGTGTGACCAAGAGTCTACTTGAATGCTCAAGAGTAATCCTCCATATGACACTCTCTTTGCCTCAGATCTGCTGATAACACCCTCATAGCCCTGTCTCTGCTAAAAGTGGTGTTTCCAGATGCTCAACAAGATGCTTATCGATCTTAGGTGAGCTGCATCCCATGGTACACCTACTACCTCTGTCCATATGTCTCTTTGGAGGCAACGCTCCAAGAGCCCACTGCTCTGCATCATGTGTTACTGCATACCACCAAGTATCACCGCACTCCTCGACCTGCCATTATATGCCGCAACCTGCCCTTGTACACCAATGGATACCCTCGACAACAGCTATACCATCCTATATCGTCATGTGTCCATCCTACGTCACCGCACCTGTCACTCCCCTCATGTACTCAATGCGATGGGAAGCACTCCTACTCCACAACGCAATCCGACATACTAAAACACACCCCCATCCATTTCCATGCCCATCTACAGAGCATTGCCCAATGATGGATGATCCTACACGTCCCACGGTGTGATGGCCTAAGGCTATATCCATATGTGTCGGCCCATAGTCGGTCAGTACCATCACCTCCGCTGCCACATCACCATACTCTCTAATGAATGGATCTCCCTTCCAAATCCTCCCCGAGGGACCCCATAAGTGAATCTCCCTAGGTACCGATAGTGATGCCAATCCTGCTCTACTCCTCTGTGTCCTTCGTGCCCCACACAAATGCGAAGAATCCCCAGCTCCATACAAGGCACTGTCTGGTGGCCTATCAATGCCCCCCTCCTCTGTCAAACTCCTGCCAAAGTATGCTGACCATCCCGTGATCCTGTGTATAGTCCTCGTACCAAGACAACTCAAGAAGTCTTTACCTAAACTAGTTTGACACTAGTGTTGGCTGAAACTCCCCTAGTGAATGTGCACTCTCAACTGCTAGATCAACTGTGCCCTCTAGGTCGTAGTCAAGAGACATACCTGGGAAGTGATAGGTAGTCCCGCCCGGATCCCAATCCGGTAACCCTAGTGCCTTTAAGCTCTTGCTAAGCTACACCTCGGTGCATCACCATCTCCATAACCCACTCCACTGGGTACCAACTCAAAATCTATCGCCATCCAACCCCAAGGGAGGGATCGAATGCATGAACTCCTGCACCTAGAGCAACCCTGACATGCATATGTTGCACCTTGTGCAACTCAGGTCGTCTCATTCCGCTATCCAAGTCAACGCATGAGATATGACTAGAGAGCTCTATCTGTTTGTCTCCAATGGCCAAAGGTGACTCAATCGTGCTGCTGGCCCCTTCTATGTATGCCTGAAGGGGGCTGCTTCGATGCTCCAATGTGCCCTCTAGCTGTACCATAAGTTGCTCTGGCTGAATCATTGCAAGTGACTCATCATCCTAAATATCTCCCATAGAGTTCTCTAATACCACATGCACACTGGAATACGAAACCAACCTGCTGTCATCAACTCTGCATGACTACTCATGCTCCTCAAAAGCATCCTCATATGACCCCATGGACTCATCCAAAGAAGAGTCCTCATCTTGACATACAGAAGGAATGTCCTCCTGCTCTACCTCTGTATCTCTTAGTGCCTCATCAAAGGTGGATACATCTCCTGGCACCTCACCCATCTGCTGCATGAAATTGTCACCCAAAAAATCGAACACGAGTCCGTTCATAACCTCAATGGATAGCTCTACTGGGGTAGGCTCTATTCTCTCCACTAAGATGTCAACCAACATTGTCAA
Source organism: Pinus albicaulis (assembly GCA_034641835.2). Lineage (NCBI taxonomy): Eukaryota > Viridiplantae > Streptophyta > Pinopsida > Pinales > Pinaceae > Pinus > Pinus albicaulis. Next base: position 1,003,367,439 of record CM076580.1, on the reverse strand, counting down.
GGAAGTACCAACAAGGGTGAGTCCTGCGTCACACTAGGTGTATCTACGAGCTCCCCACAATCTTGTGTGCCCTCATCCTCCAAGTGCGAGGTAGTCATTTTGATGGCTTCCCCCTCTGTTATTCAGTCAGGCTAGAAAGAGGTATCCAACTTTTCCACCCGATCCCCAGTCGTGCAATCAATGGATCCATCATAAGTGGGAAAAGGTGTCCTCCCAATGGTACGATGCAACTCTAAACTCTGCTTGCTAGACCCCCCATTGTTCCTTCCTTCTTCATCCCCCCTGAGCTGGCAGTAATCTCTGAAGGACAAAGCTACTCTGAAGTTTTCCCCCATGGACTACCATTTTTGGAAATAATCTCCCATGGGTATATGATCATGCTGGCTACCTTGCTCACTCGGTATTGGAGGTAAGAATGTAGGCATCGTGATCCTGGTTGGCCTACTGAAGGTTGGCGGGTGAGTGGCTCGTAAAAGGTTGCCACACTGTTGTGAGACCCTTGAAGTTTCCCCAATTAGGAACTCATGATGGATGATCTTATCGCTATTCTGTTGTTTGAGTCCTTCCAACATTCCCTTCTGTTATTTGGCTACTTCATTTAGGGCCTTTAAGATGCTACCAAATGTTGATTCCCCTTTGCTCCTCGACGACTCCATATTTTCCACCTCTACTGCCTACCCTCCTTGTTCATAGGAAAAGGTTCCCACGACTGAGCCAAGAACGAAGCTCTGATACCACTGTAATATCCCAAATGGGGATTAACAATAATAAAAGTGCCAATAGACAAGTAACTACAATAAAAATGAACATACCATTAAAACAAACAAACTGGAGCCAAAATCAGTGTTGAGCCATTTTATTAATATATTGGGAAAGAGTACAATTGAGGTGCTGGAAAGTTTGCACCTAGGCCTGCTCAAGGCAGGCTTGAAGAACAACTCAAACCCAAGCAAAAACTTTGGCTGAAAGTGCCTCTACGTGGCTCAGTCTCTGTGCTGCCTAGCCTAGAAATGTTGTTGTTGGCTGACTTCAGACTGTTGGTTGGGCTGCTTCCTTTGCTCATAAATTTCCGGTCTTTTAACCTTGGACTTTACGCACCAAACCCACAAAAACCCACGAAGGAATTGGCCAGATGTTGACCCCGAAATTATGGCCCAATTTCCACTAGCTCTTGGTTACGGCGTTAGGATCTCTGTTTGAAGTCTCAAACCTGCCCAGGAAATCTTGCTGAATTAATCTTGGCTTCTCCTCATTAAACCCAGAAAAACCCAGAAAGCGTTCACCCAAAGCTTGACTTTGGAATTTGGCCCTCTTGGGCTTGGCTCAGTGCGTTGCTGAGTAAATCGAACTTCTGGATGAATTTGTCGGAAAATGCCTCCGGAGAGTTACCAAAATCCGTGGTAGGAGGTGGCTAACCTCCCCTCCAAATATCCTGTTGAAACTCCGCTGCTCTCCACACTCCCGACACCCACACCAAATTGAACGATGTAATCGCTGCGCAGTATACTCTACCTCTGCGCAGTCTTGAAGGGGCTACGCTCTTCCTGTTTCTACTGCTGTGTAATTCCCTCACGAAAATGAAGAACTCCTCTCCTGAGCGGGCACTCGAAGTCCCCCGATGTAGAGGTTGAGATCTTCGTTTGAAGATCTCGTTTGCTAAACAACACTGCAAACTTGGCTATTTGGCTTGAGCGTGCTTCAGTCAAAATGACCAAGAAAATAAGATGAATGAATGAATGCCGAATGAGCCTTTCCTTTTTCCTTTTATCCATTGAGGCCCAACGTATGCCTTGGGTCCCACCTTGACCTGTACTGCCTCTCCTTGGCCAATCACGTGCTGCCTTCCTCTAGCCAATCTCACGTTGTCCTTTTCGTGCCTCTTCTACGCTGCCACCTAAGGCCAACTCGAACCCATCACTAGAGCCTCAATTTTCCCGTAGGGACTTTAGGAAAAGACGTTATTTGGCCTAATTATTAATTGTGGGTCCCCTACCCACTTTATTTCCACCCAACAATAGGATTTGACAAAATTAATCAAAATTAATATCGAATTAACTGACTACTAATTTGGGGATATTACAGTTTGCTCTCGTTTTTTTGCTTGCTAATTTATGTGAGTCCTGCAATGACTAGCATGACTAGCCCGTGGCTTGATTAGCCATGACATAGGGCCATTTAAGCTTTCAAAAATCACTCAGGGATCATACTCGGCCTGGGCCAGAACAACCTTTAGCATGGCTGGACTTTTTCCCACGGAGTTTCGAACCGGTGACCTTTACACCATGGAGTGCCTTAACAGAACACCCTACCAAAATCTGCCCTACATCCCGTGGGCCTTTCATGTTTGCTCACTTGTGTTTTCTTCTACATGGAAATTTTTCTTCTATTTGGCCTGGGCCAAAACAACCTTTAGCATGGCTGGACTTTTTCCCATGGAGTATTGAACCGGTGACCTTTACACCATGGAGTGTGTAATATTCCTAATTAGCAATGGCTAATTAGAATATTCGATTTTGCTCAATTTTGCCTTCTATAGTTTATTTATAAATAAAAAGGTCAGTAAAGGGGGGATATAACTCACTTTGGGAATATAGTGACTCCCTAGTAGCACAACGTTGTAACTTAAAGGGAGCCAAGGGGGGCCAAAGACCACGTAGAGAGGGGACCCACGTATGCACTAGGAGGGATTGCGCAGATGGAGAGGAGCACGTGGCAAGAGGGAGGCTATGTTGAGGAGATGGGCCTTAGGGTTTTGAGAGAGGCCAACGTTATAAAAGAGAGAGGAGCCTCCTCATTTGATCATTCGAGTTTATGCATTTGAGCTAGTCACTTCGACTTCTTGAGCATGCTGGCTGTTTAGCCTGTTTGCAACACTGTTTATTGCATCAAGTGTCTCCATTCGGAGATCTCACCCTTAGCCCCGGGAGACTTCAAGTGCCTGCTCGAGCAAGGTAGTTTCATCATCATTTTGTTGGAGGATTGGTGTTTGGGTTTTCTTGCGGAGCTGTGCATTCAGAGACTGTGTAGTCTTGAGAGGGAGGACGTAGTCCATTTTAGGGGAGCTCCGGATTGAGTTTCTTGTAGGGGTTTTGAGCTTGGAGATTGAGCAAGGGACCAACCCTTGCCTGTTGGAGGATTTTGGTGGAGTTTGAGGTTGCATTTCAGTGGTTTCTATTCAGCGTCTGCGCAGAGCATTGGAGGACAGCGTAATTCCCCAAGGGGGTGATTTTCGAGGGTCAACCATTTTAGATATGATTTCTGGGTTTTGCTGTGATTGGTGAGTAGAGGTGGATTCCATATTTTCAGCTCATTCCGAGGGGAACAACCCCAAATCATCATTTCATTTCAGTAGTAGCAGCTACATAGCAGTTTTCTAGCAGCTGGGACGCAGTTCAGAGAGCAGCCATTTCTTGTTCATTCTGAGAGTATTTCTTCACTTGCCTTGAGCAAGTCTAGGTGCCATCACTCTGATCACCTATTGTACTTCATTATATTTCTCAGTATAATAAAATGGCTTAGCATTCTCTCTCTATATTTCTGGAGCATTTGTGATACATTCTATCTATGCTATTGTATGCTTGCATTACTGTTATTTTTCTATCTGTGAGCATTCTAGTTCCATACCACTTGTGTGTGTTTTCCCCATACTCTTAGACAGAGTCTAGAAAGGGCCAGGTAGCCTCCAAATCTCACCCTCTTCTCAGAGGTGAAATATCTGGTAAACACCCTCCCAGTCCATCTCTGGTTGGAGTTTGCTTGAGTTTTAGAGATATTCCCGAAACGGGATATTACAGTGGTATCAAAGCATAGTTCTGGCTCAGCCTGTGGAGCTAGTTGTCTATGATACCGGGGGAGAAGCCCTACATTTGTTACAGGGGCAGGAAGTACAGAAATCTTGAGCGTAGGTTAAAGAACACCTACGGGGAGGGAGACCGTGTTCGGGTGGTGGACATGGAACATGAGGAGCCTGTGGTGGACGTAGAGCAGAGAGAGCCGATGGCAGATGACAGTGAGGCCAAACAGTTTGGGGAAGCGCTCCTCAGATCAGTACAGGATTTGGCGAGGCAGATCGAGGTGATGGTGCAGAGATTCACCGCTGTGGAGGCTAGACAGCGTGAAACCCCAAGGGGTTTCCAGATCGGTAAGGGATCGGGTACATCCCACCATTTGCCGGAGCGTATTGCCACTCAGCGTGATGCTACCCATCACTAGGCATCACATGGACCTACACGCTCTACCATGGCCACTTTTCTGGGAGCAGACACGGGGGTAGGAGCCCAGCAGGAGACAGAGCCCGGTCATATGGGCGATTATTTTGCAGAGTATCAGGCCTATGGGCAGGAGTTCAGGGATGCTCTCTCGTTCAGAGATTTTGTTCAGCTCCAGCGGGACAGTAGACCCCGCGATCATCATAGAGGGCACCAACATTATCATGATGGAGATACCCACCGCACAGCTAGTAGATTCCACTTGCCTACGTTTGATGGTTCATCAAACAGTTCGGCAAAGTCTTGGGTGGAGAAGCTGGACATCTACTTCCAGCTCAACCAAATGTCAGAGACGGAGGCCATCAAGGTGGCGACATTACATTTGGATGGCAAGGCCCAGGACTGGTGGTTCCATGGGATGGTTACACTTGGACATTCCACAGTGACGACATATGCCGAGTTCACCAGGAGATTGATAGAGAGATTTGACCGGAGGGATCCGGAACAACACTTTGTTGAGCTGACGAGGCTCAAACAGACCGGGAGCCCAGAGACATGCATTGCAGATTTCTTTAGGGTTTCAGTGATGGTGCCAGATCTATCCACAGTACGGATGATCTACATGTTTGTTGAGGGGTTAGCAGAGCCACTTCAGGGTCTAGTCAGATCTACTAGACCAGCCACACTCCAAGATGCTATTAACAGGACCCGGGATTTACAGGATGCCTTACCTAGGACTCAGACACCTTATCCCCAGAGACAAGCTTTCCAGCGCAAGGGGAAGGATGTGAGGATTCTGCCTCCAAAGAGGAATCTAGGACGGGCAGAGATAGATGATGATGCCAGGAGGGAGCTGAAGAAGAAGCGGTTGTGCTTTACCTGTCAGGAGCCGTGGGCACCGGGACATAGATGTGCTGCTAGCAAAGCACATTTTATTAAGGTCTTCTCCGAGAGCAGCGGGGAAGAGGATGAGGAGGATGACGTGGAGGCAGGAGACAGTCATGCAGCGCAGGATCCTTTGTCACCTCCACCACCAGCAACAGATGGTGCGGCTTTTGCACCTATTGGAGGGGTCCCTGTAGCATTGCGAGGAGTTCCCAAGTATTTGACGCTGTGCGTACGGGGGACAGTACGTGGCCAGCGAGTATCAGTCTTGGTTGACAATGGGGCAACCCATAACTTCATCGATGCACAGATGGTTGAGCGGAGAGGTATACAGACTGAGAGCTTCGATGGATTTTCAGTTTTGGTCCCAGGAGATCAGAACATGATGTGTGCTCGTTATGTTCCAGAGTTATCAGTGACGATGGGCACCTACACACTGACTGATCACTTTTTCGTGGTCAATATTCCGGACACCAACATGGTACTGGGTGTTCAGTGGCTTATTACTCTAGGGAAGGTCACGACAGATTGGAAGGCCCTAGAGATGGAGTGGAATGATGAGAAGACAGGGAGGCATGAGAAGATACGGGGACAACACACATATCTGCCTCAGAATGTTTTGGCTCATCGGATGGAGGCAGTCTTCTGGAAGGGAGACATAGAGTGGGCAGTGGAGCTGCGTGCGTTAGAGGCAGGAACTACAGGGCAGACGGTGCACCCAGAGATACAGTCCATCCTTGACAGGTATGCCACAGTGTTTGGGGAGATTCCAATTTCCACCAGGACAACTACTCTAGGCATCCCAAGGCCTATTAGGATGAGATTGAGCGGGCCATCTAGGAGTTGTTGGCTCTTGGGCACATCCGGTCGAGCACGAGTCATTTTGCTTCTTCCATGGTGTTGGTGAAGAAGAAGGACATCACATTGAGGATGTGCATTGACTACAGGGCCCTGAACAAGAAGACCCTGAAGAACAGGTACCCTATACCCAGGATCAATGAGTTGATGGATGAGTTGAGAGGAGCACAGTTCTTTTCAAAGATTGATTTGAGATCGGGTTACCATCAGATTCGCGTGAGGGAACAAGACATTCCCAAGACCGCCTTCAGGTGTCACTATGGGCACTTTGAGTTTTTGGTGATGCCCTTCGGGCTAACCAACGCCCCAGCGACATTCCAGTTTTGCATGAATCACATCTTCCGCAGACATTTGAGGAAGTTTGTGTTGGTGTTCTTTGATGATATCCTCATTTACAGCAGGACTTGGGAGGAGCATCTCCAGCACATTGAGACAGTATTGCGCATTTTGGAGGAACAACAGTTCTATGCCAAGCTCTCCAAGTGTGAGTTTGGGTTGACGGAGATGTTGTACTTGGGACACATCATAGGAGTGGATGGAGTGAGAGTCCACGAGGAGAAGATCAGGGCCATCAGAGATTGGCCAGAGCCGAGGAACGTGAGAGAACTTTGGGGGTTCATTGGCATCTGTACTTATTACAGGAAGTTCGTCAAGAGTTTCTCACAGCTTGCTGCACCCCTTACAGATTTGATGAAGAAGGGGGCATTCAATTGGTTGGATACAACGCAGCGAGCCTTTGACAGGCTCAAGGAGGTGATGAGCAGCTGCCCAGTGCTTGCATTGCCGGATTTTACGCAGTCGTTTGTTTTGGAGTGTGATGCGTCGGGAGAGGGGATCGACGCAGTATTGATGCAGGGGGGTCACCTTATAGCCTTTGAGAGCCAAAAGCTTCTTCCACACGAGAGGTTGTATTCTATATACGACAAGGAGATGCTGGCCATTATGCATGCATTGGCCAAATTCTGGCAGTATCTGGTGGGGAACAGGTTCAAAGTGAGGACTGATCACAACAGCCTCAGGTTCTTTTTGGAGTAGAAGCAACTGCAGGAGAGGCAGCAGAAGTGGAACAGTAAGATCCAGGCATATGACTTTGACATTGAGTATGTCAAGGGTAAGAGCAACGTGGTAGCAGATGCCTTTTCACGTAGACCAGCCACGTTGTCTCTTATGAGCTTGGACACAGATTGGAGGGCTCGACTTTTAGTGGAATACTCCAAGGACAAATTTGCATGTGAAGTTCTGGATGGTCAGGTGGCGAATGACAGGTACAGGGTGGTTGGTGAGATCATCTACTACAGGGACTAGATCTTCTTGACTGAGGGATCTCAACTCAAGAAAAAGATACTACAGGTATCACATGAGTCACCATTGGCCGGCCATCAGGGGTTTACCAAAACCTACAGGGCCATTAGAGAGAGGTTCTCATGGAAGGGCCTCAAGGAGGACGTACTCCAGCACATCAGGGAGTGCGATGTTTGCCAAAGGAACAAAGGGGAGATGAGCCATCCCGCGGGTTTATTGCAGCCTCTTCCCATTCCGGAGGGGAAATGGGAGAGTATCTCGATGGACTTCATCACAGGGTTGCCCATGGTGCAGGGCAAGGATTGTATCTTTGTCGTCGTTGACCGACAAACAAAGTATGCGCATTTTTTCGCCATATCCACACACTACACAGCAGCACAGGTGGCCGAGTTGTTCTTCAGAGAGGTCTTCAGGCTACATGGTCTTCCTAAGACCATCATCAATGATAGGGACAACCGCTTCATGGGCGGATTTTGGCAGGAGCTTTTCCGGTTGGTGGAGACGGAGTTGACACCGAGTACCAGTTATCACCCATAGACGGACGGGCAGACGAAGATAGTTAACAAGTGGTTGGAGGGCTACTTGCGTAACTATGTCAGTGGGTAGCAACGAGCATGGCTGAAGTGGCTGCATCTGGGGGAGTACTGCTACAACACTACACATCACATGTCTATTGGTATGTCTCCATTTTACGCTTTGTATGGATATCATTCTTTGTCTTTTGCTGATGTGATGTTTGGTGCTAGCAAGGCTCCAAGAGCCAAGATTTGGATCCAAGAGAGTCAGGATATTCTTCGAGCTCTCAAGGATAATATGGCTACAGCACAAAACCAACAGAAGTTGTATGCTGACAGAGATCGGGTGGAGAGACAGTTTGAGGTAGGGGACTTGGTCTACCTACGATTATAGCCATACCGACAGTCGTCACTGAAACAGAAGGGAGCTGAGAAGCTCAAGCCCCGCTTTTATGGGCCATACAAGGTGATACACAGGATTGGGCAGGTTGCATATGAGTTGGAGCTACCCCAAGGCAACAAGATTCATAATGTTTTTCATGTGTCATGCCTGACGAAGGCACTGGAGCAGCAGGTGACAGTGACAGATGAGCTACCACCCACGTATGATGAGGGGCATTTGGTGTTGCAGCCAGCGGCTATTATTGATACCAGGGAGGGGCAAATACGAAGCAGGACAGTCCGGGAATTCTTGGTGAGGTGGAAGAATTTTCCAAATGAGGATGCCATTTGGGAGAGTGAGAAAATTTGCAGCATTCATCACTTCAGTTGCTTGAGGACAAGCAACATTTTGCCTGGGGAGACTGTAATATTCCTAATTAGCAATGGCTAATTGGAATATTCGATTTTGCTCAATTTTGCCTTATATAGTTTATTTATAAATAAAAAGGTGAGTAAAGGGGGGATATAACTCACTTTGGGAATAAATTCACTCCCTAGTAGCACAACGTTGTAACTTAAAGGGAGCCAAGGGGGGCCAAGGACCACGTAGAGAGGGGACCCACGTATGCACTAGGAGGGACTGCGCAGATGGAGAGGAGCACGTGGCAAGAGGGAGGCTACGTTGAGGAGATGGGCCTTAGGGTTTTGAGAGAGGCCAACGTTATAAAAGAGAGAGGAGCCTCCTCATTTGATCATTCGAGTTTATGCATTTGAGCTAGTCACTTCGAATTCTTGAGCACACTGGCTGTTTAGCCTGTCTGCAACACTGTTTAGTGCATCGAGTGTCTTCGTTTGGAGATCTCACCCTTAGCCCCGGGGGACTTTGAGTGCCTGCTTGGGCAAGGTAGTTTCATCATCATTTTGTTGGAGGATTGGTGTTTGGGTTTTCTTGCGGAGCTGTGCATTCAGAGAATGTGTAGTCTTGAGAGGAAGGACGCAGTCCATTCTAGGGGAGCTCCAGATTGAGTTTCTTGCAGGGGTTTTGAGCTTGGAGATTGAGCAAGGGACCAACCCTTGCCTGTTGGAGGATTTTGGTGGAGTTTGAGGCTGCATTTCAGTGGTTTCTATTCAGCCTCTGCGCAGAGCATTGGAGGACAGCGTAATTCCCCAAGGGGGTGATTTTCGGGGGTCAGCCATTTCAGATATGATTTCTGGGTTTTGCTATGATTGGTGAGTAGAGGTGGATTCCAGATTTTCAGCTCATTCCGATGAGGGGAACAACCCCAAATCATCATTTCATTTCAGCAGTAACAGCTACACAACAGTTTTCTAGCAGCTGGGATGCAATTCAGAGAGCAGCCATTTCTTATTCATTCTGAGAGTATTTCTTCACTTGCCTTGAGAAAGTCTAGGTGCCATCACTCTGATCACCTATTGTACTTCATTATATTTCTCAGTATAATAAAATGACTTAGCATTCTCTCTCTATATTTCTGGAGCATTTGTTATACATTCTATCTATGCTATTGTATGCTTGCATTACTGTTATTTTTCTATCTGTGAGCATTCTAGTTCTATACCACTTGTGTGTGTTTTCACCATACTCTTAGACAGAGTCTGGAAAGGGCCAGGTAGCCTCCAGATTTCACCCTCTTCTCAGAGGTGAAATATCTGGTAAACGCCCTCCCAGTCCATCTCTAGTTGGAGTTTTCTTGAGTTTTAGAGATATCCCCGAAACGGGATATTACAGAGTGCCTTAACAGAACACCCTGCCACAATCTGCCCTACACCCTGTGGGCCTTTCATGTTTTCTCACTTGTGTTTTCTTCTGCATGGCAATTTTTCTTCTATTTTTGGTGTTGTCTACATACCAACCTTGCATTTGTTTGTGTAGCTTTGTCATTTTGTACATTTTCTCATGATGCCTCTTTGGATTGGAGCCATGTGAAGGTTGGAAGTTGACCCTGAGTTCTCAATGCAGTGAGATTTGACTCGAGAGAGTTATCTACTAGAAGTGGAGCATATCGTGAAGGATTAGGGTGATACATCTTTGGACCTCACATGATGGTAAATATTGCATTGGTGAATTATATTGCCGAGGGTCTGGAATATAATTTATCAATTATATTAGGGAAATATTGGAATATCTCAACAAACATTATGTGTGTGTGTGTGTGTGTATATATATATATATATATATATATATATATATATATACTCGTTGTAAAATATCATAATTTTGAATATATTGTGATATATTAAGGCATCTTATCACTGCCTTGAAAATCTAGCATGTATTGCAACTTTGACAATAATACCACAATATTTGCAACTTCATCCTCGAATATGTGAAGACACTCAATGTCCCATAAGAATCCGTGAATTAGCTCCATCCCATGGTACACCTACTGCACCTGTCCATATGTCTCTTTGGAGGCAAAGCTCCAAGAGCCCACTGTTCCGCATCATATGTCACTGCATACCACCAAGTATCACTACACTCCTCGACCTGCCACTGTATGCCATAACCTGCCCCTGTACACCAATGGATACCCCTGACAACAGCTATATAATCCTGTACCGTCATGTGTCCATCTTGCATCGCTGCGCCTGCCACTCCCCGCATGTACTCAATGCGATGGGAAGCACTCCTACTCCACAATGCAGTCCGACATACTAAAACACACCCCCATGCATCTCCATGCCCATCTACAGGCCATTGCGCAATGATGGATGCTCCTACATGCCCCAAGGTGTGAAGGCCTAATGCTGTATCCATATGCGTCGTCCCATACTCGATCGGTACCATCACCTCCGTTGCCACATCACCATACTCTCTAATGAATGGATCTCCCTTCCAAATCCTCCATGAGGGACCCAAAAAGTGAATCTCCCTAGGTACTAGTAGCGATGCCAATCCTGCTCTGCTCCTTTGTGTCCTCCGTGCCCCAGACAAATGCGAAGAATCCTCAGTTCCATACGAGGCACTGTCTGGTGGATATATATATATATATATATATTCATTGGAAAATATCATAATTTTGAATATATTGTGATATATTAAGGCATCTTATCACTCCTTTGGAAATCTAGCATGTATTGCAACATTGACAATAATACCACAATATTTGCATCTACATCCTCGAATGTGTGAAGACACTCAATGTCCCATAAGAATCCGTGAATTAGCAACAATAATGAAGTCAAATTTCATAATATATGGGGCATCTAAAGATGTAATGGTCTTCTTACTCACGTTCCTGAATACACAGTCTGCAAGTGTGATGTTCTTTTTGAAGATGATGATCTGTGTGCATATTTAGCTGATTGGAATAAAATCAAACTGGTCTTAGAGGGAAAAATTAGTAAATCTGGTAATATTTAATTCCTTCCTACCAATAGATTATTTTAATGACAAGGAACAAATAATGAATTGTTCAAGTGTTGTTAGATTTACACTGAAGCTATCCCAGAATGTAAATATCTACAATCTATATACTCACTGCTGCTGTGTAGCATGTTGATTCCTTCTTTCTTCACTTTATTTCTTTTACTCATTATTTTCTTGTCTTTGGTTTCTTCTGGTAATTATTGCATTTATTTTATTAGTTGAATTCATTTGAAAGGAAGGTCGTATAGAGAATTTTCATTTCTGATAGAAACAGAAATATTCATATGAGGAAAGGTGGGAAGTTCATAATTAACGTACCAAAAATTTCTTTAATGTATTATGAAACAGGCTGGGACACATTCTTTGGCATCCATATCAGGGCAAGAGCGAGGAGAAAGTACTCGATTACTCAATGATGAAGCTGAAACATGCCTCCGTAATTTAATATACACAGCAGCTGAAAACTCTTCAAAACATTCTCCATCTGTATAAGTTCCAAACCTTAATGTTTTATATAATTTCAATGTTTTTGACGAGTAGATTTCTTTCTTTGTATTCTTCTGCTGAAAGCTTAGATGAAGGTTCATATTCTGCTTTATTATTGCTTTATAGATTGTAGCAAATTGTCATCCATTTGGATAAGTAGGGGTTTACCTAAGCATTTGTATGCCCAGATTGGTTAAGTAGATATTATGTGCAGAATTGCAGTAATGTCAATCTCTAAATACCAGTTTCTTGCCTTTTATTAAATATAGCACAACTTAATCATTAGTATATTTTCAATGGAAAACTTCATCAGGAGACCCAAGAATGCTTCAAGGAATCCCTTCTGCAAAATCATGGTGTCGTTCCTAGTAAACCTGTCAGCATGGATCAGTGTACTTTGTTACCACCCAAATGCTTACTTCAGAAATGAAAGTCATTTTACCACTCCTTTTAGCAGGGGTACCTATAGTAAAACTTTTGATGAATAGGGAAGTTTGTAGCATGCCATTGGTCTGTAAACTTCTGTGGGTATTCCACTGGACAGTTTGTCACAACAGATCTGATAAAGATTTATTGAAATCTGAAAATCTATACTATGAAAGTTTTTTTTTTTTAGACTTTCTGGATCAGTGTACTTTGTTACCATCCAAATGCTTACTTCAGAAATGAAAGTCATTTTACCACTCCTTTTAGCAAGGGTACCTATAGTAAAAATTTTGATGAATAGGGAAGTTTGTAGCATGCCATTGATCTGTAAACTGCGGCGGGTATTCCACTAGACAATTCCTCACAACAGATTCAATAAAGATTTATTGAAATCTGAAAATCTATACTATGAAAGTTATTGTTAAAATTTGGATACCAAAGGACAAGTGGTTCTCTAAGGCTTTGATCTTTGGCCTAGAGAAAAGTGTCCAAATGTTTTTGTACTTTTCTCCTTGACGACCACACTTTGTCAACGACCCCATAGTAGTACACCCCCATTTTTTCAAATGGGATTCATCATGTTCGACGTGTTCGCGCCATTCAGATTCCATCGACAGCCGACAATTTTATGAACGATGTAAACCCATTCTGCATGTTTATGATGTAAATGATTTAAGTAAGACCACCATGTATGTAACAACCTAGGTAAGCCTAGTATGTTGGTGACGATTTCTATCCTAGGAGGTTTGTTGTCTTACTGATTTGCTTGTGTTTTTCGATACAAGTGATTGGCAGAGTTTTCCCCTCCAGCTTCATCCCAAAGCTAGGATGGATTTTGTCATCAAGATGCTAAGTGAATCCTAGTGTTTTCTATCGAGTCTTTGTAAAAGTAGTTTGGGAATAATCCTAGCTAATTGGCTAGATTATTTTATTACAAGTTGCTTGGTCTACTAGATCATGTTTTGAGTCGCAGAATTGAGTACCTATTTGAGGGTCTTTACAAATGGGTATTCCCCCTTCATGTGTCTAAATGTATTTATCTTATGTAAAGAGGGTTGGAAAAAATAATTAAATCCCGTCTCAGTCATTTAATTAAATTTTCTGGCCAAATTAATTAAAAATTCTAAGCCAGAAATTTAACTAATTTTAAGTCCTAGGCGAAATTTAACTAATTTTAAGTCCTAGGCAAAATTTGTAGATCCTTAAAAAATAAATTTTTAAAGGTCCCAGGCCAAGGGAATATTGAGAATTTCAAGAAATTTTGGACCTTTGGGCCATGGTGGTTAAGACAAATTCAAAATTTTGAGGTAATTAACTCAAAAATATTATTTTTGAGTTAATTAAAATGGAATTAAATGATAAATTCGAATTTCCTCAAAATTATAATTTCGACGGTCCAGATTAAAAGATGATTAAATCTTTTCGACGGTCAAGATTATTTTGACATAAATCAACTGAACTAGCCGTTGGAGATTTTATCTTATAAATTAGAGGTCTTTGTCAGTCTTTCAATTATTCGATATTTGAATCATGCACCTGTTCTTGGAAGCTTTTGTAATTTTTTATCAATAAAGCATAAAGACTTTGAGATTACAAACTTTATGTTCCTTTTCCAGATCTATGTGGTGATATTGTCTCTAAACTCTGCTACTTCTATTGGCTTTTAATGGTTGATGGTCTCTATGGATTAATCTGCATACAAGTATCTTGTGCAGTTTTCTGGGTTTCTAAAATAACATTTTGATTTAATAGAAAGATTAGTTATCTATTTTTCTAAAAGGTCTTATGTTTATATTTTAATCTCTATGAATCTTAAATTCGGATCTAAATTTGCAGAGATCGTTTTTTAAGGTTTGAGCGTTTGGGGAAGTCTTCAGTTAGACCAGCTGACTCTCAGATTTCATAAATCTGAAAAAGCCCATTGTTTCATAATTTCTAAAATTATCTTATGAAATATTTTTTGCAGAGTCTTTCTAGAACTTATGCTTAAATAAAAAAATTTATCTTAATTTTTTCGAATTTAAAGTTAGATTTGGCTAGTAAAAGCCTTAGATCTTCAGATCTGGGAGTGAAGTCAGACTTATACTCCTGAGATTTGATAGATTTGCAACTCTTGTGCATAGATCTGTAAATATATTGTATAGATCTGTAATTTACATGTGTAGATCTGAAGTTTTGTAACATAATTTTGAATTCTAACATTTGGGTTTTTAGGATTTTTGCTATTTTTGTACATATTGGGTATTGGATTTCTTTTTTTCACTAGTACAGGATTAGATCTGAAAAATCAGCTAAGGAAATCTTCAGATCTAAAAAATCAGCCAACGAAATCTTCAGATCTGAAAAATCAGCCAAGGAAATTTTCAGATCTAAGCCAGATCTAGACCCTGGAGGGCAAGATCTGGTCTTAATATTTGTTTGCAGGAATAGATCTAAAAAAATCAGCCAAGGAAAACTTCAAATCTGAGCCAGGTCTAGACCCTTGAGAACATATAGGCTTTTGAGACTATTTTTACAGGATTTTGGTCTCTAAATTTCTAATTTTCAAGCGGCAACATTATCCCAAAATTTCAAGAATTTTCAACGGTGGAATCTTCAAAGCCTTGGGCTAAGGGTTTGATCTCTAGACCCTTATTTTCTGCAGATTTTATTACAACAAGCA
Source organism: Pinus albicaulis (assembly GCA_034641835.2). Lineage (NCBI taxonomy): Eukaryota > Viridiplantae > Streptophyta > Pinopsida > Pinales > Pinaceae > Pinus > Pinus albicaulis. Next base: position 1,003,352,325 of record CM076580.1, on the reverse strand, counting down.
AATCACAAATAATTAGGCCCTAAAAACACATTTTCTATGGTCAAAATTGTTTAGAATTGCAAAATCTTCATTTTCAGAATTTTTGACTATTTGGACATCTTTAAATTTGCCTAGATCTGATTTTGAAGCTTGCTGGAAATTTTGCATAACTGTGTAAAATCAGATCTGAACATTTTTTATGCATATCCTAAATAAGGTCTAAAAAATTTGAATTTTTCAGTTTTTTGGCAAAACTTACTATTTTTAAACATTGTGGGAATCATTTTCAGTATTTTTAGTTTGCTGATCTGTTATCATTTTACTGCTGTTATAAACTTATCAGTTTTGAAAATTACTTAATCACTCTTAAAGTTTTAAAATTGAAATTTTCAAGTTTTAATATATTTTTTCTATTTCTGAAAGTATTTGACAGCTATTTTGGTGTGTTTTATCTCATTGATTTGTCACTGTTTCACTGTTGAAATAAAAATATCAGATCTGAAATTTCACTTGATCAAGTCATAAAAATTGATTTTTCTTCAAGTTCATCAATTTTTACTGTTTTTAGTCATTTTGGGCATTGGTGCAGGCATCGTTTGTTTGCTGATCTATGGTTTAAATTACTGCTGCAATTTATATTTCAGATCTGAAATCTTGCTGAAGAATATATTCTAAGTTTGACTATAGGTTACTGAATTGGAATTATTTGGAATATCATAAATTCGGAAATATTAGAAATATCTGGCATTTAAATTTGATGGTACTCTCATGATAACATTTTTGTTTCAAATTTAAATGGTTGGTGATCATTGAGCTATCTTTAATTGTGATTTTAAATTACTTGAAATCAGTAGTTAATTGTTTAAATCAACTTTGAGGATATTTCAAGTGATGATAAATTGCATGTCGTTATCGAACATTTTTAATGCATAATTGTGAGGGTGTTTTATCGGATATCATCGTGGTGAATTTATTTTTCATATCAGCGGTTATATATCAATTACTTGGCTTTAATTTCATAACGAGATATTTTGACTCCACAAGGCACTGGTTTTAAAGTCTCAAATATAATTGGATCTATAAAATCTCGTTAATCTTAACAAGTACTTGGTCTTTTAGTTGTGTCTCCTGAATTGGTTGATTTTCAACCAGTGTTTTTCCTTCAATCTTTTGTTAGGGTCTACCTCCCTTAGCTTGCAAGGAGACAGCTTAGATAGAGAGATTGGGGATCAGGGTGATAGCCCCTGATCTGAGCCGTTGTCGTAGTCCCTAGACATTCTATGTGACAACATTTTTTGGCGCCGTTGTCGGGGATAGAGTTTTTATAGTCCTTGATCTTAGCGACATTTTCCAATCTTCTAATCTTTTTCTCGCCATTCATTAGCTCGTCGCATAGCATAGCATTTTCTGGCATCATTTCATCATCATATCTTTCGTCATATCACTAATCATTTCATCATTTACACCTTTAGCACCTGGACATTTCGGTTGGCTTCTTGTTTGGGTGGCGACACCACTTATTCATCTATTTACTCCCAGACAAGAACCCCCCCCTGATATCCATCTGCTACTCTCGATTATTTCTTTTGTTTTAGAATTAATTTCATGTTCAAGTGGCGACTCCAATTCTTTCATTTGTTACAAGAGTTCTTGCTAAGAAGCTCACTTCTTGAGGACCTTTTGACTATTCTTGAACACGGATCTCTTTCTCTAATATCCACTTAACCTTTAAGCAGGTCATCATAGATGACACCTTTCATGACCTGCCAGAAGAGGCCATTCCTAAATTGCCTTTTTTCTCAGGTGGTAATGCAACCATTGTTGTAAAGCATCTATCGACAGTGACTTTTATAATAAATAAATATTGTCGTCCTTCACAATATAATCATGAAGATGTCAAAATACGTATCTTTGGCTATTCCTTAAAAGGTGATGCTATTGATTGGTTTCGAAATTGTCCTTAGGAGTATTTTTATTGTTTACAACACATAATCAATGCTTTAAAAGATAAATATATAAAACAAGTTGACTTGCCTTGTGCCCCCAGTACTATGCAAAGAAATGAAAGTGATCTCGTAGAGAACACAGCTATCAACAGAAAAGTCCAGGACAATTCTCAGGATGAATCCACTTGTACCATGACAGCACAAATCCATGATAGTGGTGAAGTAGAAACAAGTTGTCAAATCAGTGTTGACAACGATAAGCATCTTGTTAACGAATTGATTCAGATGGTTAAGGATATACAACTAAATCAAGCTCAGATAATTAAGATTCAAGAATATGGAACTTAATCAAGAAAAAATAATAGCGGATCACTCCAGGGAAATTGGTTCTATGCAGAGTCGGTTATTGGCCTTAGAAGAAAAACATGTCAAGGAAATGACGATCGTGGAAGCAAATCATGAAGAGGAGATGAACTATATGCAAAATTTCTTCATGGCCATGAAAGCGGATAATGATAAAACGATTCAAAACATGGAAGCTAATCAGATCAATCTTCAAAATAGGATAAATGCCATTGAAGAAAGTCATGCACAGGAAATAAATGTCATAAAAAACATGGAAATTGGTCAGATGTCTCTTCAACACATTGTTGACTATTGAAGAGAGTCATGCGAAGGAAATCAGTACTGTAAATATTAAGCATTCTAATCAAATGACTGGTATTCAAAATAAGTTGGAAAAAATGGAAAGATCACACATGCAAAATTTCCAACCCAAGTCAGAATTGTCAACAGATTATAGGCCTCCCAGTTTGTTGAAGCAATTTCCATCTCATCACACAGAGGTCACTTTTCCCATTAAGGAAAAATTAACTATGGTTACAAAGGACATTAAGAAAGACCAAGCTTATGTGTCACCATTGACAGAGTATATTCAGAATAAGATTGGTCACATTCCAGGTTCATCAGATATTTTGTACAAACATTTTCAAGATAAGGACAAGAAATCTACAGTGGTCTCATTACTGACATCGCAACCCATTAAGAAGAAGAGAAAAAAGCAAAAAAGAAGAAGTAAGCAGTTTGATTCGTCTGATGGCCGAGAGCAGCTTGACATTCGGATAAGACAGAGTCTTACAATATGCAAGATTGGACATGGCACATATGAAAAGAAACCTACAGACTTGCCGAAAGAAGGGAAATGCTCAGCATGCACTATATTGAACACATCTGATGCCACAGGGCATCCTTTTTATTGTACCTCTAACCTTACACCTTGTTATTTCAGCATTTCATTTTGTGGTTAGAGTAGATTTACTTTTCATGTTAAGTAGAATAATAAATGAAAGAAGAGCTTCTATTTTTTCATGCGCTTAATGTTATATGATGATATTTGGATGGACGCTACTTATGTAATTTTGTGTGTTGCTTGGATACAGATTCTGGATTTTCACATTCCTCAGATGAAGCAACGTGTCCCCAAGTAGAGCTAGATGTTGACCACACTTTGTCAACGACCCCATCATATTCGACGTGTTCGCGCCATTCAGATTCCATTGACAATCGACAATTTTATGAACGATGTAAACCCATTCTGCATGTTTATGATGTCAATGATCTAAGTAAAACCACCATGTATATAATAGCCTAGGTAAGCCTAGTATGTTGGTAACGATTTCTATCCTAGGAGGTTTTTTGTCTCATTGATTTGCTTGTGTTTTTCGACAAAAGTAATCGACAGAGTTTTCCCCTCCAGCTTCACCCCAAAGCTAGGATAGATTTTGTCATCAAGATGCTAAGTGAGTCCTAGTGTTTTCTATCGAGTCTTTGTAAAAGTAGTTTGGGAATAATCCTAGCTAATTGGCTAGATTAGTTTATTACAAGCTGCTTGGTCTACTAGATCATGTTTTGAGTCGTAGAATTGGATACTTATTTGAGGGTCTATACGAATGGATATTCCCCCTTCATGTGTCTAAATGTATTTATCTTATGTAAAGAGGGTTGGAAAAAATAATTAAATCCCCTTTCAGTCATTTAATTAAATTTTCTGGCCAAATTAATTAAAAATCCTAAGCCAGAAATTTAATTAATTTTAAGTTTTAGGTGAGTTAAAATTCTTCAAAAGCAAAATTTGTAGGTCTTTAAAAAATAAATTTTTAAAGGTCCCAGGCAAAGGGAATATTGAGAATTTCAAGAAATTTTAGACCCTTGGACCTTGGTGGTTAAGTCAAAGTCAAAATTTTGAGGTTATTAACTCAAAAATATTATTTTTGAGTTAATTAAAATGGAATTAAATGATAAATTTGAATTTTCTCAAAATTATAATTTCGATGGTGCAGATTAAAAGATGATTAAATCTTCTCGACGGTCGAGATTATTTTGACATGGATCAATTGAACTAGCCGTTGGAGATTTTATCCTATAAATTAGAGGTCTTTGTCGGTCTTTCAATCATCCGATCTTTGAATCGTGCTTTTGTTCTTGGAAGCTCTTGTAATTTTTGATCAATAAAGCATAAAGACTTTGGGGTTACAAACTTTGGTGTTCCTTTTCCAGATCTATGTGGTGATATTGTCTCTAAACTCTGCTACTTCTATTGGCTTTTGATGGTTGATGGCCTCTATGAATTAATCTGCATACAAGTATCTTGTGCAGTTTTCTGGGTTTCTAAAATAGCATTTTGATATAATGGAAATGTTAGTTATCTATTTTTCTGAAAGGTCTCATGTTTATTTTTTAATCTCTATCAATCTTAAATTCAGATCTAAGTGTGCAGAGATCGTTTTTTAAGGTTTGAGCATTTGGGAAAGTCTTCAGTCAGACTAGTCGACTCTCAGATTTTATAAATATGAAAAAGCTCATTGTTTCATAATTTCTAAGGTTATCTTATGAAATATTTTTTGTAGGGTCTTTCTAGAGCTTATGCCTAAATAAAAAAATTTATCTTAATTTTTTTGAATTTAAAGTTAGATCTCGCTAATAAGAACTTTAGATCTTCAGATCTGAGAGTGAAGTCAGACTTATACTCCTCATATCTGATAGATTTGCAACTCTTGTGCATAGATTTGTGAATTTATTGTATAGATTTGTAATTTACATGTGTAGATCTGAAGTTTTGTAACATAATTTTGAATTCTAACATTTGGGTTTTTAGGAATTTTGCTATTTTTGTACATATTGGGTATTGGGTTTCTTTTTTTCACTTGTGCAAGATTAGATTTGAAAAATCAGCTAAGGAAATCTTCAGATCTGAAAAATCAGCCAAGGAAATCTTCAGATCTAAGCCAAATCTAGACCCTGGAAGGCAAAATCTGGGCTCAATATTTGTTTGCAGAAATAGATCTGAAAAAATCAGCCAAAGAAAAGTTCAGATCTGAGTTAGATCTAGACCCTTGAGGACGTATAGGCTTTTGAGGCTATTTTTACAGGATTTTGGTCTCCAAATTTCTAATTTTCAAGCGGCAACATTATCCCAAAATTTCAAAAATTTTCAACGGTGGGATTTTCAAAGCCTTAGGCTAAGGGTTTGATCTCTAAACCCTTATTTTCTGCAGATTTTATTACAACAAGCAAATCACAAATAATTTGGCCCTAAAAACACATTTTATATGGTCAAAATTGTTTAGAATTGCAAAATCTTCATTTTCAGAATTTTTTGACCATTTGGGCATCTTTAAATTTGCCTAGATCTGATTTTGAAGCTTGCTGGAAATTCTGCATAACTGTGTAAAATCAGATCTGAACATTTTTTATGCATATCCTAAATAAGGTCTAAAAAATTTGAATTTTCAGTTTTCTGATGAAACTTACTATTTTTAGACATTGTGGGGATTATTTTCATTATTTTCAGTTTGCTGATTTGTTATCATTTTACTACTGTTATAAACTTATCAGTTCTGAAAATTACTGAATCAAACTCTCTTAAAGCCTTAAAATTGAAATTTTCAAGTTTTAATATATTTTTGCTTTTCTGGAAGTATCTGGCAACTATTTTGGTATGTTTTATCTTGCTGATCTGTCACTGTTTTACTGCTGAAATAAAAATATCAAATCTGAAATTTCATTTAATCAAGCCCTAAAAATTGATTTTTCTTCAAGTTCATCAATTTTTACTATTTTTAGTCATTTTGGGCATTGGTGTCAGCATCGTTTGTTTGTTGATCTATTGTTTAAATTACTGTTGCAATTTATATTTCAGATCTGAAATCTTGCTGAAGAATATATTCTAAGTTTGGATATAGGTTACTGAATCGGAATTATTTAGAATATCATAAATTCGGAAATATTAGAAATATCTGGCATTTAAATTTGATGGTACTCTCATGATAACATTTTTGTTTCAAATTTAAATGGTTGGTGATTCGCTGTGATTGGTGATCATTGAACTATCTTTAATTGTGATTTTAAATTACTTGAAGTCGGTAGTTAATTGTTTAAATCAACTTTGAGAATATTTCAAGTGATGATAAATTGCATGTCTTTATCGAACATTTTTAATGCATAATTGTGAAGGTGTTTTATCGGATATCATTGTGGTGAATTTATTTTTCATATCAGCAGTTATATATCAATTACTTGGCTTTAATTTCATAACGGGATATTTTGACTCCACAAGGCACTGGTTTTAAAGTCTCAAATATAATTGGATCTATAAAATCTCGTTAATCTTAACAAGTACTTGGTCTCTTTGCTGTGTCTCCTGAATTGGTTGATTTTTAATCAGTTCTTTTCCTTCATTTTTTGTTAGGGTCTACCTCCCTTAGCTTGCAAGGAGACAACTTAGATAGAGAGATTGAGGATTAGGGTGACAACCCCCGATCTGAGCTGTTGTCGCGGTGCCTAGACATTCTATGCGGCAACACTCCTAAAGTGACTTTATAAGTGGTAAAGTCAATCTAATTTTAAAGTGACTTTATCATTGATAAAGTTACATTCTAATTTTGAAGTGACTTTATTAAAGTTAGTGAAAAATAAGAAAATGAAAAACTGAACATGGAAATAAAAGGCTAAGTGGGTCTTTATTTAAGTGGGTGAGTTAAAAAATAGAAAGTGAGAATTAAATGCACATTTATTCTCATCCCTAGATCTAAATGAATCTCAGCCATTAGATCTTAGGGTTACCCAAAAGGTCACTTAGGGTAAAAGGAGAGTAGAAGAGGAAAATATTAATTCAGTGTTTCATGAGCTTTTGAGAAAAAATAGGAGAGCATGGAGAAAATTTCTGAGCAGTGAGAAGTTGAAGGAGGACAGCAAGAAGACTTCAGCAAATCCGTATACCAACTTCATTGGGCACAAATCCCAAGGCATAATCCGTACAACATGAGTTTGGCACATTTTTCGAGAAAGGAGAAGGCACAGAAATCGAGAAATTTGTATAGCAGCTTTAGTACGAATTTTGAGGCAATTTTTGGGCACAAAAATCAAGGAGAGGCATTGCTATTATTTTGGCACAAATTTCAAGAAATCCGTACAGTAGTGGCAGCACAGTTTTCGAGGCAGATTCTAGCACATTTTTCAAGGAAATACAGTTGTACTTTTCTATACAGCAGTATGGTCGTACTGCAGAATTTTGGGCACTTTTTTCGAGGGTGACAGTTTAGCATTTAATGCTGTAAAATTTATGTTTTGTAAGTTTGCTAGTTGGCATGTTTTCCGAGGTGGTGTGAAAGCACGGAAATCGAGATAAGTTAAAATTGTAGTTGCTGGAATTTTTTACTGTGTATTTCAGTTCTCTGTAAAAGCATTTTCAGAAATAAAGAAGAGCTCTCAAACTGGTTTTCCCCAAGAGTTGTAGGGGGTTTTTCTAGGGTCACATTGACCAAAAATCACTGTGTTATTTTCTGTGTCGCTGTGATTATTTTCCTATATTTTATTTCTGCATTTTCAGTAGTTGCAAAAATCTCCAAATTTGTGTTTTCATAAATTTCAGTCATTTCCAGATTTTAGTATTTATGACATGTTCAGATTTAAAACTATATGCATGGAGTGATAAGGAAAACTGATAATCGGAGTGGGGGTTGAAATTTCCACGTGGTATCAGAGCTTGGTTCGCTGAAAAATGCAATTTGGGATAGCAAACTGAAAATCACAGCAAACTGATTTTTACCCAGTTAACTGAACCTTTACTACAGATTTGAAAATTTCAGTTTGTTAGGACAAAAACATGTCTTTGGGCTTGAGAGTTGAGGACAGGTTGGATGGGTAGAGAAACTACAGTGCATGGAGGGAGAGAATCCAGAGCATCTTTGAAGAAGCAATAATCTGGGGCATGATGGTGCATACACATATCATCCAGTAGTAGTACATGTTGACCCTGTACAGTTGCCAGAGTTTAACAAGGAGAATGCGAAGGCAAAAACACTGATTTTGGATGGAGTTAAAGATCATGTCATTCCTCATGTGAGAGGAAAGACTTATGCACATGAGAGGTGGACAACCTTGACCGGTCTCTACCAGAGCTCAAATGAAAATAGAAAAATGGTCCTAAGGGAGAAGCTGAAGGCCATTAAAATGGCTAAGACTTCTAGTGCTACAACATACCTCACAAAGATCACTTCAGTGAGAGATGAGTTGGCAGTCGTAGGAGAGACCATTGCACCTACTGAATTGATTAGGATTGCTTTGAATGGTCTTCCCAAGACTTGGGAGAGTTTTGTGGATGGCATTGTTGCACGGGAGAACCTTCCCGTATGGGAGAGGTTGTGGGATGATTACATTCAGAATGAGATCAGAAAGAACCATCTTGGGGCAGCCAAACAGGTGGAGGAGGATGAAAATATGGCAATGTTAGCAAAAGGCAAGAAGGCCAAAGGAAAGAAGCAAGCTTCCACCAGTGGAGGTGGAGGCAAAGGCAAACGTAAACGTCAGAAACAAAAAAAGGAGGAGGACTATTCCAAAGTCAAATATTGGAATTGTTAAAAGTTGGGACACTATGCAGTTTCGTGTCCGGAGAAGAAGAACAAGAAGGGAAAGTAGAAAACCATGGCAGCTTCTGCAGAGATATAGGGCTTCTCAGAGAGCTTTGATGTGGAGTTTGAGTTCATAGCTTGTGAAGCCACTAGTGCAGGATCACCTGTCACACAGGTTCAGAGGGAGTGTGCACTTCCCTCCACTTGCAGAGCATCTTCTGGTATTTGGTATGTTGACAGTGGGGCTTCTCGTCATATGACAGGAGTCTGGGAGTACTTCTGATAGCTTTCAGAGAGTGGCACTGATATTGAGGTAGTACTTGGAGATGACAGCATTGTTAGAGCAGTCGGTGTGGGGATATTAACATTTGATAGGGAACCCAAACCTCCCTTGAAAGTGTCAGATGTTCTATATGTGCCTGGAATGAAGAAGAAATTGATATCTGTCTCAGCACTTGAGGATAGAGGGTATGAGTTGTTGTTCAGGAGAGGGTAGGTGCCTATATATCCTAGGGGCACTCCAACTGATTTAGCTAGAGTGATTGGTGTGCGCCATGCTAAGGTGTACAAGTTCTCATTCCAACCCCTAATGGCATTGAGTAGCAATACTGACAACAAATCTAGTAGTTCAGAGTTGTGTGAGATTTGGCACCGCAGGATGGGGCACATGTATCATGGGGCCTTGAGGACATTGCGGGAGATCACCACAGGTGTGCCATAGTTCAGTGCTTATCAGCTTGATGTGTGCAGAGAATGTGCTATGGGGAAGTTTGGCAAATCCCCATTTCCCAGCAGTGAGAGCAGAGCTACAGGGACTCTTGACTTGATTCATACCGATGTGAGTGGTTAGATGTCTTATGTATCCTTGAGTGGCTATGAGTATTATGTGTTATTCATTGATGATCACTCTAGGAAGACTGTAAATTTATGTAGATGTTCTATGCTTGATGCAACTTTAATTTTCACTACAGCAATCACATAAACAATCAAGTAAAATGTTGATAGAACATACCAGTGGATCTATAGAAGACAAACCAGAAACAGAAAAATGTGGTAGTGCGTTACGGCGGTCAATAGGATGCTTCAACTAGCAAAGTCTTCTTGGTCAGCCAACCCAGCATGTGCCACAACAGCCCTCAAAACAGCCTCACAGTCAACTCAAAGTCAACCCCAGAAAAGTCAACACTGTCTAGAAAAGTCAACATAGGACAGCAGCGAGAAAGTCAACGCAGCTCGGTATTCAATCAACCTTTTGACCTCGGTTCTTGTGCCAATGTGTACAGCCTTCCAAAATCGAAGTCTCCACCAATTTTCAGCGTCTTTGGACCATGCGTTGACCAAAGTCAACACCGGTTAAACTTGCGTGGAAACCCTAGTTGCAGTAAATTCGTCCAAACCCTAGTTGTAGTAAGTTCGTCCTTCTTTCCCACGTGTGAACTAAAACTGCTTCCAAGGAGCTCGTACTAAATCAGAAGAGGAGATGTTGTGTGAGGATGAGATGAGTGAGAAAGTCCTCCAACATTGACTCTATTTATACCAATCACTGAGGGTGTGTGACACATCTGCTGGGGGTGTAAAACCTTAAGGCCGACTTGCACATATTTGAAATTATTAAAAATAAATTTAAAATAAATGTTCTTCTCATCAGATTAAAATCAATTTTAGATCGATCTTACACCTCTCTGAAAGAGGAACCCAATAAGAATATTGGTATCTTCATCTGAGCATAAGAACCTGGAGTTTGGACCTAGTTGTCCAATTTTAACACTCCCTCTCAACTAGGGAGAACTCCATCCACCTGTGCAATCAAACATCGTGCGTCATCCCGCCGTAACTTGCTTTGCTGGCCTCTTTATTTCAGAACAATAGTGGTTCAATCACAAAGACATCATTCCCCGGCCGACAGATTCAGCTCAGAGGTCCGAAACCTCTATCGAACTCACAAGGAGTCTCATACCAACCCGAAGTTGGTTTACCTGACCCGAAGTCAGTTGGAGGTCCAAAACCTCACTATACTTGATCGCAGATCAAGTGGTTGGATCGTGCCATCCTAGATAGAGAGTACGGCAATCTCTGATGCATGCATCAGTCTTTGCTACTAGTCTCTAGCTTTTCCCACCTCACTGGCCAAATGAGAGGTACTTCCCATGAGCCCTGAACTCAATGGGTAGGATGCATACGAGGCACAGATAAGGAGAGGTGAACCAACTCAAACATCATAACAGTGGGACAGAAGCACCACAAGGTTTGGCAAGCCTAGCCCCGTGAGTGCTTATAGCTCCGAGAAGCTATCCCTAAAGCACCCCAGAGCTCCCAGAGCTCATCGTCCACCAGGACCCACATCATAGGGTCGTTCCACAATACCAAGACTCTCACGGAAGGTTAGGAACTTGACCTTCCCCAGGGGCTTAGTGAGAATATCCGCGACCTGCTCATCAGTTCCTATATGATCGAGCCTTACGACGCCTCGCTGTACCATATCTCGGATAAAGTGGTACTTGATATCAATATGCTTGGATCGATCGTGGAACACTGGATTCTCGGATAAGCGAATCCCACTTTGGTTATCACAGAGTATCACGGTGGTATCTAGCACATGTCCGAACAACTCACTAAAGAGCTTTCGCAACCAAACTGCTTCACAACAGGCCATACTTGCTGCAATGTATTTAGTCTCTGCGGTGGTCAAAGCTATCGACTTCTGCTTCCTGCTCATCCATGAGATCGAAGCAGAACCAAGATTGAAACAACATCCCGATGTGCTCTTACGATCCACCACACTGCCAGCCCAATCGGCATCAGTACATTCGAGGAGTGTCACGCTCCCCACAATTTATCTCAGCCCATGGTTTATTGTGCCCCAAAGATATCTCGGAAGATTCCTGGCACCAACCCAGTGAAGGTGATGAGGCTCAACCATCTGTTGACTCAATGTGTTCACTGCAAAACATATATCTGGATGGGTGTTCACTAAGAACATCAGGGCCCCTACGAGTTGACGATACTCAATAGGATTTGACAATACGGGCCCAACAGCGTTGCCACTCAACTTCTTGAAGTTGAGCTCTGTTGACCACACTTTGTTAACGACCCCAAAGCAGTACACCCCCATTTTTTCAAATGGGACTTATCATTTTCGAGGTTCATGCCATTCAGTTTTCATCGACAACCGACATTTTTATAAATGATGTAAACCCATTCTGCAAGTTTATGATGTAAATGATCTAAGTGATACCGTCATGTATGTAACAACCTAGGTAAGCCTAGTATGTTGGTGACGATTTCTGTCGTAGGAGGTTTTGTCTCACTGATTTACTTGTGTTTTTCGACATGAGTGATCGGCAGAGTTTTCCCCTCCAGCCTCACCCCAAAGCTAGGGTGGATTTTGTCATCAAAATGCTAAGTGAGTCCTAGTGTTTTCTATCGAGTGTTTGTAAAAGTAGTTTGGGAATAATTCTAGCTAGTTGGCTAGATTATTTTATTACAAGATACTTGGTCTACTAGATCATGTTTTGAGTCGCAGAATTGGGTACCTATTTGAGGGTCTATACAAATAGGTATTCCCCCTTCATGTGTCTAAATGTATTTATCTTATGTAAAGACAGTTGGAAAGAATAATTAAATCCCCTCTCAGTCAATTAATTAAAATTTATGGTCAAATTAATTAAAAAAATCTTAAGCCAGAATTTTAATTAATTTTAGGTCCTAGGTGAGTATAAAATTCTTCAAAGGCAAAATTCGTTGGTCCTTAAAAAATGAATTTTTAAAGACCCCAGGCCAAGAGAATATTGAGAATTTCAAGAAATTTTGGACCCTTGGGCCTAGGTGGTTAAGTCAAAGTCAAAATGTTGAGGTAATTAACTCAAAAATATTATTTTTGAGTTAATTAAAATGGAATTAAATGAAAAATTCATTTTTTCTTCAAATTTATAATTTCGACGGTCCAGATTAAAAGATGATCAAATCTTTTCGACGGTCGAGATTATTTTGACATGGATCAACTGAACTAGCCGTTGGAGATTTTGTCTTATAAATTAGAGGTCTTGATGTGACATTTGCATCCGATCTTTGAATCGTGCAATTGTCTTGGAAGCTCTTGTGATTTCTTTTAATGAATAAAGCATAAAGACTTTGGGGTTACAAACTTTGGTGTTCATTTTCCAGATCTATGTGGTGATTTATCTCTAAACTCTGCTACTATGTTTGACATTTTTATGGTTGATGGCCTTCATGGATTAATCTGCATACAGGTATCTTGTGCAGTTTTCTGGGTTTATAAAATGACAATTTTGATTTGACGGAAAGACTAGTTATCTATTTTTCTGAAAGGTCTCATGTTTATTTTCTTAAATATTTATCAGTCTAAATTTCAGATCTAAGTGTGCAAGGAATTTTTTTTTAAAGGTTTGAGCGTTTGGGGAAGCCTTCAGTTAGATCAGCCAACTCTCAGATTTCATAAATCTGAAAAAGCTCATTGTTTCTTAATTCTCAAAGCTATCTCATGAAATTGTATTTTTACAGGGTCTTCTAGAGCTTGTGCCTCTCTTAAAATTTCTCTATCTTCTAAATCGTGCTGAAATGGGTTTAAATCTGGCCATGAGGGCCTATGATTTATAAATTAGTATTGTAAATTTGTATATTTTCTCTAGGGTGTAAGGGTTTATAAATTTTTTGTGCATATTTTTGGATCTGTTTTGGTTTTTTGCAGGTTCGCAGGGGGTTTTCAGAATTTTTTTTAAGATCTAAGCCAGATCTAACCCCAGAGGGCAAGATCTGGCCTCAGGATCGCTTTTGTTGGTAGATCTGAATATTATTTTATTAAAGGTGCATCTAAATTTTGAGTTACGTGGGAAAATTTCAAATCTGCTGGATGATTTTAAATGTACTGGGTTTGTTGAGGTTTTCTTTGCCTCTGGTATAAAACGCTGCACAAGACACTGCCCTTGTTCCTGCATATGCCCTTGTCTTCTCCCTCAGGCCTATCGTCCTCTTCTGCGTGCATACGCTACCTTCATCTGCAGCCCTCCTCTACCGTCCAGCCTTTGCCTTTGCGTTTCCTCTAAGTCCTCGACCCTTCACTCCTCTGTCGTTGACCTTACTCCGCAGATCACCGACCGACCTCCATTCGAGCCTATCCCTGCCATCCGTTCAACCCACACTTCTCTGTCGTCGTGCCCTTATCCTCCTCCGCCATCGTGCCTCCCTCTTCCACCGTCCAACCTGCAAAACAAATAAACGCATACCTTAAACCTTCGAACCTTCACATATATGCGTTTGATTTTTGATCAGATTCGATTTTGTTTTAGTTGGGTTAGCGTTAGTGTTAGGTCTTAGTCTAATTTCGATTTTTGTTTTTATTTCATTAGTCGTAGTTTCAGATTTATTTTTATTGTTATATTAAATTTTAATAAAGGTTAGCGTTAATTTTTTTCAAGTTTTAGATTTTATTTTATTTTTACTTTCGTTTAGAGGTTTTGTTTTTAGACTTTATTTAGTTTAGTTCCTAGTTTAAATTCGATTTTTCTTTTAATTTTTAGTTCTAATGTTTAGTTTTTTTTAGATTTTAATTAAAGTTAGTTTTAATTTTGTTTTCATTTGTTTTTAAGTTTTAGATTTTAATTCATAATCTTAGTTTCATTTGTATAGATATTTTTTGTTTAAAAATAAAAAAATTCTAAATATTCTAAATTTTTTTTTATAGTCAATTAAGCTTTTAAATTTTTATCCCAAGGTTGACTATATAAAATTTTTAATTTCTGGATTGGGTTATTTAGAACATTATAAGTTCGGAAATATTACAAGCATCTGGAATTTATTTTTAATGATCATCTCATGATAGCATTGCTGTGGGTTTAAAGTACTTTAATGCATGGTTGTGGTGCTTTCTATTGAATATCATTGTGGTCATTTGTGTTTTCATAGCTGCAGTTATACATCAATTACTTGGCTCTAATTGCATAATGGGATCTTTTAACTCCATAAAGAACTGGTTTTAATATAATTGGATCTGAGAAATCTCGTTAATCTCATCAAGTACTTGGTCTTTCAACTGTGTCTCCTGAATTGGTTGATTTTCAAACAGTTCTTATCCTTCATTTTTGTCAGGGTCTACCTCCCTTAGCTTGCAAGGAGACAGCTTAGATAGAGAGATTGGGGATAAGGGTGACAGCCCCCGATCTGAGCCGTTGTCGTGGTCCCTAGACATTTTGTGCGACAAGAAGCTCCATTGGTGTCGACACGAACTTGCAGTCCACCATACCAAATCTTTCCAGAAGCTTCACAATGTATTTTCCTTGAGAAAGGAAAATCTCGCCAAGTCTCTGCGAGACCTCCAGGCCTAGGAAATAGTGCATCAATCCTAGGTCCTTCATCTCAAACTCAGCGGCGAGCTCCCTCTTGCACTGATGAATGAGAGGGTCATCACCTGTCAGGAAGAGGTCATCCACACACAACACCAAAATGAGAGGCTTCCCTTTGACAACCTTGAAGTAAAGGTTCGGATCAACATTACTTCGAGTGAAGCCCAACTTCATCAAGTAGCTATCTATCCTCTCGTGCCAAGCTCTGGGTGCTTGCTTCAGCCCATAGAGGGCTTTCTTCAACCTGCAGACATCGGTGTCCCGATCCTGGACTTCGAACCCCAGAGGTTGCTCCACATATACCTCTTCCTTTATCGCACCATGCAGAAATGCGGTCTTCACATCCATCTAATGAAGACTCCATCCTTGCGTAGCAGCAAGGGCTATAATAGATTGAATGGTGGTATATCGGGCCACAGGTGCAAATATGTCATCATAATCTATGCCTTCCTTTTGAGAGAAGCCACGGACAAGGAACCTTACCTTGAAATTTTCAGCACTTCCATCAGATCCATGCTTGATCTTGTAGAGCCATTTCGAGGTGACAACTGCTTTGTCCTTTGGTCTTGGAACCACATCCCAGACATCATTCTTCATTATGGACTCATACTCTTCGTGCATAGCATCCTTCCAGAGTTGATGCTTTACGGCTTCCTCAAAGGATTCAGGCTCGGATTGTACAATAGTACTCATGGCTGCTAGATACCCTTGGTATCTACTCGGCTTCTTGCTTTCACGAAATGTCCCCCTTGGGGCCGCATGTCCCTCAGCATCCTCGAGAGTGTCCCTGAGCCATGATGGTCTCTTTCCTAGTGAAGGAGTTGGATCAATTGGGTCCATCGGTCCTTCAACATCAAGCATTGTTTCATCCTTTGGTTCCTCTTGATTTCCAGGCCTTGCTTCATGATCTTGCTCAGATCTCGAAAGATTGACTACTTTCCTCAGGGAAGTATCTTCATCAAAGGTGACATCGTGGCATATCTCCACTTCCCTTTGACCAGGCACATAGACTCTATAGGCCTTCGAAGTTTCACTATAGCCCACAAAGATTCCTTTCTTCCCAGAAGCATCCAACTTGCTTCTCTTTTATTTCGGCACATGAAAGTAAACAGTACATCCAAAAACTCTAAAATGTGAGACGTCAAGTTTCTTACCAGAGAAAACCTCTTCGGGAGTTATGGATTCTAGAGCGGAATGCAGGCATCGGTTTTGTATGTACACAACAGTGTTCGCAGCTTCTCCCCACAGAAACTTCGGTAGACCTTGGTCGCATAGCATGGCACGGGCAACTTCCACAATGGTCCTATTCTTTCGTTCAGCAACACCATTTTGCTCAGGAGTATAGACAGTTGTGGTCTCCTTCTTAATGCCAGCTTCTCTACAAAAGTCCTTGAACTCGTTTGACTCATATTCAGTGCCATTATCAGTTCTCAAAATCTTGATCTTCTTCCCTGTCATATTTTCCACCAAGGCTTTGAAGGTACGAAACCACATGAAAGCCTCATCCTTCTTCTTTAAGAAGTATATCCAGGTTTTGCGAGAGAAGTCATCTATGAATGTCATATAATATGAACATCCTCCCAAGGATGTCACGGGAAGCATACCAGATAGATCAGAATGGATCAATTGCAAGACATCAGGTGTCTTTGTGACACTTGAGGGGAAAGGTCCCCTTGTATGCTTTCCTTCAGCACAACCCTTACATACACCTTCATGATTATTTGGAAACTCGGGCATCTCTGTCACCACCTTCCTTTCTTCGGAAAGGGCTTTGTAGTGAAGGTGTCCAAACCTTCGGTGCCATAGTTCAGTCTATCAGATAGTATCACATGTCGTAGCTCCCAGTGGACTTCCTCCATCTTGGTAGAGTGTATCAACTCTAAACTTAATCGAGATAGCTTCCTTGAAGCTCTTCTTCCACATGAGCACCTTTCCCTCAGTGAATGCCACATTGAACCCTTTGTCTTCCATGGCTGATATAGACACAAGGTTCTTCTTCAAATTTGTTACAAAGAGTACATCCTGCAAGTGGAGGACTTGACCTTGAGACAAGTGGAGGGTCACAATCCTTGTCCCTTTTACGGGATATGTGGCATTATCTCCAAGGATAATTTTCAAATTAGGATCCTTCTCAACCATATCAGAGAGTGCTTCCTTGAACCCAGTGATGTGCCTTGAGGCACCACTATCTATCAACCAGACATCCATAGTGTCGGGTGGAGATGTAGCAGAGAGGGCAGATACAAGAATGTATTCATTTCTTTTATCAACAACATGTGATTCCTCATACCTGGAGTTTCTTTACCTTTTGAAAGGTTGATCATTTCCGGTGGAGGGAGCCTTCCTCTTTCCCTTGGACCCGGTGTTCCTTTGATTGCCATTCCTCTGGTTGTTTTTGTTGTCATACCATCGGGAGAATCCTTCTTGAAAGGACATTCTCTAGCGTAGTGACCAGGCCTATGACAGTGAAGCACTTGCCCTTCTTCCCTTGGACCCCTGCTTTTCCTTTGTTCTTTGGGCCACCAGAGTTCTTCTTTCTAGAATGAGCAACGTATGCAACATTTTCTTCATTTCCATACTCCTTCATTCTTGATTCTTCTTGAACGCATCTTGACAGTACTTCGTCAAAGTTAGGTATCACATTATTATTTAGAATGGTAGTGTTGAACACATGCCATTTGGATGAGAGCCCTCCAAGTGCAGTGAGCACCATCTCTCGATCAGCTTCAGAAAGTATGATTGGACAGACTCATCCCTGCCTTTCTTCATATTCTTCAATTGATTCTTGAAGAATAGTACTTGATTCGCATTGTTGGCCTTGAACATGAGAATCAATTTATCATACAGCTCTTTGGATGTGCCCAATTCAGAGATGTAAGCCACCAGACTTTTATGAATGGATTCCCTGATCATCAGCTTTGCTTTGATCTCCCACTTCTTGTACTTTGTTTTGGCAGCAGCAGTAACAGTGGATGGAGGTTCTTGGATTTTACCCTGCACATAGTCCATGACATCTTGGTCTTCCAATTTGAGATCCAATATCATCTTCCAAGCATGGAAGTCATCCTTCCCATGTCATCCTCCTTGAAGCCATAGTTTGTGGAACCCATTAACCTCTTCGGTGATTGCTACAAATAGGGCTTGTCTTCACTTCAACTCTGATACCATGTAAATTTATGTAGATGTTCTATGCTTGATGCAACTTTACTTTTCACTACAGCAATCACATAAACAATCAAGTAAAATGCTGATAGAACATACCAGTGGATCTACAGAAGACAAACTAGAAACAGAAAAATGTGGTTGTTAAAATTGGACAACTAGGTCCAAACTCCAGGTTGTGCTGCTCAGATGACGATCCCAATATTTTTATTGGATTCCTCTTTCGAAGAGGTGTAAGATTGATTTAAAGATCATCTCGATCGGATGAGCAGAACATGTACTTTGAATTTATTCCACTTATGTGCTAGGTCGGCCTGGAATAAAATATTGACTTAAATGTCTCAAAGGACGTGTCACACACCCCCAAAGATTCCTATATATTGGAGAGACTTAGAGTTCATTTGACACACATTGTTGTGGAGAAATTCTCTCTCTGGAGAGCATTAAAGCTACGTATTCTTTGTTTGGGTTGTTTTGGGGTTATGTGTGACATGCTTGGCTGAATGACCTATTGGAGACTTTGCTGGTAGAAGCATCCTGCTGATCGCCGTAACGCCACCATTTATTATCTCTGTTTTGGCTTGTCTTCTATCGATCTATTAGTATGTTCTATGTTCTTCAGTATTGTGCCCTAATCTGAAATGTCATAGAACATTTCCAGAAAATAACATGGTATCAGAGCTAAGGTGAAGACAAAGCCCAACATGCTGTTCAACGTGCTGTGGATATTTGCAGTCTTCGTTGAAAGACAAGAAGAGGAACTCGATTAAGACAAAGCGAAGGATAAGAGGCTGGGTTTAGGTCTCTTTATGACTATTTGGATGCCAAACAAACCCCTATAGAAGAAGCCGCAGTTCTTTGCGGACAATCTGAAGAAGGCCGCAGCCCTAGGTGAGGGCCAAAGTTTGTTTGGAAGGCTAGAAATAGCCCAAGAGCAGCCTCTAGGAATCTAAAGGCTGATGACATGTTGGAAGCTCGTGAGAAAAAGGATAGACATCTCTGTCTTGAGGTCGCAGCTCGCAGCAGATAACTCGTTTCAGCAAGGAATCTAGCCGCATTAAATTCCGAAGCTGTGTTAGGATGCAAAGAGCTGTTTTTTCATTGCTTCGATGATAGCTTACGGCACACTGAGGAGCGTTGGTTGGACAGCCGTCGTCATGCTGTGTAAAAGCAATTTTTTTTTAATTCCCGAAATTGCAGGGTGGGCAAGCAAGGAGTTGCCGTCATTTACAAGACGGTTGTCCAAATTAATCCCTCACACGAAAAACCTTCAATTTTTTTCTGGCTGCTGGGAAAATTCTATCAATGGCTGGACGCCCGATCTCAGAGGCTGACTGCATCAGGCCCCGATTGAGGAACCGAATTGAAATGATAAGATCAATTCCGATGATCTCTCTCTTGCAAAACTGGCGCACAGATAACTACCGTTACCAGCGATTGGATTCAATGGCTGCCTTCGAAAAATCACATAGTGCGGAGGGAAATTGGATTGATCAAGATGCACACCCACAGTGGTATTTTGAGATAGAGCCATTCTTAGAGTAGTCGCTCGTTAGTTCTTATCGACCGGTGGAAAATGTGCTCAGCCGGGAAATCCCGCGAGCGTTGCCGTCTCTTTCTATGTCTGTTCTGAATTAGCAAGCTGGGATGAACCATATGCATCGGGATTCATATGGCCGATTCGCAGGGGACAACAAGAGTGGTGTCAATTCGAGTCTTGGATGGAACGATTACATGCTCATGACTGATATCATTTCTCCAGAGATTCAATTTCTGTCAAAACTCGTTCAAGTCCAGTCTGTGCGGTTCGACATGGAAGAATCGATGCAAAGACTTTCCTATGAAGAGGACAAAGGAAAACTCAGCGATTTCTGGCTAACCAACATCGATTTTATGCCACATGTTGCTGGGTTGTTAAGGAAGCTCTGCATAACGGACTTCTGGCAACATTCCTGTTGGCGCTGCACCAACGTCCTGTCAGTCATTTCCAGATATTGAGATCTGTTGAAGCCATTGAAAGTCAAAGCAAAGTCGCTAGTTACGTGCAACCACAGAGCAAAGCCATGAAGTCAAGTCGAGGAGTCTATCTATCGTGCAAACACAAAGCGGAGCAGAGACATGAAGTCAAACTGCCGACCCATAAAAAAAGTTGAGGTGCTGCTTTTTTTTTAAGCCGTAGTGAAAATAAGGGAGCTAGAATGAGCCTCTGCATATAACAAGTTAAGAAGCCGCCTGTCTGGCATATCGTCACTAAGAAGGCGCTGACTGAAAATAAAAGAAAGTCGATGCTTCTGTCGTTGACTGAAAAATGAAACGTTGACTGCAAATTGAAATAGACCCGACTGCAAACTGAAATAGACCGCTGCTGATTGGTGAAAGAAAAGGGCGTATTTGTTTGTAAAATGAGAAAGTGTTGGTTGTCGAGGTTTAGAGATGACTGTAGCATACCGTTGTTGACCCTGCTTTGTTGACGCTATAAGGTATGTATGACTGTTTGAAGTAGTCACCTTCAATTTAAAGAAAAAAAAATCAAATGCGTACTATGAATTGCACGCCCTTTCTGTTGCAAAGAAGACACTATTCCAGGCATGCAGATAAAATCTGTAGATTGCACGGATTGTATGTTTAGCAACACTCAAGCTAGAAAAGCTCTATCCCTAAGTGGCCCAGATCTGCATAAACAAAGGAACACATGTAACATATATTGATGACTTGAGGGGCAGTGCAGTGCCTCATTGAACAGTATTATGATACTGTTGTCTAGTGACAGTGGTTGTGAACCAGCATATACCTGGACTTAATCTATTGGCAGTAACCTTAAAAAGTGCCTTGTCCAGTTTTATCCTGTTGGATGATTGGGGTTGGAACATTGATGAGCAGGAGTACCATTATTACTGTGTTGGATCTGCATGGACTGACATGAAAAAGGCTAAATTCTGTGTTTTAACATCTGTATGATAGGTTCCTAGATCTGTGAAATCTAGGAGAAAAATCGCAGAATTGAGATCTGCAGTCTTGGGCAGATCTGTAAATAGAAGCAGTGCTGGATGAGATGTCAGATGTAGTAGATGAAGCTCTCAAGTGCAGAATTATGAAAGAAGAAATCATGTTTGGATTTCTAGTTCTGTGAGTCACAGTAAAGAGGGCTGGTTGAGGAAGCTCTAGCAAACTAACAGGACTTCTAATACAAGCTGAGGCTTGTTGATATATTCTCCCTGTTGGACAGTGACATAGATAGACACCTATGTAGCAGTAAGCATGTGGCAGTAGCAGTCTCACATTGGAGCATAATGGTAAAATGTGTTTCTGCAGCTTTCAGACACGTTGTTGGAAATCTTTAGCAAAACACTGTGGTCTTGGATGGTTTTGAATATGGGAGAATAAAACTCCCTTCCAAGCTGGTGTTTGAGATGCCCTCATTTAAAAATAGATGTTTTTTTTTTCCTTCTCTCAAAAGAGAAGCTAGCATTAAGAGGGAGAATATATCTGTATATGCCAAGGTTACTTGGGAGCGGGAGCGGGAGCGAAGCGCGGAGCGCCATTTTTAAAAGTTTCCGGGTCCGGAGCGTTTTTATATATATATATATATATATTTTTATATTTTTTTATATTTCGATGCATATATGTCAACAAAAACATGTAGAATGACGAATTAGACATAAAAAACATAAAAAACATAGATTGAATCATATAACATCAATCATCTAGAAGTTATGATCTTCATCAACCACGCCCACGAGTTGGAAGCATACAACATATCGACTCTTGAGTCTCGCAAATCATCAATCTGAAGGTTTCAAGCTTTCAAAATTCAATATATAACATA
This sequence comes from Pinus albicaulis, assembly GCA_034641835.2. Lineage (NCBI taxonomy): Eukaryota > Viridiplantae > Streptophyta > Pinopsida > Pinales > Pinaceae > Pinus > Pinus albicaulis. The sequence goes on along the minus strand of CM076580.1, from coordinate 1,003,330,145 downwards.
TATCATCATTGATAATTTGATATATAACATTTATCATCATTGATTTCAAATTTCAGTATCTAACATTTATCATCATTGATTCATTGATTTCAAAATTCAATATACATTTATCATCATTGATATATAACATTTATCATCATTGATTCATTGATTTCAAAATTCAATATATAACATTTATCAACATTGATATTATATAACATTTATCATCATTGATTCATTGATCACCATATAACTTTCATGAAGCATCATATTCATAATTCATAATGACTCGTAAACAGTAAACTTATAAATGCCAACTTCAAAGTTTCACCTTTCAAATTCAAACTTCAATCTTAAATTGTCATTAAATATATGAAATCAGAAAGAGTCAAGTTTCAACTGTTCAACTGTCAACAACAAATAGAAAATAGTAAACAACAAATATATTTTATCTGGCTGGCCCCTTGCCACGCCCACGAGAAATGTCTAATTTTTGTGAGCCGCGAGGAAATGTTGGTCTTCTAGTACTCTCAGGAGTACCACGACCACGACTAGAAGGTGGAGGTTGGATCTGCAAAGGAACAACATTGTGATATCGAGGAGTGGCACTGGCACTGGCACTGCTACCAGTAGATGGTGGGACTGGACGAGTGTGTGGCGGTGCTGCTGATGCTTCATCATCATCCCTATAAAGTTCTGCTTCCAATTCTTCCAGATGTAACGTGCCGTCCTCCAAATTATCATCCTCTGGGTTGTTGTCCCAGACTCTGTATGATTGATCCTCATTTGCTCGATCATAGTAATGGCTCAACAACCTCAAGTTATAATGCACATAAACCAAGCTTTCAACTCGGTTTTCATTCAGCCTGTTTCTTCTCACATTGTGTATAAAGCTGTAGGTGCTCCAACACCTCTCTGCAGAAGAAGTGTTCACAACTTGTGAGAGAACTTTTTTAGCTAACTTTGGCAAAAGTCCCATGCCGCCATATGCTTCCCACCATGTGAGAGCATCAAATCTGTCCCTGTCTTCCATTGCATGGAAAGAACCAAAGTTAGCGGTGCAACTGAAGTATTTGCCTAATTCAAGGCGCAATCTAGCACACTCTTCCCTGTCAGGTACCAATTTGTCCAATGCCTTCATGTACCCCTCTTGTACCTCTGGATCTGTGTGAGGTTTCACCCTAACCCCACCTCTAGGTGCAGGTTGGCCCAACCAAGATGGAGAGTAATATTTTGGCATAAGGATATATGCCAAAGCATGTAGTGGAACATTGAGTTTATTCCACCGTGCACACACACAGTCATGAATCATAGCATACAAGTTGGGATCATTATCCTTAACAATATCTTTTATTTGCCCCAACGTGCTATCCATCTGCTCATAAACCTCTCCAATCACTGGTTTATCAGTATCTGCAATGCGAATCATGTTATAAATGGGCTTGGTAAAACTCACAATTTCCCTCATACGTGCCCAAAACAGAGGGTCAAGGGCGGTCTCCTACACATGTTCGAAACCTTGCATGTCAACTATTGTTGCCGCCCTGTCCTTTAATAGCTGCCAATGTGGGCTTGATACCATTGCAGCCAATGACTCTCTTACCTTCAAAAGGCGCCTGAAGGTGAGGTAATAGCTAGCAAATCTAGTTTTTGCTATTTTCAACAACTCCAATTTGGAGTGAGTACGGAAAAACCCATGGGTATTGCTATGATTTGTAATAAATTTGATCATTTTTTTACCTCTCTTGTACAAATCACCAAGCCATTTGAATTGAGGTTGTTTGTTTTTGATGATATCATGCATCAAAAGGTTCATTGTATGAACCAAACACCCAGACCAAAAAATGTTGGGGTATTTATCCTCAACAATTGCTCCTGCTGCCTTACAGTTAGCAGCATTATCAGTGATGACTTGTATGACATTGTATGGCCCAGTCTTTTCAATTATATCAAGTAATGGTTCTGCAATGTTAATGCCGGTTTTGAATTTCTCTGAATAATCATAAGCTGCCAGGAAGACTGCACCACTAACCGACACAGCCAAAACATTTATCAATGGTTTTCCTTTTACATTGGTCCATCCATCGGAGACAATGGACATCCCATGCTCATTCCACGAACCTATCATTCTAGCCAAAGAATTGTTTATTTTAGCTCTTTCATGATCAAGAACCACGGTTCTGGCCTTGTCATACCCAGGGCTTTTGTATCCTTTGGGGGCATCATTAATGGCAGAAACCATTTCATGCCAACAAGGTGAGCGACGAACATTGAATGGCACCCCACATGCATATAGAAACCGGTAAACTTTTGAATCCACATCATTCCTACACCCTTCGTCTAGGAAATCGGATATGGTTCTACGCCTTAATCCAATGCCACTGCCTCCAAAACCACTGGCATGGGTGGAAGTTGAACTTGTTTGTCCATGATGTGTTGGGCCTCAATCAACGAAACCCCTAGATCTTTTAAATGATCTCTGTAGGGCAACCCCCTCTTCCTTCCTATATATCTCTCTCTGTGGTGCTGGCACATAAGCACAAACTTTGATTCCAAGATTTTTAGTTCCATTTCCTGGCATTATCCCATAAAGGTGCCTTCTCAGACGGGTGTATGAACCATGGTATTGTTTATTGCAATGGGGGCAAATAAATTTAGTGGTTCCACCACCTTTCCCTCCTTCCATTTTCTGAACATATTTCCACAAAGGATATTGGTCTTGTTTAGTTGGGGATTCTATGTTCTCAGGGTCTCCCCCCACTTCCTCCTCAACATAATCCTCCTCCTCTTCAGGATTTTCTTCAGATCCACCATAACCCTCCTCTTCTCTGATTTGCCTCTTTCTTCTAGCACTCTCCAACACCATTATCACAAAGAAAGGAACCAACATGAGGAAAATTCCTAGCCATATAGCCATGATGGAAACAAGTTTCAAGTTTCTAGCCTGCAAAACAAATGGAAAAATGCCAATTGGGAATAGGAAATGCAACATAGGAAAAAAACAATTCATTTTTAAAGTTTTAAATCCAATAAAATGCAACATTAAAAAAAAAATCAAGTTTTCATTTTTAAACAATTTAACAATCTACAAATTCATCCTAGAAAATACAAAATTGGATTAGAAGGCCTACCTCTTTCTTGCAATCCTCCTGTCAGCCTTGCCCCTTGCTCTCCTGTCAACTTTGATCCTTGCTCTCCTGTCAGCCTTGCGCTCTCCTTGCTCTCCTTCTTGCTCTCTCTCTCAACTCAACAAACAATAAAATGCAAAATGAAACACCCCCCCCCGTTTTAAACAATTCGATTTTTCTTAAAAAAAATTCCGCGCGACGGGAAACGTTTTTTTTTCCAGGGAGCGTTCGGGAGCGAACGCTTCCGGCGTTTAAAAAACACTCCTGAAGCGTTTTTTAAACGTCGAAAGCGCTCAGGGAGCGTTCGCTGCCGAGCGCTTCCTGAAACGCTCCCGAAAAAACAGGAAGCGTTTTAACAGGTTCGGAAACGCGCTCCCGAAAACGCTCCCGTCAGGAAGCGTTTCCGGGAGCGCGTTTTCGAGCGTTTCCGAAACGCTCCCGCACGGAGCGCGTTTCGGAAACGGGAGCGAAGGGGGTTTGAAGCTTCCCCGCAACCTAGGTATATGCTCCTGAGTGGATACCTTTGTTCAACGAAAGAAGATCCTCATGGCTCAGGGACATATGGCTTCAGAGGGGGAAATTCCGAAGGAAAACCAAGAAGCCATATAAATACCAGGGTATCTAGCAGCCATGAGTACTGTTGAAGCTTGGATCCTTTGAGGAAGTCGTAAAACATCAACTCTGGAAGGATGCTATGCACGAAAAATATGAGTCCATTATGGAGAATGATGTCTGGGATGTGGTTCCAAGACCATAGGACAAAGCAATTGTCACCTCGAAATGGCTCTACAAGATCAAACATGGATTTGATGGAAGTGCTGAAAAGTTTAAGGCAAGATTCGTTGCCCGTGGCTTCTCTCATAAGGAAGGCATAGATTATGATGACAATTTGCACCTGTGGCCCGATACACCACCATTCGATCTATTATAGCCCTTGCTGCTACGCAAGGATGGAGTCTTCATCAGATGATTTGAAGACCGCATTTCTGCATGGTGCGATAAAGGAAGAGATATATGTGGAGCAACCTCTGGGGTTGGAAGTCCAGGATTGGGACACCCATGTCTACAGGTTGAAGAAAGCCCTTTATGGGTTGAAGCAAGCACCCAAAGATTGGTACGAGAAGATAGATAGCTACTTGGTGAAGCTAGGCTTCACTCGAAGTAATGCTGATCCGAACCTATACTTCAAGGTTGTCAAGGGAAAACCTCTCATTTTGGTGTTGTATGTGGATGACCTCTTCCTGACAGGTGCTGACCCTCTCATTCATCAGTGCAAGAGGGAGCTCGCTGCTGAGTTCGAGATGAAGAACCTAGGACGAATGCCTAGGCCTGAAGGTCTAGTAGAGACTTAGCGAGAATTTCCTTTCTCAAGGAAAATACATTATGAAGTTTCTGGTATGATGGACTGTAAGTCCATGGAACTCAACTTTAAGAAGCTGAGTAGCAACGTTGCTGGGCCCGTTCTATTGAGTATCATCAACTCATAGGGACCCTGATGTTCTTAGTGAACACCTGTTCGGATGTATGTTGTGCAGTGAACACTTTGAGTCAACACATGGTTGATCATAACATTCACTGGGCTGGTGCCAAGAAACTCTTGAGATATCTCTGAGGCACGATAGACCATGCGCTGAGATACACTGCTGGGAGTATGACACTCCATGGATATACTAATGCCGATTGGGCTGGCAGTGTGGTGGATCGCAAGAGCACATCTGGATGCTACTTCACATGTAGATCTGCTTCGGGCAGGAATCTAAATTCGGTAGCCTTGAGCACCGCTGAGGCTGAATACATTGTAACATGTATGGCCTGTTGTGAAGTCACTTGGTTGCAAAAGCTCTTTTGTGAGCTGTTCGAGCATGTGCTAGATGCCACCGTTATCCTTTGTGATAACCAGAGGGGGATTCATTTGTCATAGAATCCTAGGTTCCACGATTGATCCAAGCATGTTGATGGCTGATACCACTATCCGGGATATGGTACAGTGAGGCGCCGTAAGACTCGATCATATAGGAACTGATGAGTAGGTCGCAGATATTCTCACAATGCCCTTGGGGAAGGTCATGTTGCTAACCTTCCGTGAGAATCTTGGTATCGTGGAACAACCTTATTCTCAGGGTCTTGTTGGACAATGAGCTCTGGGAGCTCTGGGGGGCTTTGGGGACAGCTTCTCAGAGCTATGAGCAACCACAAGGCTAGACTTGCCGAACCTTGTTGGTGTGCTTGGACCCCACCATTGTGATTATTGAGTTGGTTTACCTCTCATTATCTATGCCCCGTATGCATCCTACCCATTGAGTTCAGGGCTCATGGGAAGTACCTCTCATTTGGCCAATGAGATGGGAAAGGCTAGAGACTAGTAGCAAAGACTGATGGACGCATCAAAAATTGTCGTACTCTCTATCTAGGATGGCACGGTCCAACCACTTGATCCCAGTTTCGGACCTCCTGCTGAATTCTGGTTAGATGAACCAACTTCGGGCTGGTTGGAGACTCTTTGTGAGTCTAACAGAGGTTTTGACCTCTGGGCTGAATCTTTCAGCTGGGAATGATGTCCTTGTGACTGACCCACTTCTGTTCTGAAATAAAGAGGCCAGCAAAGCAAGTTACGGCAGGATGACGCATGATGTTTGGATTGCACTAGTGGACGAAGTTCTCCCTAGTTGAGAGGGAGTGTTAAAATTGGACAACTAGGTCCAAACTCTGGGTTGTGCTGCTCAGATGACGATCCCAATATTTTTATTGGATTCCTCTTTCAAAGAGGTGTAAGATTGATCTAAAGATCATCTCAATCGGATGAGCAGAACATGTACTTTGAATTTATTCCACTTATGTGCTAGGTCGGCCTGGAATAAAATATTGACTTAAATGTCTTAAAGGACGTGTCACACACCCCCAAAGATTCCTATATATTGGAGAGACTTAGAGTTCATTTGACACATTGTTGTGGAGGAATTCTCTCTCTCTAGATAGCGTTGGAGCTGTGATATATATGGACAGTTTTGTGTTTGGGTTGTTCTGGGTTATGTGTAACACGCATGGCTGAATGACCTATTGGAGACTTTGCTGGTAGAAGCATCCTGCTGATCGCCATAACGCCACCATTTATTATCTCTGTTTTGGCTTGTCTTCTATCGATCTATTAGTATGTTCTATCTTCTTCAGTATTGTGCCCTAATCTGAAATGGCATAGAACATTTCCAGAAAATAACAGTGGTAGTGCATTACGGCGGTCAACAGGATGCTTCAACCAACAAAGTCTTCCTGGTTAGCCAACCCAGCATGTGCCACAACAGCTCTCAAAATAGCCACACGGTCAACCAAAGTCAACCCCAGAAAAGTCAATGTTGTCCAGAAAAATCAATGCAGGACAGTAGCAAGAAAGTCAACGCAGCTCGGTATTCAATCAACCTTTTGACCTCAGTTCTTGTGCCAATGTGTACATCGATCCAAAATCAAAGTCTTCACCAATTTTCAGCCTCTTTGGACCATGCGTTGGAACCCTAGCTACAGTAAATTCGTCCTTCTTTCCCACATGTGAACTGAAACTGCTTCCAAGGAGCTCGTACTAAATCAGAAGAGGAGATGATGTGTGAGGATGAGATGAGTGAGAAAGTCCTCCAACGTTGACTCTATTTATACCAATCACTGAGGGTGTGTGACACATCTACTGGGGGTGTAAAACCTTAAGGCCGACCTGCACATATTTGAAATTATTAAAAATAAATTCAAAATAAATGTTCTGCTCATCAGATTAAGATCAATTTTAGATCGATCTTACACCTCTCCGAAAGAGAAACCCAATAAGAATATTGGTATCTTCATCTGAGCATCAGAACCTGGAGTTTGGACCTAGTTGTCCAATTTTAACAAAGACCTAGATTTATTTCTTGAAGACCAAGAGTAAGGTCTTCAAGCGGTTTCAAGAGTTCAAAGCTCTTGTGGAGACCCAGACAGGTCGAAGGATCAAGATCCTTAGGTTGGACAATGAAGCGGAGTATACCCTTGGTGAGGAGGGAGTTCACAGTTCCTTACAACCCCCAGTAGAATGGGGTTGCAGAGTGGAAGAACAGATCCATCGTTGGGGTGGCCAAAGCCATGCTTCATGATCAGGGGTTACCTTTGTTTTTGTAGGCAGAGGCCTGCAACACTGCTGTGTACTTGCAAAACAAGTGTCCACATCGTGCTTTGGGCAATGTGACTCCGGAGGAGGCTTTTTCTGGGAAGAAGCCTGATGCTAGTCACTTTCGTATCTTTGGGTGCATTACATACTCCTATGTTCCCAAGGAGAAGAGGACCAAGCTAGAGCCCACTGTAGACAAGGGCATCTTTGTGGGTTATAGCGAGAGCTCGAAAGCTTATCGGATTTATATTCCTGCGAAGAGGAAAGTTGTTGTCAAGCAGGATGTGTAGTTCGAGGAGGAGAGAGCTTTCAGGAGGTCACGGTAGTTAGAGTATTTGGATTCACCAGACCCTCAGGAGCAGCTGAGTCAGTCGCATGGATCCAGTGGTCAGTGATCAGGAGGTACATCGATTATAGTGTCAGGTCCTTCAGTGAGCAGTGTTTCTCAGAATCAGGTGGGTGGTGCTTCAAGCAGCGTGCAGAGCAATTCGCAGAGCAGTTCACAGGCTTGTCCACTGATGGACAGTTCCATGGTACTTCAGCATCTACAAGCACAGGTTCAGGCATGAGGTTAGTTGGCAGGCCTTCAAGAGTTCAGGCTTCTGATGATGATGAAGATTCTTTCACTCTAGTGGGAGAAGTGTGTTTAGGGAGGAGGAAGCCCAAGTGGCTTCAAGACACCTTGCGCGAGGCCACATTAGTTGCTGGGCCAAAGAGACAGGTTAGAGAGAGCAAACGACCTGATCGATTCTGTAGTTATATGGCATTGATTACTAGCATCGTTGACTACGAGCCTTCTAGCTATGAGGAAGAAGCTAGCTAGCAGGTCTGGAGAGAGGCCATGTAGGAGGAGTATTCTTCTATCATGAAGAACAATGTTTGGGAGGTAGTGCCGAGGCCTGAAGGTAAATCAGTGGTCACTTCCAAATGGCTTTACAAGATAAAGCATGCTGCATATGGCAGCATCGAGAAGTTCAAGGCTTGGTTTGTGGCGAGAGGGTTCTCACAGGTAGAGGGAGTTGACTATGAGGATACCTTCGCTCTCGTAGCTCGGTATACATCCATTCGCTCCATTATATCGACAGCAGCAGAGATGGGTTGGAAGATCCACCAGATGGATGTGAAGACCGCATTTCTCAATGGCTTCATTCAAGGGGAGGTTTATATTGAGAAGCCGCAGGGCTTTGAGGTGAATGGGAAGGAGTCCCATGTATGCAGATTGAAGAAGGCACTCTATGGCCTGAAGCAAGCTCCTAGAGCTTGGTATTCGAGGATTGATACATACTTGCAGGAGTTGAGTTTCACAAAGAGTGATGTTGATCTGAACCTATACTTCATTGTGGTAGGTGAGGAGCCTCTCATTTTGGTGTTATATGTGGATGACTTGGTCATTACAGGGGTAGAGAGACTCATTGAGAGCTGCAAGAGAGTTTTTGCTTCAGAGTTCGAGATGAAGGATATCAGCTTGATGCATTACTTTTTGGGATTGGAGGTGTGGCAGGAGGAGGGGCATTTCTTCCTGGGACATGGGAAGTATATTGCGGATATTCTTAGCAGATTTCACATGGAGGATTTCAAACCCATATCTACACCTATGATCACTAACTGGAAGAAGCTTCGCGCTTTAGATTTCGAGTTGGTGGATCCTACTTTGTACAGACAACTGATCGGTTCATTGATGTATTTGGTCAACACTCGACCAAATATATGTTTTGCAATTAACACGATAAGTCAGTTCATGTGTGAGCCCAGGAGAGTGCACTGGGTAGCTGCAAAACACATTCTTCATTACTTGCAGGGGACAATGGATTTTGGTTTGTATTATAGACAAGGAGATGGAGTGAGACTGACAGGGTACATTGATTCAGATTGGGCAGGTTGTGCTTCTGATAGGAAGAGCACTTCAGGGTGTTGTTTTGGGTTGGATTCGGCAGTTGTGTTGTGGTTCAGCCGGAAGTGACGGTCAGTTGCATTGAGCTGAGCTGAGGCAGAGTATATGGCAGCCAGTTTGGCTAGTTGTGAGGCCATAAGGCTTCGCAAGATGTTGTTTGGTCTATTTGGTCAAGCATTGAGACCTTCAGTAATTTACTGTGATAATCAGAGTTGCATAAGACTCATGGAGAATCCAGTTTTCCATGACAGGTCAAAGCATATCAGGATCAAATATCACTTCATTAGAGACTATGTCCAAAATGGAGTTGTTAAGCTTGAGTACATTTCCAAAGATAAGCAGGTAGTGGACATTTTCACCAAAGCCTTTCCACGGGGCAAGCATGTCAATTCCAGAGACAAGATGGGAGTGGTGAGGAACACTTTCCTCAGTAAGAGGGAGTGTTAAAATTTGGGTACCAAAGGACAAATAGTTCCCTAAGGCTTTGATCTTTGGCCTAGGGAAAAGTTTTCAAATGTATTTGTACTTTTCTCCTAAAGTGACTTTATAAGTGGTGAAGTCAATCTAATTTTAAAGTGACTTTATAAGTGATAAAGTTACATTCTAATTTTAAGGCGACTTTATTAAAGTCAATGAAAAATTAGAAAGTGAAAAAGTGACTATGGAAATAAAAGGCTAAGTGGGTCTTTACTTAACTGGGTGAGTTAAAAATAAAAAGTGAGAATTAAATGCACATTTATTCTCATCCCTAGATCTAAATGAATCTCAGCCATTAGATCTTATGGTTACCCAAAATCACTTAGGGTAAAAGGAGAGGAGAAGAGGAAAAGATTAATTCAATCTTTCATGAGCTATTGAGAAAAAAGAGATGGACAACAAGGAGAAAATTTCTGAGCAGTGAGAGCAAGGAGACTTCAACAAATCCGTACAACAGCTTCATTAAGCACAAATCCCAAGGTAGAATCTGTACAACAGGAGTTTGGCATAGTTTTTGAGGAAGGAGGCACACAAATCGAGAAATCCGTATAGTAGCTTTAGCACGAATTTTGAGGCAATTTCTGGGAACGAAAATCAAGGAGGTACTGTTATTTTGACACAGATTTCGAGAAATTCGTACAACATTGGCATCACATTTTTCAAGGTAGATTTTGGCACATTTTCTGAGGCAGATTCTAGCACATTTTCCGAGGAGGAAGAACACTTGTACGTTTCCATATAGTTCGTACAATTGTACGACCGTAGTGCAGAATTGTAGGCATGTTTTTCGAGGGTGATAATTCAACATTTAATGCTGTAAAATTTCTGTTTTGTAAGTTCGCTGGTTGGCACATTTTCCGAGGTAGTGTACAAGCACGAAAATCAAGATAAGTTAAATTTGTGGTTGCTAGATTTTTTTACTGTGTACTTTAGTTCTCTGTAAAAGCATTTTCAGAAATAAAGAAGAACTCTCAAACTGGTTTTCCCCATGAGTTGTAGGGGGTTTTTCCACGGTCACATTGACAAAAAATCACTGTGTTATTTTCTGTGTGTGGGTGTCATTATTTTTCTGTGTTTTATTTTTGCATTTTTAGCAGTTGCAAAAATCTCCAAATTTGTATTTTCAGAAATTTTAGTCATTTCCAGATTTTAGTATTTATGTCATGTTCATATTTAAAACTATATGCATGGAGTGATAAGGAAAACTGATAACCAGAGTGGGGGTTGAAATTTCTACAGTTATTTTTTTTAGACTTTCTGGATTTGTTAAATTACTATTTCTACTTGGAGAAACCTTTCAGGAGAAAACCCAGCTAGAAGGTGCTAGAAGGTGAGGCTGCTCTTCTCTCACTTTCTCTAAATGGAAATGGTGCAAAGACAAATGAGTGAGGCTTGTGACCTATGGGTTGTTACAAAATATAAACCCTATTTGTTTTTCCCTCTCTTTATCCACTCTCAGCTACTATGTTCCACTCGTAGAAATTGACTGTAAATCCCTCCCTAATTTCAAGTTTGGTTTTCACATCAAGTTTAATGCCCTTCCCATAATTATGAGAAACTGATATAAACTTGAATTTAAATCTGACCCTACATGGCTATAGCTAAACTAAGTGCCAACAATGGGGTAGTGACCCACTATCACCATAGCCAAAACCCCCTACTATTTACGAATTTTCACCGATGGGAGGAGTCCCTGTAAGAGAGGTCACTTAAGACTAATATTCTAATATTGATGAACAAGGTGACCTAAGTAGGATCTCAAGGAGAAAGGCACAATCGTAGGTTTTTTTACCACAAAATCTAGCAGACCTTGGAGAGGGAAACCCTACAAGACAAAGAGCTAGACTAAGTGCTAACAATGGGACAATGGCCCACTATCACCACAAGCAAGGTCCCCTGCTCTTTACGGACTTTCACGAATGGGAGTAGTTCTGGTAGGAAGGAGATCACTTAGAATAGATAGGCTAGGTATAGAGCACGAAGTGATCAAGCTAGAGGTCTGTAATATTCCTAATTAGCACCGCTAATTGGAATATTTGATTTTTGTATAGTTTTGCCGACTATAGTTTATTAATAAGTAAAAGTGAGAAAAGGGGTCTAACTCACTTAAATAAAATAAAGTGTTTCCCTAGTAGATGCAACGTTGTAACTTAAGGGGGGAGCCAAGGGGGGCCACACACTACGTGGAGGAGCCAATGAGAGAGAGGACGTTGGTTTTGGAGGGAAACCAATGCTATAAAAGGGGGAGGAGCCTCCTCATTTGGGGCATTATTGATGTTGATGATATTGAGCTAGACTTCTGTCTTCTTGAGCACGCTGGCTGTTTAGCCTATCTGCATCACTGTTTAGTGCGATTGAGTGTCTCCGGTCGGAGATCTCGCCCTTAGCCCCGGGGGACTTCGAGTGCCTGCTCGGGCAAGGTTTTTCCTTCAGTCTTTTGCGGGAGATTTGGTGGTTGTTTTGCGGAGTAGCTGAGTTCCTTTTGGTGACTGCGCAGTCCCTGGGAGAGAGGACGCAGTTCTTGGAGGAGGTGTTCTATTGCGGGGTTTCCTGCAGGAGATTCAGTGAGATTCGGTGTGGAGGTTCAGTCTTCATCAGTGGGAGATTTTCCGGGGAGTTTGTGGCCCTATTTCAGCATATATCATTTGGCTTTTGCGCTGGGCTTGGAGAGACAGCGTTTTTCCTTGAGGAGGGTTCCAAAGGTGATTTTTGGAGGCTGACCATTTTCTACATGGTTTCTGGGTTTTGTCTGGGTTGGTGAGTTCAGGTGTTCTGCAAATTTTCAGCTCATTTCGGCAAGGGGATCAGCCCCTAGTTCCAGTTCATTCCAGCAGCAGCAGTTGCGGCAGTTTCTTCCAGCAGCTAGGACGCAGTTTCTGTAGCAGCCATTTCCTGTTTTCTGAGAGGGCTCTTCACTTGCCTTGTGCAAGGATAGGTGCTATTATTCTGATTATCCATTGTATTCCATTATATTCTCAGATTAATAAAATGGCTTAGCATTCCCGGCATTTTATGTGTATTTGCTTAATGTTCTATTTCCGGCATTTTTCTATATTGTTGTATGCTTGTATTACTGCCTATTTCCCATTCGGGATATTACAGTGGTATCAGAGCATAGTTCTGGCTCAGCCTGTGGTCTATGACATCGGGAAAGAGATCATACAAAGGTTTGCTGGAATTTTGGAGAGCACTAGCAGTTGCAGTACCAAAAACGAAATTGGAAAAAGGGCCAAAATATAAAGGGTTAAATTTTGAAGGTTGGAATTAGAAGAAACGTTTTCTGGGTTTTTCTGGGTTTTGGGCAAGGATCACCTTCCCAAATTCCTAGAATTTTCTGAGTAGTTTTCAGTGGGTAAATCGGAGGTCGAAGTCAAGTAGTAGTATGGTTTTGCAGCAGCCGTGTAGTTTCTGAGGAGCCTGTAGGCACATAGCAGAAAGTGCCAATGGAAGGTGATGATGATGCGAGGATATTTAGAGATACGCTCCTCCAACACATGCAGGATGTGTCACAGAGACTCACTGCGTTGGAAGTTAGGCAGCGGGAAACCCCAAGGGGTTTTCAGATCGGCGAGGGAACGGGCACATCCCACCATATGCCGGAGCATGGGGCTATCCCCATCATGGCATCGCATGCACCCACGCGATCCACTATGCCCACTTTCCTAGCAGAGGACACAGGGGCAGAAGCACAGTGGGAGCCGGAGGTTGACCCTGGCCAGATGGACGCCTACATCGTAGAGTACCTGGCACGTGGGTCGGCGATCAGAGATCTTATCTCATTTAGAGATTTTGTTCAGCTCCAGCGGGATAGCAGACCCCACAACTTTCACAGCTGGAATAGGCACTCACATGACGGGGGCTTGCAGCGCACAGTGGGCAGATTCCATCTACCGACATTTGACGGGTCATCCAGGCGCTCAGAGAAAGCTTGGGTGGAGAAGTTGGATACCTCTTTCCAGCTTGACCGAGCATCGGAGAGGGAAACCATCAAAATGGTTACCTCTCACTTGGAGGATGAGAGCACACAGGATTGCAGGGAGTTCGAGGATACACCTAGTGTGACACAGGACTCACCATCATTAGAGACCTCCTTGACCGTGTCGGTTGATATCGTAGTGGAGAAGGTAGAGCCTACCCCAGTAGAGCCATCCATTGAGGTGATGACTGGAGCCATGTCCGAGTCTTCGGGTGGTAGCAGCACACGACAGATGGGTGAGGTATCAGGGGATGTATCCACTTTCGATGAGGCACTAGGAGATATAGAGGTATTGGATGATGGTCGCAGACAGCGATATCATCGGCTTCGGACAGACCTTCGAGTCTTAAAAGGGAAGGCCACATCAGTACGGGAGGCCATTTTGTTGCAGGACAAGGAGCTGGAGGGCATGAGAGTGGCTTGTGCCGAGTCGGCGGCCAAGTTGGCCCGCATTGGGGAACGACTGGATTCCTTGATGGTACAATCAGAGGGCACGTTGGAGCGTCAGATCATTCCCCTTCAGGCATGCATGGATGGGACTAGCAGTGTTGTTGGGTCATCTCTTCCCGTTGGAGAGAGAGGCAGAGCCACCTAGTCAGATCTCATATGTTGACTTGGATAGCGGTATGAGACGATCAGAGTTGCACAGGGTACAACATCCACATGTTGAGGTTGGATGGCGAGAGATTTTGAGTTGGTACTCGGTGGAGCGGGCTATGGAGATAGTGATGGATCCGAGTGTAGCTCAGCAAGATTTTCTATGCATGGGGAATACAGGGACCCCAGATTGGCATTGGGATCCAGGTGGGATCACCTATCATTTCCCAGGCATGTCAGTTGACTATTTCTTGGAAGATACAGTTGGCGTAGTAGCAGAGCATGCGTATTCGCTAGGGGAGTGTTGATCAGCGTCAGTGGCCAACCAGTTTATGAGCAGACACCCTAGGTTGTCTTGGTATGGCACCTGTATACGGGATCCCGGGGTGGTCAACATACCTTGGCAGGAGCTTGTCGGAGGAGGTGACATTGGCAGGCCACCAGATGGCACCTTGTATGGGGCCAAGGATTCTTCACCTTTGTGTGGGGCCCAGAGGACGCAGCGGAGCCGAGCAGTGGTGGTAACACCACTGACACACAAGGAGATTCACTTCTCGGACCCCTTGAGAAGGATTTGGAGTGATGATCCTTTCGTCGGCAAGTATAGTGATACGACGGTGGAGACAATGTTACCGATTGGTGGTAGTCCGACATGTAGGGGCACAGCTCTAGGTCATCACATCCAGGGATGTGTGGGAGCCTCTAGCATTGAGCGGTGGATTGCCGGTGGACATGGAGTAGCATGGTGGTGTACCATAGTGTGTGGGACTGCATTGTGGAGTAGGAGTATCCTACATCACATTGAGAGCATGCGGAGAGTGACCGATGCCTGGACACAGTCAGGGCACGAGACGGTACAGGGTGCTACAGCAGTAGCACATGGTATCTAGCAGCATACCGAGGTATGTCTCAGTGTGCAGTGGCATGTTGAGGAGTATATGGATGATCGGTGGTATGCGAAGGCACACGGTACTGCACAGCAGGGTCTTAGAGCATTTCTTCCAGAGAGACTCATGGACAGGGACATCGGGCTTACCTTTGGTAGTAGTTCACCCAGGATCAATGGAGAGACAAAGGAGCGATACTTGGCGGTATCTGTGGGGACTCACACACCTGACTCGCTTCGACATCACTCACAGGTACAGCTGATTATGTTTTTGACCTTTGGCACTTTGGGCGTGAGTAGCAGGGTACGCGAGGTTCACCCTAGATATTTGGATGACACTCAGTACACTAGGCGAGAGACTTCTCAGCAGTGGCACTGGGTTGGTGTGCTAGTTGACAGCCACAGGTTGGGGGATGAGATGATCCGTTGCAGAGGTGGTGCATCAGTCATCACTGAGCCTACGCTTGGGGAGCAGGTCATGAGGGAGACATGCATCACTTTTCCCTCACGGCATGTCGAGAACATGCATGGGCAGAGGATACTGGGTTCAGTAGAGATAGCATTCCAGCATGCATCTAGACTCCAGACATTGTATCGACACTTCATCAAGAGGGTGGATGGCATATTCACTGCAGATGAGGTGGTGGAGGTAGAACAGGAGGGCCTTTCTCCTATATGCCAGAGTGAGGACTCTTCTTCATATGAGTCCATAGGATCAGTTGAGGTCGCTTTTGGGGAGCGAGAGCAGTCACACAGAGATGGAGACAGTAGACCAGAGCTGCATTCCAGTATACAGGGTGAGCAGTCAGGGGACTCTATGGGAGATGCCCTAGGCGATGAGACACTTGTGACGATCCAGTCGGAGCTATATGTGATGGAGCTTGAGTCAGTAGAGGAGGATGCTATGCACATCATGCATGATGGTCCTTTGAGGGAGAGCCGGATGGAGGCTCACATTGAGTCGGTGATGGATATGCGGCTAACCGCGGGGTCAGCCATTGAGGAGGAGCAGTCAGATGCATTGACACTGAGTACAGTGACGGCAGTTGCAGATCCATATCCTCTAGAGATGTTGGAGGTTGATGGGATTGTTATGCAGGGGGCTATTAGACAGCAGGAGCTGTTGGATATGGTGGAGCATTCATCTTCTGGCCGACACATTGATGAGGTACGAATAGATGTACATACAATTGGTCGAGCTGCAGTACTTTCAGTGAGTAGTACTCTCCAGGAGTACATCGATGGAGCTTGCAGCATATCTTGCCCACTTTGGCCCATTATAGAGAGAGGGGTTTCCTTCTACAGGCAGCTCTCATTGGCAGACAGGGCAGAGCAGTGGGAGTTGATTACGGGTTGGCGGCAACACTTCAGGCGTGTTCCATATGCCGTTGTCATTGCTACATCGGATTCTTCTTCCAGGATGGACTGGCGGGAGATCATGAGTTGGTACCCTCTAGATGGTACGGTATTCTTCGTAGGGAGCACAGTCAAGCAGGGGCCCTTGGACATAACAGAGGTTATAGATTCCAGCTGGTAGGGCGGCACAGGACATCGTTTCTTCAGCACTCCATCCCGATTTCAGGAGAGCAGGATCAACATGGGATTGAGTCACAACTTGGATTGGAGAGAGGTGATGAGTTGGTATGCAATTGGAGGGGTAGCATATGCAGCTACAGGTACAGCGCAGCAGGAGCTTGGGAGCATTGATGCTTGTTGGTGTTCTTCACCTCTTAGAGCATTGGTCATAGCTAGAGGCAGTGCACAGTCTGAGCCATGGGACTTGTGCGATTATTGGCCATGGTGGCGATGGGATCCGGGAGGATTATTGGTTGGCTGGTACTGTGAGAGGTCACTTTGGGATCCTGTCATTGAGATATCCCTTCGTATCAGGGTGATGCAGAGGTCAGAGAGGTTTCAGTGGGACCCAGGCACATTTTGCAGTATCGGTAGGGAGCATCAGCTAGAGAGGAGGCTTGTTCAAGCGTTGCTCGAGGACAAGCAATTTTGCCGGATGAGGATGCCACTTGGGAGAGCGAGGAGATTTTGCAGCATCCATCACTTCAGTTGCCTGAGGGCAAGCAACATTTTGCCGGGGGGGACTGTAATATTCCTAATTAGCGACAGCTAATTGGAATATTCGACTTTGTATTGTTTTGCCATATGTGGTTTGTAGATAAATAAATAAAAGTGAGTAAAAGGGGATCTAACTCACTTTAGTGGGATAAAACACCTTCCTAGTAGCACAACGTTGTAACTTAAGGGGGGAAGCCAAGGGGGGCCACACACCACGTGGAGGAGAGAGAGACTACGTTGGTTTTGGAGGGAAACCAATGCTATAAAAGGTGGAGGAGCCTCCTCATTTGGGGCATTATTGATGTTGATGATATTTGAGCTAGACCTTTGTCTTCTTGAGCACGCTGGCTGTTTAGCCTGTCTGCAGCACTGTTTAGTGCGATTGAGTGTCTCCGGTCGGAGATCTCGCCCTTAGCCCCGGGGGACTTCGAGTGCCTGCTCGGGCAAGGTTTTTCCTTCAGTCTTTTGCGAGAGATTTGGTTGTTGTTTTGCGGAGGAGCTGGCCTTCTTTTGGTGACTGCGCAATCCCTGGGAGAGAGTACACAGTTCTTGGAGGAGGTGTTCTATTGCGGGGTTTTCTGCAGGAGATTCACTGAGGTTCGGTGTGCAGGTTCAGTCTTCATCAGTGGGAGATTTTCCGGGGAGTTTGTGGCCCTATTTCAGCATATATCATTTGGCTTCTACGCTGGGCTTGGAGAGAGCGTTTTTCCTTGAGGAGGGTTTCGGAGGTGATTTTTGGAGGCTGACCATTTTCTACATGGTTTCTGGGTTTTGTTCGGGGTGGTGAGTTCAGGTGTTCTGCAGATTTTCAGCTCATTCCAGCAAGGGGATCAGCCCCTAGTTCCAGTTCATTCCAGCAGCAGCAGTTTACGGCAGTTTCTTCCAGCAGCTGGGACGCAGTTTCTGTAGCAGCCATTTCCTGTTTTCTGAGAGGGTTCTTCACTTGCCTTGTGCAAGGATAGGTGTTATTATTCTGATTATCCATTGTGTCCATTCATATTCTCAGATTAATAAAATGGCTTAGCATTCCCGGCATTTTATGTGTATTTTCTTTATATTCTATTTCCGGCATTTTTCTATATAGTTGTATGCTTGTATTGCTGTCTATTTCCCATTCGGGATATTACAAGGTCATTCGAAAGAGAGGCTCAATAAAAGTATAAGGCTTCAAAGAAGCAAATTTCTCTCTAAGAAAAGCTCTAGAAAATATGGCACACAACCTAGGGTTTTGAGGTTTTTCGATGGTAGTAGGTGTTGTAGCTCAAATTTTACAAGCACTGTGACAACGACTCAGGTCGGGGGTTGTCACTCTGATCCCTGACCTCTCCGTTTTAGCTATCTCCCAACAACAGGCTATGGGGGGTAGTCCCTATGGAAATGTGATGACTAAGGACAAGTTGGCAAGTTGGCAACTAGCGAGTTTGGGAGAGACGATTGAGTGGCCTAGCTACTTGGTTAAATTAAGCAAGATTTAAGGATTAGATTAAATTTAGATGTGAGACCAATGCCTTATGGAGTCAATTTCTTGCTTATTTAAGTTAAACGCCAAGTAACTGGATGTACAATTGTTGCTTGAATGCTCACTAACCTATATGGTATGCAAATCCTAAGATCTAGGTGTGGTGCAAGAATCTTGGTTACTTCTAGTTATATGCATATTCTAAGTAAAACCTTCCTCTTAACTGTTTCAAGACCAATATTTAGAGTAGGTTGTGGGATGGAAGCCAATGAGAAGAAAGAAAAGGCTTGATTAACAATACCCCCTGTGTTCCAACCACCCGATGCCTCCGGCACTACAGATGTTAGCTTTTGTAACATCAGATGTATTCTATCCACAAAAATTTGTGGAGTTGCTAAAATACACGAGTTCTTCGAAACCCAAAAATTGTTTCTGGAAATTCCACCTAGAAGTGTCTCAATTAGATTATTAACCTATTTTTAAATGTTTCCTGAGTCTAAACTTAGGAAATTAATTAATCAGTGTTAATTGAGATAAGGTGAGAATCATCTAGAAACTCACACAGATCGACAATGAATTAATTGGGGCCATCGATTATGTTTTAATCTTGGTCGTTGGTGCTCCAAAAAAAGATTATAAGAAGTCGATGGGTAGATGGAGAATACACGAGTGCAGTTACTCAGTTGTCCAGGCAGTGCGATTTTCTCAGTGGCTGTGATTCAAAAAGAAAATAGAGCCAGAGGGTGAGTAGCAGGTGAGAGAGTAGAGTAGCAGAATTCCAGGAGGAAGATTTCTAGTTTCTGAAAGAGGTAGAGCGAGGAAGAGGGAATTACACTGTAGCCTTTGCATCACTGCTCAAAGAGTGACGCAGAGGCTCCAGAGGATAAAAAGTCCATCTCGAGTGCAGGAATTTACAGTGAAGTGTGAGAAAATTCTCACAAAAATTCTCTTCGTATTTTCCTCAGATTAGATTGCCAGTAGACCATCTAAATTTTTTGTACTCGGATTTGCTGCTGAAGAATAATAAGAAAACCCTCATCTGCTACATCAGGTTTCCCAAGTTGGGTTTTTCTAGGGATATTTGTCCAAAAATAACTTTGTTAATATTTTTGTGTGTGTGCTTGAATTTCTCAGTTTCCAGTACTTTATTTTCCGCAGTAATTTTATTGTGAAAATTGCAGTAGTGATTTTATTCGATGTTTGTCGTAGCAAATAAATTGCATAATTAATTTACAGTTAGTAGAATAATTTCTAGTTGTTGCAATAGATGGTTTTTTCGCATGGTATCGGAGCACAAATGATCAGTCAGAGAGCTTAGTAACGTTGGAAAAAGCAGTTTTGTTGTTCAGTGTGGGAAGCAGATCGAAACCCCAGAGGGTAGCGTAGTCACCTTGGATAAGAGGTCAAGTTTCTTGAGGAGAATCATTTTTTTCTGAGAGGGACAAAAAAATTTGATCTCTCTAGATCGAGGGATTCCAGAGGTAGAGGGAGCAACCAATATTTTTCCACAGAGTAGATCTTTAGCTAGATGCAGTAGTTTTGCAGCAGTTTGCTAGAATAGAATCAACGTCAGGAGGAAAGAGGAATAACACACTAAATTCTTCAACCATAGGAGAATTTTGAGGTCTAAAATAGACCTCCTAAAGAAATTATAAAATAATAGTGGAAATAATAAAATAAGGTTAGATTACATCTTCAAATTTTAGAGGGAAAAAAGAAAAAACTATTTTTTCAACTTGTATTTTTAACTTATCTCTCTAAAGTTTTAGTCAATTTCAAGAGGAAGTACTTGTTGGATGCAAAATTTGATTCCTCATCTTAGGAGTACCCATGTTGCATACTTTCGATGGACCCTGGTACACGAAAAATGAGAAATAGATGAAAAACGTTATTGCAATTACGTTTTTTCATGTATTTCTCATTTTCTGTGTAGGAGGGTCCATCGAAATTATGCAACCTGGGTACTCCTTGGACGTGGAATCAAAATTTTCATCCAATGAGGACTCCCGCTCAACATTTTAGTAAAACCTTAGGGAGATAAGTTGAAAAAATAGTTTTATTATTTTAGTATTTTTAATCTTTTTACTCCAAAATTGGTGAATCATCCCCCATGGTTGACATCATCATCTTAAATCTTATTGGTCCTTATAAAGTTTATTTTGGTTGTACATTTTTCTTAGGAGGCCCATTTTAGACCTCAAAATTTCTCTAATGATGACCATAGACAAAATTAACAGTCAGGATTCAGGATGCTTTGGATTTGTCTTCCAGGTTGGAGGACGAATTTGCTTGCTTGTTAGGATCAGCTTCACTGGGTGTCTAGTATATATATAGTGGAGCATTAACTCATATGACAGGGGTTAGAGAATATTTCTCTAGCTACAAGGAGGAGCGAATGGACTTCCAGATTACTCTGGGTAACAAAACTAAATGTACTCCAGTAGGGAGAGGTACCATAGATTTTTCAACCAGGATTGGGTATGAACCTGATTTTAGTATCCCAGTTGCAGGAAAAGGGGTATGATGTTCACTTCGTGGGGAATAAAGTGTATGTCAAGCACTCAAGCTGGAAGAAGGTAAAGTGGAGCTCGAAGCAACAAATTGTACAGGTTGCAACTCAACTCTACAATGGCTCTAATAGGCAGTAACAATACTAGTGGGAAGGAGCTGAATGAGCTATGGCATAGGAGGATGGTACATCTACACCATGGAGCACTCAAGATGCTTAGAGACACTGTAACAGTGGTTCCAGAACTTAGTACGAAACACAATGATTTGTGTAGAGGATGCGTCCTTGGGAAGTATGCTAAGGCAACATTCCCAAGAAGTGACAATAGAGCAGATGGCGTGTTAGGACTTATACATTCAGATATTTGTGGTCTGATGTCCACTAGAGCTCCTAGTGGTGCTGAATACTTTGTCACCTTTATTGATGATCATTCCAGAAAAAACTTGGATCTACTTCTTGAAGACCAAAGATGAGGTCTTTGATTGGTTCAAAGAGTTCAAAGCTCTTGTGGAGAATGCGACAGGGAAGAAGATCAAGGTACTTCACTTAGATAATGGTGGAGAATACATTGATAAAAACATCACAGATTTTTGCGCGAAGGAAGGCATCAAAAGAGAATGGATAACTCCATATAATCCTTAGCAGAATGGGGTAGCGGAGCGAAAGAACAGAACTTTAGTTGGGGTTGCAAAGGCCATGTTATATGACTAGGATTTACCCAGATTTTTATGGACAGAGGCATTTAACACAACAGTCTATATTTAGAACAAAACTCCTCATAGAGCATTAGGGAAGAAAATGCCAGAAGGAGTCTTCACCAAGGTTACTTGAAAGCGGGAGCGGGAACGGGAGCGCGGAGTGGGAGCGAAGCGCGGAGCGCCATTTTTAAAAGTTTCTGGGTCCGGAGCGTTTTCGGGAGCATATATATATATATATATATATATATATATATATATATATATATATATATATTTTATATTTTTTATTTTGATGCATATATGTCACTTAAAAAACATGTAGAATAATGAATTAGACATAAAAAACATAAAAACATAGATTGAATCATATAACATCAATCTGTCCCAGAGGTTATAATCTTCATCAACCATGCCCACGAGTTGGAAGCATACAACATATTGACTCTTGAGTCTCTCAAATCATCAATCTGAAGGTTTCAAGCTTTCAAAATTCAATATATAACATTTATCATCATTGATAATTTGATATATAATATTTATCATCATTGATTTCAAATTTCAATATCTAACATTTATCATCATTGATTCATTGATTTCAAAATTCAATATAAATTTATCATCATTGATATATAACATTTATCATCATTGATTCATTGATTTCAAAATTCAATATATAACATTTATCAATATGACTATATATAACATTTATCATCATTGATTCATTGATCACCATATAACTTTCATGAAGCATCATATTCATAATTCATAATGACTTGTAAGCAGTAAACTTATAAATGCCAACTTCAAAGTTTCACCTTTCAAATTCAAACTTCAAACTTAAATTGTCATTAAATATATGAAAGAGTCAAGTTTCAACTGTTCAACTGTCAACAACAAATAGAAAAGACTAGTAAACAACAAATATATTTTATCTACTGGCTGGCCCCTTGCCACGCCCACGAGAAATGTCTAATTTTTGTGAGCCACGAGGAAATGTTGGTCTTCTAGTACTCTCAGGAGTACCACGACCATGACTAGAAGGTGGAGGCTAGATCTGCAAAGGAACAACAATGTGATATCGAGGAGTGGCAGCACTCACTGCTGACAGCACTTGCAGCAGCACGCCACCGGTAGATGGTGGGACTAGACGGTGTGTGGCAGTCTTTGTGATACTTCATCATCATCCCTACTCAAAGTATGCTTAATTCTTCCGGATGTAACGTGCCTTCCTCCAAATTATCATCCCTGCAGGTTGTTGTCCCAGACTTTATATGATCGATCCTCATATGCCCGATCACAGTAATGACCCAACAACCTCAAGTTGTAATGCACATAAACGAAGCTTTCAGCTCAGTTTTCATTCATCCTGTTTCTTCTCACATTATGTATGAAGCTGTAGGTGCTCCAACACCTCTGTGCAGAAGAAGTATTCACAACTTGTAAGAGAACTTTTTTTGCCAACTTTGGCAAAAGTCCCATGCCACCATATGCTTCCCACCACGTGAGAGCATCAAATCTGTCTCTGTCTTTCATTGCATGGAAAAAACAAAAGTTACCAGTGCACCTGAAGTATCTGCCTAATTCAAGGCGCAACGCAGCACACTCCTCCCTATCGGGGACCAACTTGTCTAATGCCTTCATGTATCCCTGTTGTACCTCTGGATCTGTGTGAGGTTTGATCCTAACCCCACCTCCAGGTGCAGGTTGGCCCAACCAAGATGGAGAGTAGTATTTTGGCATAAGGATATATGCCAAGGCATGTAGTGGAACATTGATTTTATTCCACCGTGCACACACACAGTCATGAATCATAGCATACAAGTTGGGATCATTATCCTTAACAATATCTTTTATTTTCCCCAACATGCTATCCATCTGCTCATAAACCTCTCCAATCACTGGTTTATCAGTATTTGCAAAGCGAATCATGTTAAAAATGGGCTTGGTAAAACTCACAATTTCCCTCATACGTGCCCAAAACAGAGGGTCAAGGGCGGTCTTCTCCACATGTTCGAAACCTTGCCTGTCAACTATTGTTGCCGCCCTGTCCTTTAATAGCTGCTAGTGTGGGATTGATACCATTGCAACCAATGACTCTCTTACCTTCAAAAGGCGCTTGAAGGTGAGGTAATAGCTAGCAAATCTAGTTTTTGCTATTTTCAACAACTCCAATTTGGAGTGAGTAAGGAAAAGCGCATGGGTATTGCTATGATTTGTACTAAATTTGATCATTTTTTTACCTCTCTTGTACAAATCACCAAGCCATTTGAATTGAGGTTGATTGTTTTTGATGATATCATGCATCAAAAGGTTCATTGTGTGAACCAAACACCCAGACCAAAAAATGTTGGGGTATTTATCCTCAACAATTGCTCTGGCACTTCTGAGTTATCGACGTATCGATTGATGGCTTTTGTATGACATTGTATGGCCGATCTTTTCAATTATATCAAGTAATGGTTACGTAATGTCATAGGTTTGAATTTCTTTGAATAATCATAAAGCACGGAAGAAACTGCACCACTAGCAGAGCCTGACCAAAACATTTATCAATGGTTTTCCTTTTACATTGGTCCATCCAGCCCAGAATGACCAGACGGCCATGCTCATTCCCCGAACTGTCATTCTAGCCCAAATCCTTGCTGCTTCTCTTTGTAGATAAGACCCAGTTCTAACGGCCTTGTCATACCCAGGGCTTTTGTATCCTTTGGGGGCATCATTAATGGCAGAAACCATTTCATGCCAATAAGGTGAGCGAAGAACATTGAATGGCACCCCACATGCATATAGAAACCAGTAAAATTTTGAATCCACATCATTCCTACACCCTTCGTCTAGGAAATCGGATATGGTTCTATGCCTTAATCCAATGCCACTGCCTCCAAAACCACTGTCATAGGTGGAAATTGAACTTGTTTGTCCATGATGTGTTGGGCCTGAATCAACGAAACCCCTAGATCTTTAAAATGATCTCTGTAGGGAAACCCCCTCTTCCTTCCTATATATCTCTCTCTGTGGTGCTGGCACATAAGCACAAACTTTGATTCCTATATTTTCTGAACATATTTCCACAAAGGATATTGGTCTTGTTTAGTTGGGGATTCTATGTTCTCAGGGTCTCCACTCCCCACTTCCTCCTCAGCATAATCCTCCTCCTCTTCAGGATTTTCTTCAGATCCACCATAACCCTCCTCTTCATCCTCCTCTTCTCTAATTTGCCTCTTTATTCTAGCACTCTCCAACACCATTATCACAAAGAAAGGAACCAACATGAGGAAAATTCCTAGCCATATAGCCATGATGGAAACAAGTTTCAAGTTTCTAGCCTGCAAAACAAATGGAAAAATACCAAATGGGAATAGGAAATGCAATATAGGAAAAAAACAATTCATTTTTAAAGTTTTAAATCCAATAAAATGCAACATTCAAGAAAAATTCAAGTTTTCATTTTTAAACAATTTAACAATGTACAAATTCATCCTAGAAAATACAAAATTGGATTAGAAGGCCTACCTCTTTCTTGCAATCCTCCTGTCAGCCTTGCTCCTTGCTCTCCTATCAGCTTTGCTCCTTGCTCTCTTGTCAGCCTTGCGCTCTCCTTGCTCTCCTGTCAGCTTTGCTCCTTGCTCTCTTGTCAGCCTTGCGCTCTCCTTGCTCTCCTTCTTGCTCTCTCTCTCAACTCAACAAACAATAAAATGCAAAATGAAAACCCCCCCCCCCCTCCCCGTTTTAAACAATTCGATTTTTCTCAAAAAAAATTCCGCGCGGCGGGAAACGTTTTTTTTGCCGGGGAGCGTTCGGGAGCGAATGCTCCCCAAACGCTTTCGGCGTTTAAAAAACGCTCCCGAAGTGTTTTTTAAACGTCAGAAGCGCTCAAGGAGCGTTCGCTCCCAAGCGCTTCCTGAAACACTCCCGAAAAAACAGGGAGCATTTTAACAGGTTCGGAAACGCGCTCCCGTCAGGAAGTGTTTTCGGGAGCGCGTTTCCGAGCGTTTCCGAAACGCTCCCGCACGGAGCGTGTTTCCGAAACGGGAGCGAAGGGGGTTTGAAACTTCCCCGCAACCTAGGTCTTCACAGGGAGGAAGCCGGTTGTTAGCCACTTGAGGAATTTTGGTAGTGTGGCTTATTATCACGTGTAGATGAAAAACGTACCAAATTTGATCAGATTGTAGAGAAGGGGTTTCTCCTCGGGTATAGCGAGACCTCAAAGGCATACATGATCTACATTCCTAGCAGTAGGAAGATTGTAGTGAGACGAGATGTAAAGTTCATGGTGTTAGAGAAATGGCAGTTAATTAGTTTCTCTTATCATGACATTATCTTGTGATTATTATTATGTCTTGTGTTTTATCTTTCATCATAAAGACTAATGCTAAACAAATAGAAGAGGACACAAGATGTATGCACGCTGCCAGGGCAAAACCCCATTCTTTGGGGAAAATCCAGTCAAAATTCTTTCTTCAATAGGTTCAAGATGAGACGACCAAGACCTTTAGACTATAGGCTTCCTCCATAAAGTCATCCCTTCACCGTGTAAGCAACAAGATCTCCACGACACCGAGATCTCTCTTGCTTGCACCCAAACTTCATCCTTATCATCTTGACTGAGATTAAGATAACAACATAACATCGAGCATCACAACACTTGAATGTCATACGAGAATCAATGATCATTTGTGCATCACTTGTGGCATCGAACTTCATGACAGATATAACACCGAACTTTTAACACCGAGTCTATGTGTAGTCAATGTAACATACAACACTATGTCACCAAGCCACTGTACTATACCTTCTCCAAGTATAGAAACAAACCACAAAGAGAAAGATGACTGCAAGTTGCCATATTCACTGTAACTTCACCGAAACAAGGAGACTGTAACTTTACCGAAACTGTGGACTGTTGTCCCTTCATCAAGCCTGTAATCCGAGCCTTAATTGCAAAGGAGTCTGAACACTTTCACTGTACTTAAACATTGAAAAACGCGAGAGACTTGTCTGAAATTCTTTGTCTGAAATGCGAAACCAGTGGGGTATTTATAGTAGTTGTCCAATGTTAATAAGCCGACCTATGTTGGATGAAAATATGCGTCCATATAATAGGCCGACATGCCTTTTAGTGAAGTCGACTTGTAGGAGATGGATGGAGGCCGACTTGTACATCATTTGAAGACTTTGATCACTTGATTTGAAGGCTGCGTTATGAAGAAGATTTTGCTGAAGCTGAGTGTAATATCCCCAAAGGGAAATAACCAGTAATACACAGAAATATGCCAGACAGATATCTATGACCCTGCTCATCAGATCTGCGTCCTCCCCGACTAGATCTCTGCGTCCTCCCTATCCCGTATCCGCGTCCTATCTCTAGATCCGCGTCCTCCAGAATTCCAGATTGATCTACCGGATTTGGCACCCTCCCATCCAGACGAAGTCCTTTCTAATTGATCTCACACCGTGCCTTCTCGCTCAGCAGATTCGCGTCCTCTCCCCGTCTCGGATCCGTCGGATCTCGAGTCCTCCTATCCGTGTATCCGCGTCCCATCTCTCCGGATCCGTGTCCTTCGCCCTAGCCTCATGTAGGTCTCAAGAAGGGGGGTATCTCCTCTGCCAAATCTCCACCAGGAACTACTGCAAATTACCACTGAAACTGAAGTATGATGCTCAGAAAATAACCTTACCAGGGCAGGCACTCGAAGTCCCCCGAGGCTAAGGGTGAGATCTCCGCACGGAGACACTTGGTTGCACTAAACAGTGCTGCAGACCGACTAAACAACCGGCGTGCTGAAGTAGACAGAAGTCTAGCTCTCAATATCAATATCAAATCAACCATGCCAAATGAGGTGAGAACCCCACCTTTTACAGTGCCAAACTCCCTCCAAAACCTTGACTGCGTCCTTCACTCTCCTTGGCCTGCGCAGTTAACCTTGGGTCAACGTGAGGCCTCCCCTCATACTCATGTGGACCCCCAAGGCCCCCTCTCTAAGTTATAACGTCAATCAACTAGGAAAACACTTTATTTTATAAAGTGAGGTGACTAAAGTGAGGTGACCCCTCTTATTTCTCACTTTATTTATTATTTCTAGCTAAAGCGGCAAAATTAAACAAAAATGAAATATTCCAATTAGTAATGCTAATTTGGAATATTACACTGAGGATGAGAACCTTTGAAGGAGATGACTTAATGGAAGAGCCTTTTGACAACCTAAAGCTACATGATTTAAAGGCCCAAAACTTGAATCAATTTAAATCTATACAACTAACCTAGAAGTCCACAAATGGGACCTTAATCTAAATATGACCCAAGCATGAAACCCATGCTTTAATAAGTCATTTAATAATAATAATAAATTCTTTTGACAAATACAATAATAATGAAGACTGAACCTAGTTACATTCTTTAAAGGGGTGATAGATTGTAGTGAAACGAGACGTAAAGTTCATGGAGTACCGAGCTTTTAGGAGTTATCGAGAGATGCCCGCAGGTGATTAGAATCAGTCAATAGAAGCTCCTTTAGTCCAATAGCAGGGGCAGCTAGTGGGACCGGCAGGAGGACAGTCAGATGGATCGAGTACAGTGACTAGTACCAGTATTTCCTTATGGGTAGGAGATTCGGGGAGTTTTTAGCAGACCAAGAAGTTGGGACAAGAGGAGGAGCTGGTTGAACCTCCCATCACCGGTGGAAGAGCCAACAGAGAAGTTCGTCAGACACTGAGAGATGCAAAGGAGTTTATTGGAACTCCTAGGACGGACAAAAGACAACGCAAACAACCTGATAAGTATCAAGCTTTGGTAGCTCAGGTTAAAGAACCTTCCAACTTTCAGGAAGCCACACAACATCAGGTGTGGGTAGATGCCATGGTAGAAGAGTATAGCTCTATTATGACAAATGATAGTTTGGGAGGTAGTGCCAAGGCCAGAAGACAGATCAGTTGTAGATTCTAGATGGATCTACAAGATCAAGTACACTGCAAATAGCACTGTGGAGAAGTACAAGGCTAGGTTTGTGGTAAAGGGGTATGCACAAAAAGAAGGAATAGATTACGAGGAGACTTTCGCCCTAGTTTCCAGGGACAGTTCTATCAGGTCAGTTATATCCCTAGTAGCTTAGATTGGATGGCAGATTCACTAGATGGATGTCAAGACAACATTCTTGAACAGGGTGATAAAGAAAGAGGTGTACATAGAGCAACCAGAGGGCTTCGAAACTCATGAGAGGTGCACTCATGTGTGTAGACTGAAGAAAGCTCTATACGGGCTCAAACAGGCTCCCAGGGCTTTGTATGGTCGGATTGACAGTTACTTGCAGCAATGAGATTCATCAAGAGTGATGCAAATCCCAACCTCTACTATTTGATGGTAGAAATTGAGCCACTCATTCTAGTCTTGTATGTGGATGATCTCTTTTTGACAGGATCATCAGGGCTCATAGAAGACTGCAAGAGGAACTTGGTAGCAAAATTCAACATGAAGGATCTAGGGTTGATGCACTATTTTCTAGGATTGGAAGTATGGCAGAAGAATGGGGAGATCTTCCTTGGACAAGGAAGGTACACTACAGATATTCTAAAGAGGTTCAAAATGCAGGATTGCAAACCCATGACTACGCCCATGATCACAAATTGGAAGAAGATAGATGCATCGAATGATAAGGATGTCGACCCCACCTTGTATAGACAACACACTGGGTCTCTCATGTATTTGGTAACACTAGGCTAGACATTTTCTTCACAATCAATACCCTAAGTCAGTTCATGGTAGAGCCGAAGAGAGTACATTGGGCAGTAGTGAGGCACGTTCTGAGGTATGTGCGTGGCATAGTCGAGTATAGGCTGAGGTATACTCGAGGGGATGACGTCAAACTATGTGGGTTCATAGATGCAGATTGGGCAGGTAGTTCAGTGGACAGAAAATGTACCTATGGGTACTGCTTCAGTGTTGGATCATGGATGGTTTCTTGGTGTAGCAGGAAGCAAAAGTCAGTAGCTCCGAGCTTTGCAAAAGCAGAGTACATGAAAGCCAACACAACTGCATGCGAAGCTATATGGCTTAGGAAGCTGCTAGTGAGCTTGTTCAGGCATAGGATGGAAGCAACCAACGTATACTGTGATAATCATAGTTGCATAAAGCTCTTTGAGAATCCATTGTTTCATGACAGGTCGAAGCACATAGATATTAGATGCCATTTCATCAAAGACTGTGTACAACATGGGGAAGTCCAACTACAGTATGTTCCCACAAGAGAGCAGGTGACAAACATACTTGGGAAAGTTGTAGAGAGAGATAAGTTCGTCCAGTTCAGGGAACAAATGGGTATGGTGCTAAGAAACCGGATTCGTCCCCCAGGGCCCTCGAATCCCAAATCTGGCGTATCGGATACGATACTCCAGGATTCGTACTCGATTCATGGGATACGACCGTATCCGTACAGGGTACGACGAATCCCGACCATACCCTGTACGGATACGGCCGTATCTCGTCCAAC
This sequence comes from Pinus albicaulis, assembly GCA_034641835.2. Taxonomy (NCBI): domain Eukaryota; kingdom Viridiplantae; phylum Streptophyta; class Pinopsida; order Pinales; family Pinaceae; genus Pinus; species Pinus albicaulis. The sequence continues at coordinate 1,003,299,863 of CM076580.1, read as the reverse complement.
GGGATTCGCTTGTCTAAAATGTGCAATTTTGGGTTATAAAACAATGATTTCGCTCATTCTTTCTCACCGATTTGTGTTTGTGAACTGAGCAAGGAGCAAGGGTTTGCAAGAAGAAAGGGTTAGCAAGGAGAAAGGGAGTTTTTTCAAAGAGATTCGAGCATCTAGTAAGTGCACTGTCCCTCTATATTTTGCATTTAGTTTGTTGTTAGTGTTTGCATGTGCATATGTTTTATATATTTGGTTATTTTTGTTTATTATTTACAGTATTCATGGCTCAATCAAAGGCAACAAGACATGGGCAAAGAAAGGGGAAGAATGTCCCTATTGGAGATGCCCCTCCTGTCCTTGTTTCGTCAGGATCTGCAAGTATTCCATCTATTGGAAGTGGGGCTGCAACAGCGGCTTCAAATGTGCAAGGAAAACAAACTTATGACCCCAAATACCCATTGTGGAAATATGTGACAAGAGAGCGAGGGGCAGGAAAAAAGGGAAAGGGAGGAGGAAATTGTTCATGGAAATGCAATATATGTGACGACTATTTCACTTCCACATATTTCCGTGTGAAAGCTCATTTGTTGGGTATTCCAGGTTGTGGTATTAAATGTTGTACAATAGTTGAATCGGCACATAGGAAGGAAATGGAGAAAGAGCAATTTGTTGGTGAGGCCAATGTGGCATCAAAAAAAAAAAAACAAGAATGATGACCCCCTTCCATTCTTAAGGAAAAGCAGCAACAAGTTCCCTTTTGAGACTTTTAGTAGGGGCCAATCAGTAAAGAGAAAGGCAACTGCAGTTGGTCCAATGGACAAGATTTTTCAAAAAGAGAAGAGGGAAGAGCTTGATCTCACCATTGCTTTTTTTTTCTATCAGAACTTCATATCCTTTAATGTTGCACGGTCACCTCTATTTATTGAGATGTGTCGAGTTCTCAATCATGGGGCTCCATAAGGGTATGTGCCTCCTGGGTCAGAGAAGCTCAAAACCAAATTGTTGACAAAGGCAAAGAAAGAGGTGGACAAAATGCTTGAGCCTATTAAATCAACATGGCCAACATCTGGGGTTAGCATTGTTTCTGATGGATGGACAGATCTAGCACGCCACCCACTCATCAACTTCATGGTGTCATCCTTGAATGGTCCAGTTTTCTTGAAATCAGTGGATGCACTTGGACAATACAAGGATGCACAATATATGGGTGAGTTATTTATTAAAATTATTGAAGATGTAGGTGTCGATTCTTGTGTGCAAATCATTACAAATAATGCACCTGTTTGCAAGGCTGCTGGCATGATTGTGGAAGCAAAATATCCACAAATATTTTGGACACCTTGCATTGTCCATTCATTGAACTTGGCACTGAAATCTATTGCTTCTGATGTGCTTTGGATTGGAGCCATTATTGAGGATGCACGACATATCCGCAACTTTGTACAAAGCCATACAAATGCCCTCACTATCCACAAGGAGTACAACAATCTATCATTGTTGAAGATTGCGGATACACGGTTTGCCTCTTCATTCATCATGTTGAAGAGGTTGAAGGAGGTCAAGACCGCTCTTGGGGCCATGGTTATTTCAGAGTTTTGGTCCTTTTGGAGAAAGACGGATCAAGCAACCTCAAAAAAAGTGAAGGACACAGTGTTGGATGATCTATGGTGGGAGAAGGTAGATCTAGTTATTCAGATCATGGAGCCTATCATTTCCTTGCTCTGATTTGCAGATACCGACCAACCCATCCTAGGAGAGGTTTATGAGGGATGGGATTCCATGATTGAGTCTGTGAGGACCATTGTTTTACAGAGTCAGTGCCCAGAGTATGAGACATCACCAGAGACCTTCTTCACCAGCATACAGGATATTCTTGTCAGCAGATGGGACAAGAATTGCACACCTTTACATTGTTTGGCTCACTCCTTGAACCCAAAATACTACAGCCATGAGTGGCTGAATGGTGGACCTTCCCGTAGATTCCCTCACATGGATGGTGAAATCTCACAGGGGAGGAAAGATGCATTGAGGAGGATTTTTCAGGAGAGGGCATCCCTTGATGAGGTGGAGGATGCCTTTGCAGAGTTTTCCACTGGCACTGGGCGCTTTACAGGCTATGATGTGATTCGATACAGGGGGGCTAAGAAGCCCTATTCTTGGTGGGCAACTCATGGGGCAACAAGCCCTCCTTTATAGCAGTTAGCCATGAGGCTCCTCTCTTAGGTGACTTCATCCTCTTGTTGCGAGAGGAATTGGAGCACATATGGGAATTTGTATAGTGTGAAGAAGAAAAGGCTTGAGCAGTCCAGGGCAGAGACAATGGTGTATGTGAACACCAACCTTCGTCTCATCTACAGGCAGAGGGAGGATTGGTTGAAGGGAAAGACAGATGTGGGATGTGTTTCCTGATCATATGGGTCTAGACAACAGTGTTGAGTTGGCATTGGCCAACTTGGATCTCAATGCGCTAGTGCTAGAGCCTGTCACATTTGATGATAGAGTAGAGGCATCATCCTCCACACCAACAGATGCGGAGATGACAGAGGAGGAGGATGCATCAGAGCCAGAGGAGAGCAGTGGTGAGCATGATGATCGGGATGAGGATAGTGATGCTGATTATGATGATGAGGATTGATGACTCATTGACTCTGACTCATTGAGGCTTCAAGCTTGTAGTCTTGGAGATTGTAGTTTTTTTGTATTTTCTATTTCTATTTGCCATTGGCAGTGTACTTATGTAATACATTTTGATTCTGATGACTTAATGAGAAAACTACAGTATCTTACTATCTTGTCTTTCTGAGTAACTTTGACAATTGTATGATGTATCAATGTATCAAATTTCAATGTATCATGTATGAGTATCTAAGATCTTAAATCTATGTTTGAATCATGGAATTTGTATGAATTTGTGTAAAAATATCTAATTTTTAATATATATATATATATATATATATATATATATATATGTATATATTTTTAATAAAATAATATATAATGTATCGTATCCCAGAAGTGTCCTATTCCGGGGGTCATCGTATCCCGAATCCTCGAATCCCCATATCAGGTGACCTAGGTATGGTGAAGAACCCGTTTCAGTAGCAGGAGCAGGATACTTTGGATGATTCTCAGTTGCAGCAGCAACAGATCAGAGGGAGTTGCAGTGCAGATGCAGTGTTGGCAGCAATTCAACAAGTTCAGCAGCAACACAGATACAACTCATATCAGAGTTGTGAAGTGGTTGGTGGGCAATAATAGCCATTCATCAGCAGTGTGACAGGAGATGATGCAGACAGAGGGTGTTCTAGCAACAGATGCAACACTAGAACACATTCCTTGCTAAGAGGGAGTGTTATTTTTCGTAGCATCGGATGTGTTCTAGCAACAAAATTTTGTGGAGAAGCTACGATACATGAGTTCTCCAAAATCTATAAATAGTTTCTAGAAATTCCACCTAGAAGTGTCTCAATTAGATTACTAACCAATTTTTAAATATTTCCTAAGTTTAAACTTAGGAAATATGGTTAATTAATTAGTATTAATCGAGATAAGATGAGAATCATCCGGAAACTCACATAGATCGACAGGGAATTAATTTGGGCCATCGATCATGTTTTAATATTGGTTGTTGGTGCTCCAATAGAAGATTATAAGAAGAAGTCGATGTGTAGATGGAGAATACACCAGTGCAGTTACTCAGTTTCCGAGGTAGTTCGATTTTCACAATGGTTGTGATTCGACAAAGATGATAGAGCCAAAGAGTGAGTAGCAGGTGAGAGAGGAGAGTAGCAAAATTCCAGGAGGAATATTTCCAGTTTCTGGAAGAGGCAGAGTGAGGAAGAGGGGACATTTTTCCAAAACTAATTGTGTTAATATTCTTGTGTGTGCACTTGAATTTCTCAATTTCTAATACTTTATCTTCCATAGTAATTTTATTGTGAAAATTGCAGTTGTGATTTTATTTGATGTTTTCGTAGCAAATATACTGCATAATTAATTTACAGTTAGTAGAATAATTTCCAGTTGTTGCAATAGATGGAATTTTCACAGTAGAGACTCTGGTTCTGACGACTACAAGGTCACCCTATTAACCACTAGAAATGTGCTAAATCCCTCTTGCTAAATGAGAAAGGGTGGCCCTAAATATTTATCAACCAAGCTTATGCTTGGAGGTATGTTATTAATGCAACTAGACTTAGGATGCTTGTGCAAGGGGGTGAGTGATTTCTTATGTTAAGTTTGTTTAATGCTTAAGTACTTGTGCTACGATTATTCTTTATGACAAGAGTACTTAACGATGAATGGAAAAAATATCCTAACAACATGAATGTGCCAAATATTAAAGTGTGTACAAGATAGAAAGGATACTCACAAAATTCCAAAAAATACGGGATGTACGAAAATCCCGTAATAACTCGATTCACAATTAATCAAGATATCAATTGCAAGATTATTGAAGACAATGCCACAATTGAAACAATTAGATATGTTCCAAGATGTTTAACAAAGCAACTGCCAATGATCTTATGCCGGTATTAAGAGATGCTCACTTAGAATGATTCACCACCATAGATACGTCAAAACCAAAAAACACTCAAGATGCCAATGCTTAAGATAGACAATAAAATTATCAAATCTTCTTAAGTTATGATGGCAAAGCAAGATTGTGTTTAGCAATTATCCAATGATTCCTTTTGAGATTAGGAATGTTCCTTCAACAATTAGATGCCCAACACAAAATGCCAATTAAATGCCAAGATACTCAAGATAGAGAGAGATACTTCAATGCAAAAGTAAATTAAACTGTCCAACAAGATTAGAGCTTAGATATGTTAGTGTCTAAGTAATCGGATTCGCCTAAAAGGGGCCACGAATCCTGAATCCCTGTACCGGGTACGTATACGTACGGGATTCTGCCCCAATTCAACGGATATGACGTATCCAAACGGGGTACGGCATATCCCGACTGTACCCCGTTCGGATACGCCGTATCTCGTACAGTCGGATACGGTCGAGCCCGCGGCAAGGAAAATCGTGCGATTTTTTCTTTAAAGTGGGGTTTTTCCTCACTCTTTTTTCACCCATTTCATTTGTGAAGTGAGAAGGAGAGCTAGTGTGAGCAAGGAGCAAGTGTGAGCAAGGAGAAAGGGAGTTCTTTCGAAGAGATTCGAGCATTTGGTAAGTGCATTGTCCCTCTATATTTTGCATTTAGTTTGTTGTTAGTGTTTGCATGTGCATATGTTTTATATATTTAGTTGTTTTTGTTTATTTTTTACAGTATTCATGGCTCAATCAAAGGCAGCAAGACAGGGGCAAAGAAAGGGGAAGAATGTCCCCATTGGAGATGCCTCTCCTATCCCTCTTTCATCAGGGTCTGCAAGTATTCCATCTATTGGAAATGGGGTTGGAACAGTAGCTTCAAATGTGCAGGGAAAACAAATTGTTGACCCCAAATACCCGTTGTGGAAATATGTGACAAGAGAGGAAGGGGCAGCAAAAAAGTGAGGAGGAGGAAATTGTTCATGGAGATGCAATTTTTGCAATGGCCATTTCACTTGCACATAAATCTGTGTGAAATCTCATTTGTTGGGTATTCTAGGTTGTGGCATTAAATGTTGTACAACAATTGAATCGCCACAGAGGAAGGAATTGGAGAGAGAGCAGAGTATTGGTGAGGCAAATGTGGCCGCAAAATAAAATAAAAACAAGAATGATGACCCCCTTCCATTCTTGAGGAAAAGCAGCAGCAGCGAGTTCCCTTTTGAGACTTTTAGTAGGGGAGAATTAGCAAAGAGAAAGGCAACTACAGTTGGTCCAATGGACAAGATTTTCCAAAAAGAGAAGAGGGAAGAGCTTGATCTCACCATTGCATTTTTTTTCTATTAGAACTTCATATCCTTTAATATTGCACGGTCACCTCTATTTATTGAGATGTGTCGAGCTCTTTGTCATGGGGCTCCATCAGGGTATGTGCCTCTTGGGTCAGAGAAGCTCAGAACCACATTGTTGACAAAGGCAAAGAAAGAGGTGGACAAAATGCTTGAGCCTATTAAATCAGCATGGCCAACATCTGGTGTTAGCATTTTTTCTGATGGATGGACAGATCCAGCACGCCACCCACTCATTAACTTCATGGTGTCATCCTCAAATGGTGTAGTTTTCTTGAAATCAATGGATGCACTTGGACAGTACAAGGATGCACAATATATGGGTGAGTTATTTGTCAAAGTTATTGAAAGTGTAGGTGTGGATTGTTGTGTGCAAATCATTATAGAGAATGCACCTGTTTGCATGATTGTGGAAGCAAAATATCCATAAGTATTTTGGACACCTTGCATTGTCCATTCATTGAACTTGGCACTGAAATCTATTGTTTCTGATGTGCTTTGGATTGGAGCCATTAGTGAGGATGCATGACATATCCACAACTTTGTACAAAACCATACAAATGCCCTCACTATCTACAAGGAGTACAACAATCTATCATTGTTGAAGATTGCAGATACACGGTTTGCCTCTTCATTCATCATGTTGAAGAGGTTGAGGGAGGTCAAGACCGCTCTTGGGTCCATGGTTATTTTAGAGTTTTGGTCTTTTTGGAGAAAGACGGATCAAGAGCCTCAAAGAAGGTGAAGGACACAATGTTGGATGATATATGGTGGGAGAAGGTAGATCTAATTATTCAGATCATGGACCCTATCATTTCCTTGCTCCGATTTGCAGATACAGACCAACCCATGCTAGGAGAGGTTTATGAGGGATGGGATTCCATGATTGAGTCTGTGAGGACCATTATTTTACAGAGTCAGTGCCCAGAGTATGAGACATCACCTGAGGCCTTCTTCACCGTCATACAGGATATTCTTGTCAGCAGATGGGACAATAATTGCACACCTTTACATTGTTTGGCTCACTCCTTGAACCCAAAATACTACAGCCATGAGTGGCTGAATAGTGGACCTTCCTGGAGATTCCCTCCTCACATGGATGTTGAAATCTCACAGAGGAGGAAAGATGCATTGAGGAGGATTTTTCAAGATAGGGCATCCCTTGATGAGGTGGAGGATGCCTTTGCAAATTTTTCCACTGGCAGGGGGCGATTTGGAGGCTATGATTTGATTCGAGACAGGGGGGCTAAGAAGCCCCATTCTTGGTGGGCAACTCATGGGGCAACAAGCCCTCCTCTACAGCAGTTAGCCATGAGGCTCCTCTCTCAGGTGACTTCATCCTCTTGTTGCGAGAGGAATTGGAGCACATATGGGAATTTGTATAGTATGAAGAAGAGCAGACTTGAGCAATCCAGGGCAAAGACAATGGTGTATGTGCACACCAACCTTTGTCTCATCTACAAGTAGAGGGAGGATTGGTTGAAGGGAAAGACAAAGATGTGGGATGTCTTTCCTGATGATATGGGTTTGTACAACAATGTTGAGTTGGCATTGGTCAACTTGGATCTCAATGCGCCAGTGCTAGAGCCTGTCACATTTGATGATGGAGTAGATGCGTCATCCTCCACACCAGCAGATGCAGAGATGATAGAGGAGGAGGATGCATCAGAGCCAGAGGAGAGAAGTGGTGAGCATGATGATCAGGATGAGGACAGTGATGCTGATTATGAGGATTTATGACTCTGACTCATTGAGGCTTCAGGTTTCTAGTCTTGTAGACTGTAGTTGCTTTTGTATTTTCTATTTCTATTTGCGATTGGCAGTGTACTTTTGTAACACATTTTGATTCTGATGACTTAATGAGAAAACTACAGTATCTTACTATCTTCAATCTTGTCTTTCTGAGTAAATTTGACAATTGTATCATGTATGCCATATGGTGTATCAATGTATTATAGTATCAATGATGATGTATGACTCATGAGTATCTATGTTAGAATCAATGAAATTTGTATGAATTTGTGCAAAAAATATCTAATTTTTAATATATATATATATATATATATATATATATATATATTTTTAATAAAATAATATATAACGTATCATATCCCAGAAGTATCCTGTCTGGGGGTCACTGTACCCATATCCGATTCATCGAATCCCCGTATCCCCGTATCAGGTGACTTAGGTTAGTGTTTTATGAATGATTTTAGTGCAAAGTTAATGATTCTTAGGGCTAACACAAGACAAGCAAATGTTAGATTTCAGTGATTAAGCAACCTTGTTCAAACTCTCACCACAATGAACTAATTAGAGCATGAAACAATGAAAACCACTTATATAACTTGTAGTTCACTGTTAAGATAGATTTAGGACAACAGTAAACAAAATCACTTTTACTCCAAAATGACAAGCAAGTAATGAACCAAATATGAGCAATGAGACACCCAATGACTTGCCAATTGAGCTAACCAATCCTCTTATGATGTATACATCAGAGTTATATCAGATCTTAAAACACTTATGACAACAGTAAGAAAAGTGTGAAAAGAGTGAGCCACCAATGTGAGAATGTGTGCCAAAATGTGCTCAAAAATTCCCAAATGCCAAAACAAGCTTATCAAATTGGAATTTCAGATTATTACGCCCTTTAAGATGCTATTATCAGATCTGATCAGACTCGTTATGCAGAGATATTCAGTCAACCAAACAATTAGATTTATGCCCAACTCACAAAAGACTAATAAATTTATACTATGAATTTCTTAGTGTATTTAGGCAACTTAGATGTGAATTTTAGAGCACTTAGATCAAATTTAATCACCATTATGAATGTATTCAGAGAATTGTAGCAAATAGTGAGAGAAAATTGAGTTTAGAGATCAAACCCTTGGCCTCTAGGCTTAGAAGATAACTTGCCCAAGTTGCCAAAAAATTCTCCAAATGACATGGCACCTGAAAACATAAGACTTGAGCCTACAAAACCCACCAATATTCAGTCCATAAAATGAATTTCACCCAAAAAGAGGGAAACAGGGAAAATTAGGGTCGATAAGGGCTAGGAATGGATGACGCAGGGCCTCAGAAGGCTGATGCAGGGCCTAGGCTGTAGGACATTGAACCTGGAGGCCCTAAAAAATTTGTAGACCCTTGGTCCATATTTTTTTTGTTTGAGATCTTCAATTTATGCAAAAATTTCCTCAGTTGTTGGCTTTGAATTTTTTTTGTAAAGGCTAGATCTTACCCTCAAGGGCCAACATCTAGCTCTAATCCAACAATTTTCCTTTGATATCACATGTACAAATGAATTTACAAATACCCAAAATTTCAATATATACAAAAATTCAAAAATCTCAAAACCCAAAAAACCCAAAAAACCCTAGCTGCAAACAAAGGGTTAGAAAATAAAATTATCTATGTTGCATGGGTTCCCGAACCCAGGGATGGGATTCTCGAACCCAAGAACCGGATTTGGGTACGGGTTCTTTCGAAACGAACCCATAAGAACCGAGTTCTTCTACCAAGAATCGAGTTCTTTGTTAAAAAAAATTGGATGCTTTTGACGTTTAGGGTACTTGGAACCCGAATATTGGGTACTGGGAACCCCAAAATTGGGTTCTTTAGGGTTCTTTGTTGAACGATTTTTGAAATACAAATTTAAATATAAAAAAATCGTGGGAATTCAAAAGGTGAATACATAGCCCATAAAACCTAAAATCGCTTCATTCTTCGACAACAACAATCCGTTTGAGACAACAACCATTCGATTTGACTATTGAGACGACGAGCATTCCTTGGTATGTTTGGGGCATTCACTGGTGTTTGTGTCGGTGACTGGAGGTTCCCACATAGACGCAATCCATAGAGATGCAATCCCTACTTGAAGATTCACAGGTAGCGCTTGAAAATTCACCGTGCGACATGAATTAATTCTAATTTATGTGTTCAAACTTCATTGTTTGCATAACAAAATTAGTAAATTAAAATTAAATTCTAAATAGTAAATTGACCCGTGATGTCAAAGACGGGAAAACTTCCTTGTGACGAGTATTAGAATCTTGAAGAAAACACAATAAACAATCTACTGCCATATACTGTGATTCCAAACTCTTGTTTTTCTACTGTAATCTCCAGATTCTCTCATGGCCAACCGATATCACTTGCTTTTCTAATCACTCTTTTAACTGTGTTTTTTTTTACATTTTTTGCCAAGAATGTAACTTTTGGCCTTCTCTTTCCCTACCAGAGTTTTGGGTGAAATTGGCTTGGGGTCAGATTTACAAGTATGTGTAAACTCCAATTTTTACTTGATATCAATGTAGAAATTTTGAAATTTCAAAGTAAATGTTCAATGTTCAATGATGTGCATGTTTAAATCTTTAAAGTTTAGATCATAAATATTTTAGTTGTACAAATTCACACACATGTATATACCCCCAACGAACCCATGCACTCTGTTTCAAAAAATGACACACCTGTCCCCGTCCCCATTCTCGTCCCCGTCCCCACGTTTCCTAGCAACATAGTAAAAATATTCAGGATCCAAACATAGTCAGCCTATGCCCATAGTTTGTGAACTTGGAGTCCAAGGGTTGGGGAACCTGCAAAAACTATATATTTTTCTCAAAGATAAACCACTAGAACACACAGTGAATCAGATCACCTAAGATAAGCCCACAACTTACAAATAGAATGTTCCTATCACATACAATGAAATAATGATTCAATAAATTATAAAACATAATATAGGAATGTACGTACCCAACACATACCACAAATCAGTAGATTAGAGACACCATGAATTGCACCCCAAAGTCTTTATTATGATTATTCAAAACGTTCCCAGCTGGATAATAGCTTTACACCATCTTTACAAAGTTACATTAATCAAAAATCAGATGGCTTGAGACAACAATGACCTCTAATTTATAGATAAATCCTCCAAGTGGAAAAATAATGGCTAGTTGACTTGATCCCCATCAAAATAATCTCGACCGTTGATAGATCCTTGATCAACTTTTAATCTTTGTTGTAAAAAATAGTCATTTTTGAGGAATTTTCGAATTTCTCATTTAACCAATTTTTTATTAACCCAGAAATAATTATTTTGAGTTAATTTCCTCAAAAAATTTACTTTGACTTAACCACTAAGACCCAAGGGTCCAATTTTTCTTGAAATTTCCAATATTCCCTTGGTGGAGGACCTCCAAAAATTATTTTCTTCAAAACCCACGAATTTTTCTGCTTGGAGAATTTAATTTCTCTAGCAATTTAACTTTGACTCTAATTAATTAATTTTCTGGCTTAGGATTTACTTTTATTTTTGCCAGAAAAATTATTTAATTGACACCTAAGGGGATTAATTAATTTTCCACCCTCTAATATTTTAGCCATGGTGTCTAAGTATGAGGGACCATGCACTAAAATATTTTTTACATAAGATTTACAAAATTCAACCCTCGAAGGGGGAATACCCGATCGTTATAGACTCTCAAATAACTTACCCAATTCTGCGACACAATATGATCTAGTAAATCAAGTGACTCGTAATAAAATAATTTATCCAATTAGCTTAACTTATTCCCAAATCATTTTTACAGAAGACTTGACTAAAACACTAAGACTCACCTAAGACTTTGACGATAAATTCCACCTTAGCTTTGGGGTGAGGCTAGAGGGAAAAAAATTGTCGATCATCCGTGTTTAGAAACACAGATTAATGAGACGAAAACCTCCTAGGATGAAATTCATCGGAAAAATAATAGGCTTACCTAGTTTGTTACATACATACACAGTCTTACTAGCATCATTTACATTACTAATTTTTCAGAATGGGTTTACAATGACTCAAAAACTGATGGCCTGATATTTTGAAAAATGTGGTACAACTGCTTCCTTAGAACTTTGACAAAATGTGTGTAATAGTAGGTATTCACAAGGTCAAGGCATGAGAGAAAAGTTTTCTTGAGATATACTTCAACAAGTACCAAGCTCATACAACCTTCAAAGAAGTCTCCAAGTTAAGGGAGAAGAACTTAGGCTTTCCATCTTGGAGCAACACCTAGGGAAAGTGATTTTATGGATGAAACTTGAGTGTATGCTTACCAAACTTGGAGCATAGGTAGCCTAGACCTAAGCTTGATGTTTAGGCTCTCGAATTCCAGAAAAATCTCCTCCCTAAAACTTTGCTACAAGCCCTAGATTTTTGCCCTAGCCTTAAAAGTACCAAATTTTAAGAGGAAAAATTATGGATGAAAAGTTGAGATCGCCAGCAAGGACTTGGATTAGTGCCTTGTCCTCTGGGCATATGGAGTCTTAGGATGTTCAAGATTTGCTAAATCACCTCTAAGGAGGCTTAAAAATGATGCCCTAGGTACCATGTTTAAGCATTTACCCACTTCAAAGATAATGGAATTCCTTGAAGAGTTCAAGGATTTCCTCCACTAGGAACATTCATTACATGCCATACATTGAATAACATATGCAATACTCAACTAGAGAGCCTTCCAAATTTTAATTTTCAATAATTAGGGCACAATTAGCACATTCTAGAAGCAACAATTCCATACATTAAACAAGTTGAAGAGAAAAATGCCATCAATATTTAGCACTTACAAGATGACATGCAATATATCCATCCAAGATCCAAGAAATAGCTTTAAAGATGAAATGCTAATTAGCTCCAAATGTCAAAATGCATTCCAAAAGATCCTCTAATAGCCAAAGAAACAAGTGCGAGTTCTTCTCAAGAGATCCAATCCAAGTTTGATGATGATGAGAGAGCAAATGAGGTCTCTCATATTTATACATGTCCAATCATGTCTAATTTTAGCCTAAAGACCCTCTTAGTTGTCAAATGCAGGGAAAAAATAAGTGTGGTTACAAGCCAACCACATAGCCAATGAAAAATCATAAAGATAAACTGACGAGAGGGCTGAAATGTTGATGTCATCAATGCTTTGACCTTCTTGAGGCATGCATTGGGCTCTCTTTGTCCCAAGGTGGGTCAAGAGGGCTCCATAAATCATCTACTAGGGGTTGGCCCCTAGATATCCATGCAAATCATCAAATGGACCCCAGTTTTGTGTTTGGGGCACATAATGGATCGCATGGGTCTCCTGGTGGTAGAATAGCTTGAATTTACTCCATCATTGAAGGCTTGGAGAATGGTGCTAGTTGTCCCATGTCTCAAGGGTGAGACAAAGCTCATATGGGCCTCAGATCAGCTGCCAAACCATGTGTACATTGTTAAGCCGGTTGGGGCATGCTAGTCTAAGTGCATCATCTCGTGAACAATATGGGGTAAAGTGCATACTGCTGTGGTGCTGTAGGTGCCCATGGAGTGAAGTAATGATGCTCTGCAAGTATAGGAGTACCATGGTTCTCAATGCTTCACCCAGAGGGTGTCATATGTTCCTCTAGTGGACTTAGACCCTAGTTAAGTTGTCCAACCCATGATGAAACCACTTGCCAATCACATATAATGTTCAGCGTTGCATCCTCATCATCAGGTACAATAATTCATTAGTGCATCTAAGTGAACTAAGCTTGTTAAACAAGGGCATATTGAGACTTCATATGGGGCTCCTCTTCCAATTTGGGGCTTTAATCTCGAAGTAGTGTTACCTCCCTAGGTAGGAGTGCTAATAAACAACCCTATTAGATATTCCCAAGCCCAAAAGGCAAAGGCAGGTCCTTGGTATGCCCTTCAATCTATACGTGGCATGTGGATGATGATGAAATGGATGGGCACATGGGGGTCTCAAGGCCTAATGTCATGGTTACAAGGATAGCAATGATGAGGGATGTCTACATATTGGGTATATAGATGTAGGAGGTGTTAATATTATGCAACTACGGTCAAATTCCACTTTGGACAACTTCTTTGATGGAGATGATGATTGCATTAAATTCCTCTTTTCGAGGGGACCAAAATCAACCTAAATATCAACCTTGTTTGGACAAGCAGAAGTTGGTTTTTGAATTTATGTACTCACACATGCACATTTGGTCAGGTCGGCCTCAACATCAAATGGACATTGTTGGACACCCCTGGAAGCCTATAAATACAAGTGATCTAGAGCTCATTTGGACATCACATCTTCCAAGCATGTTCTTCTCTTCTATCCGATTTGGTTCGCATAGGATCGACGAAGGAAAGCTTGCACAGGGGTCCAAAGTTTCAGGTCTGAAGCTCACACGAGTTAGGGTTTCTGATTCTCGGACGCAAGCATGACACTGGGCTATTTTGACCACAGTCGCACGCATGCTAAGGCCAAGGGAGCGACTGGGAGCTAAAGTTGCGTGCATGTCAACCTGAAGGGAGCAACTGGGGGTTTGACTAAAGTTGACCTTTGACCGAAGTCTGAATGAAGTCGTCTCTGATATATTCTGACACTGGAAATTGGTTTCTAAATGTTGTTGGGTTGTATTGTTGAAGATATTGTATTCAGCTCATTGTACTCTCTGCTAAACATTTTATGACAATATAATAGAAGAAGAATTTCAAAGGGTTTCCCCATAGTGGGTTTTTCCCTGGTCTTTGACCAAATATGGTGTCTCTTGTTGATATGTTGATTGTCTCCTTTGTCATTGCATTTATTGTTCTATATTTAATTATTGTTGATGAATGAAAAGACTAATTGTAATTGAAAAGATTGCTAATTGAAGTATTGAATTGGGCTAAAGTAATTGATATAACATAGAAAAATCTAAAAATTTAACATGGTAACAGAGCTAAGGTGAAGGACAAGCCCAAGAGGAGACAAGGATTGAAGCAATCATCTTTGGAAAAGTTGAAAGAGACGATCTAGTCAAATCAAGATGTCAACCACCTTCAAGGAAAATGAGAAGCTAGGTGACTCATCCAGTTTTGCTGCATGGAATGTGAGGTTGGAAATCATAGCTGAAAACAATGATGGTTTGGATTACATTCAAGGAAAAGTACCTAAGCCTCTGGAAAATGCCTACGCTATCGTCAAAAGTAAGCATAAGAAAGGTGAGAATAAAGCAAAGCAAATTATTACTTATGGTTTACAAGACAATTTACTTCCATATGTTGGAAACTTGAGAAGGTCCAAGGACATGTTTGATAAGATAGCAGGCATGTATGAGGTCAACAATTTGAATGAAGTGTTCTCCTTGAAATATCAACTCAAGTACACAAAGATGAACAAAGGAGAGTTCGTGCAATCCTACATAATGAGGATATCTCGTCTTAGAGATCAATTGCTAAAAGTCGGGAAAGTTGTGTTTGACAGGGAATTGGTGATCGTAACTCTAAGAGGTTTCCCTTCTCTTTGGGAAACCTTCATCACTACCATAAGCAACAACAATGTCCTCCTGTCATTTGATGAAATTGTTGGAAAGCTCACTCAAGAAGAATCAAGGGGAAGGATTCAAAAGCATGAAGAAGGAGAGCCCACTGCATTCATCACTCATGATAAGAGGAAGAAGAAAGGGAAAGGAGGTCCATCAAATTCAAGGAAGCCTCCTCCTCGAAATCAAAATAAAATAAAAGAATACTCACATATTAAATGCTACATTTGTCACAAGAAGGGTCATTATGCTCGAGATTGCCCTGAGAAGAACAATGGACCGTGTTATAATACTAGAAGCAACAACAACAGGTTCAATGGTCAAAGAAGGAGAGATGATCGAAGGAATGACCTCAATGGAAGAGATGAATGAAGAAGAAGAGATGCTCCAAGTGATCACGAAGAAGATCATCATCCACAAAAGAAGTTAAGATTCTCCAGGTATGAAAGTAATGTTGCGAATCAATCTGAATATATTCTTATTTCCGCTCTTACTAGTTCATCTCCTTGACATTCGTGGGAAAGTTGGTTGGTTGATAGTGGGGCCACTCATCACTTCTCTGGTTATAAGGAAGTTCTCTCTAATTTGGTAAAGAGGGAGTCAAATTTGAAAATCATTCTTGGAGACAAATCCACTCATCTCGTTAAAGGTTTTGGGTCCTTCAAATTTCATTTGAATTCGGGAGAATGTAATTTTCTCCATGATGTAATGTATGTGCTCGGGTTGAAGAAGAATTTGGTATCAATCTCCGCTTTGGAAGGCAAAGGTATGAGGCTTGCCTTCATCAAGGGAAAGGTTCTTACTTGCCCTGTTGGATCACCTATGAGAGATGCATTCACATTGGGATCAAGATACGAAGGACTCTAGAGGTTTGCTGGAAGACCACTCCTAGCATTGTTCCATGATATTAATCATCTAGTCGAGCTATGGCACCGAATAGTGACCCATCTACATTATGATGCTCTTCCGAAATTGGAGAAATTGTTATCAGGGATTCCGAAGGTTCAAGCTCAACATGAGGGAGTATGTCCAGGATGTGCCAGTGGGAAGAAAACAAGGGTACCATTCCCCTCAAGCAAGAGCAAGACAAATGGCATCTTCCATCCCATTCATTTTGTCTTGAGTGGTCCGATGTCTGTACATTCTCTTGGTAACCATCTCTATTATATCACCTTCATTGATGACTTTCCAAGAAAGACGTAGATATATTATTTGAAGCATTTGAAAAATTCAAGGATTTCAAAGCTTTGATCGAAAATCAAACAGGGAAGAAAATCAAGATATTCAGGTCTGACAATGGTGGAGAGTGCACTTCAAATGAGTTCATTTATTTTTGCAAGAATGAAGGCATCAAGGAGAAAACTGCACCATATACTCTCGAACAAATTGTAGCCGCCGAAAGGAAGAATAGGTCTATTGTAGAAGTTGCACGTGCCAAGCTCCATGATCAAAAGTTACTAAAGTTCCTTTGGGGAGAAGCAACAAATGCTACTGTATATGTTCAAAACAGGGTGCCTCATCAAGCATTAGACAACAAAACACCCGAAGAAGTGTTCACAGGTATCGAGCCTGATGTGAGTCGTCTCCGTTTGGCTGCCCTGTATACTTTCATGTGCCGAAGGAGAAAAGAAACAATCTGGAAGCCACTGGAAGAAAAGGTACGTTTGTTGAATATTGTGAAAATTCTAAAGCCTTTAAAATATATATTCCTAGTCAAAGGAAGGTTGAGATTAGCAGGGATGTTACATTGGATGAATATGTCGACCTTGGAAAAGCAAGGGACCTTCCTCCACCTCCTGAGAAGAAGAATGAAGATATGGATATTTTGGATGGTCCTTCCATGCCCGAATCTGAGACAGATATTGCTGATGATCCTGTTACCCACCACTCCATGGGTGATATCCCTAGGAATTTTTTTTCTCCATGATGGACCTCAACTGACAATGAGCTGCCCCTTGCAACCCTTAGCTAGTTCATAGTGTCGTTTCTCTGCCACTTGAGATAGCCATGTGGTCCCTCACCCATCTGTATTGATCGTATGTTTGAAGTTGGGCCTCCCGAACCTAAAGGTATGTCTTGTCATTTGGTAATTGAGTATTGGGTTTACTTATCATGCACACTTTTGAACATGGATTCATGGGGGGATTCGGCGGAAAGAGTGGACTTAGTTTGTGCTCATGTCCCCTTGACCTCTTTTGGGTGTTACCCTTGTACTTTAGTCTAGTGGGATCTCCTTTACTGGCCATTTGGTTTTAGGGTGGTCCCCCTTAAGAAACCTCGACTTTTGGTTGCGTGGTCCCACTCCCTTATCCACCTACGTTACCCCTATTTCCACTCACCATAATCCTATTCATCACATCTCCAACTATTGATTTTTGGGTAGCATCGGTTGTGCTCTAGCTCTGAAACTTCGTGGAGGGGCTAGAACACATGAGATCTCCAAGACCCAGAAATCATTTGGAGAAATTCCACCTAGAGCTTAAGTTAATTAAATAATTAACTATTTAAATGGAGACCCCAAGTCTAACTTAGAGAAATTAAATAATTAAAGTGAATTAATTTAAACATGTGGGTGAGAATGTTCTAAGTGACGAGGATCCAGTCCTTTCTAATCTTAGCCGTCGATTAGAGGTTAGATCACGATCATTGATTGATCAACAACAAAAGTATTAAAGGAAGGCTTGGGGTTTGTTGGAAAAACACACAGAGTGGAAGCACTTGAGCTAAGTCAAAATTTTGGGGCGTGATTTGCTGAGAATTTTCGAGTGAGCTTGTAGTGTAGCGAGGGGGAGTTCGACAGTGGGATTTCTGATCCAAGGATGAGAATACAATAGCAGAGAGGCAAATCAGCACCAGAGGAACAACGCAGGCCCAGCCAGGCTCACGTAGAGCTAGCGCAAAGGCTCACGCAGGCCCAGAGGGGTCACGCAGGACTAGAGGAGCTGACACAGAGCCGAAAGGGGCAGCGCTAGGGTTTTAGTGGGCCAGATCGGGCTCATATTTAGCAGATCCAAAAGGGTGACGCAACCACACTGAAGGTTGACGCAGTCTCAGCGCATAGCTTGCTAGGGACTGTTTAGGCACCTATGTGGTTCTTCATTCTCAGCCAAATCAACCATAATATCTGTCTCTAGAGATAGAGGTACTTTTGCCGGGATTTTTTGTGTTGGGTAAACCACTACTGGTACCCTAGTTTGTATTCAGAAATCTGCATAATAATAAAAGCCCTCAAGAGGTGCTGCACTGGTTTTCCCGCATTGGGTTTTTCCGGGGACATTTGTTCGAAAAATCTGTGTCCTTTGTCAAATGTGCTTATTTCTTTAGTACTTGATTTGTATATTTGTGTGGGAAACAACATATTTACTTCAATGTTTTTCATGTATTATTCAGAAAAAATAACTTGTTAGGTTAATAAAATGAGTAGAAGTAAATCAGATTACTATTGTAGGATTTTTGTTTAGTAAATTCAGAAATTCTCACATGGTATTAGAGCTATTACAAATCAGGGAGAACAGAAGCCATCTGCGAAAAAATGAATTTTTTTTCCGACAGGAAGGCGTCTATCCCGAGTGACAATGCAGATCCAGGAAGAGGCAGCGGAGCACCAGAGGGACAATGCAAGCCCAGGAGGGGTGACGCAGAGCCAATCTAGCTCACACAAAGCTGACGCAGAGGCTCACGTAGACCCAGAAGGGTGACGCAGTCTGAGAGGAAGTGACGCAGAGCCAACACAGAGGGTTCGATTCTTCATCCTTCCAATTGTCGTGGCTGGAAGTGTAGTTTGTTCTTCGGAAGTTGCTGGTGGGGCATTGTTTCTGTCGGTGTAGAACAATGTCTAGAGGGTGTGACAAAGTAAGGGGAAGCAGTTCCTCAGCAGACTTTCTCACCAAGAAGTCTGAGATCCAATGAGCGGAGTGATTCGAGAGCGCTGATTCGACAACAGATGGTGGAAGATTTCCGGGAAGGAATTCACTTGTCAGAGGGAGCGTATTCTCTAGAAGGTTTCTAGCACCAAGAAACCCAAATCCGGGTCTTTTACTGAGGGAAACAACAGAAGAAGGGAGAAGAGTATCTACTTTGACATCTTTTGAGCAAAGATGGCCGCACATGGATTGAGGGATGAGGACAGCTTGGATGGAGCATCCAACTTCGTCATATGGAAGGCTGGAATCCTGTCATTTCTTGATGAATATCACATCAAAGATCATGTCGAGAAGGTTGTAGTTGTTCCTATTGACGTTGATCCGTTGAAGAAGTATGGGGAAGCGCAAGCAAGGGACAAGTGCTTGATTATGGACGGAGTCAAGGATAATGTGGTCCCACACATTACTGAAAAGAACACAACAAATGAGATGTGGACGACATTGACCACATTGTATCAGGGGACTTCTGTAGAAAGAAAAATGCTTGGAGAATCAACTTCGATTATTTCAGATGCATAAGGGAGAGGAAATCGAACCCTTCCTCATTAGATTGAAGGTGATTCGTGATCAGCGGGTTGCTATGGGGGCCACTCCTGATGAGGTTCTAATGGTCAAGACTGCCCTGAATGTAGTGTTTGAAGATTGGGAGACCTTTGTCCAAGGCATTTTGGGCAAAGGGACACTTCCAAATTGGGAAGACATGTGGGTAGCTCTTCGACAAGAAGAGATCAAAAGGATGACCAAGGTGGGCAGCAACGACGGAGGAATCGAGATCAAGAAGGAAGAGGAGGAAGATGCATCTCTCGCATCTAAGGGACAACAGGGGCAACAACGAAAGAAGAAGAAAGACCTTTCTAAGGTCAGATGCTTCAGGTGTGGTGAACTAGGACATTTCGCCACAACTTGTCCTATGAAAAAGAAGGGCAAGGAAGATTCTGATTTAAAGGCCGCAACAGCTAAGGGCGATGATGGGACTAATGATGATGTGGCTATGAGTGCTCATGTGCCTTGAGAGAACAGGTGGAGCAACATAGATCTGTAGATTGAACTATAGATGGTGGCAGGGGCAGGATCCTTGGGGTGCCCAAATTCTTGGATCATATATGAGCTAGGAGAACCCTTAATGACAGTAGCAGGATGACTGGAGTCATTTGGTGTGAGTGTTTATGGAGGCACATTGGCAGAGTAGGACGCTGAAGACTTGAGCAGCGTAGAGTAGAGGCAGTAGCAGCGCAAAGCTCTAGAGGGTCAATGCAAATTAGCAGCAGAGAGTGTTTCAGTATCGAGATGTAGCCAAACTGACTTGTCTGTCAGGATTTTGGGTGATGTCCTTCAGTTGCTTGACTCTTAGCAATTGAGTTGCAGTGCAGTAGTTAGCAGTGACAGTGCTATGGGCAACATGATGCAACATTTGAGAGGGAGTTATAGTACAAGTGAGGCAGTGACTGTGGCAGAGACATGGGCAGCAGTACAGGAGGCAGCAGCGCAGAGGATGAGGGGCATCAGGCCAAGCATCAACAGTGCAGGAGACCGATGTTGTGGATCAGGGTGATGCTTCAAGTTGAAGTTTTGCTAGAGCACATTCCTCGCTAAGAGGGAGTGTTGATTTTGGGTAGCATCGAATGTGTTCTAGCTCTAAAACTTTGTGGAGGGGCTAGAACACATGAGATCTCCAAGACCCAAAAATCGTTTGGAGAAATTCCACACGGAGCTTAAGTTATTCAAATAATTAATTATTTTAATGGAGACCCTAAGTCTAACTTAGGGAAATTAAATAATTAAAGTGAATTAATTTAAACATGTGGGTGAGAATGTTTTAAGTGACGAGGGCCAAGACTTTTCTAATCTTAGTTGTCGATTAGAGATTAGATCACGGTCGTTGATTGATCAATATTAAAAGAAGGCTTGGGGTTAGTTGGAAAAGCACACAGAATGGCCACACTTGAGCTAAGTCGAAATTCTAGAGCGCAGTTTGCTGAGAATTTTCGAGTGAGCTTGCAGTGCAGCGAGGGGCAGTTCGGGAGTGGGGTTTTTGATGAAAGCCGAGAATACAATAGCAGAGAGGCAGATCAGCTCAAGAGGAGCAACACAGGCCCATGAGGGGTGACACAGGCTCAGGTAAGCTCACGCAGAGCCAATGCAGAGGCTGACGCAGGCCCACAGGGGTGACACAAGCCTAGACGAGTTGACGCAGAGCCGGAAGGGGCAGTGTTAGGGTTTCAGTGGGCTAGATCAGGCTCGTATTTAGCAGATCCAGAAGGGTGACGCATTCTCAGCACAGATCTTACTGGACACTGCGTAGGCACCTGTGGGGTTCTTCATTCTCATGCTGAATCAACCATAACATGTCTCCAGAGATAGAGGTACTTCTGCCGGGATTTTCTCTGTTGGGTAAACCACTACTGGTACTCTAGTTTGTATTCAGAATTCTGCATAATAATAAAAACCCTCAAGAGCTGCTGCACCAGTTTTCCTACATTGGGTTTTTCAGGGGACATTTGTCCGGAAAATCTTGCATGTCCTTTGTCAAATGTGCTTATTTCTTCAGTACTTGATCTGTATATTTGCGTAGGAAGCAATGTATTTACTTCGATGTTTTTCATGTATTATTCAGAAAAATAACTTGCTAAATTAATAAAACAAGTAGGAAAAGTAAATAAGATTACTGCTGTAGGATTTATGTTTAGTAAATTCAGAAATTCTCACACTGACATGGGTCCACATTCCCGCACTGGGTCCACATAGGGTTGGCCTCCCCTCTCTCATGCCCCCACATTGGGTTAGACCTGGAATGATGCCTTGGAGGTTGAAGCAAAGAAAAAGCAAAGATGGCCACTTTCAACAGGAAAATTATCAATGAGTTTGAGGAGTTCCTTATGAACCGATGCTGGTGATGGGTGTATCTTGCACCATGCCTTTGATCTCAATGCTTCTCTTTGCTGATGACATAATCTTTCTAGACTCCTCTCTGATAATCCAATAAATACAGTTCATATATTTTTCTTTTTGGGGTTCAGTGTGTGACCCGCCTGCAATAATGGAAAAATAAATATTTGTTTGGAATCTTCCTCTAATTTCTATAAAAAGGGTTGGGAAAAAAACCCAGAAACATCTACAAAAATTTTGAGAACCATAGATGTCTCTAAATGCTTTGGACACTACTGGAAGTTTCTGGGGAATGTCTATAACATTACCTGGACAGGGAATGTTGGGGAGGAAATTTTGCAGTAAGATAAATTTTGTACAGGCTTAAGGATATTTTGCAATGCAATGACCGAGCTAATGAAAAAAAAAATTCAGTCAAGATACACTTCTGGACATGTCTTTCTTCTTATTCCACATTTGATGAATAAAATTTGATTCATTTCATGAATAGGACAATCTTTTACAGACTGCAAAGCACATTTCTACGAGAATGTCAATTGTACCACTCTTGTTACTTCTGCACATCATATATATGTACAGATTTAAATCTGTCTTGCTTGCTTGTCTGAAATTTTTGTGCTTTAGCCTCTGCTATTAAATCTTTTGGCTTTATCTGCTGTCTGCAGGGTTTGCTTTGGTCACTTCTCCAGCAGGATCCGGAAATACGATTAGCTGTAAGAATATAGCTTCAACTTTCAAGGAAAATTCATGAATATGTAGTTTGATCCAGTGGAATTGTACATTTTGTAGTTGATCTTGACTGGTTTCTTCTCTTGTTTTTGGTATTTATGTTAATCCATACTTCCTGCTCATTTAATAGGCATATCGATTGATAACTGGATTAGTTATGCGACAGTGGTGTTTATGGGAAGTTTGTGCGAAACAGGAAATAATCAACTTGGTCACCAATCCACACTCGGAAACTACAAAAATAGGTTGATTTGAATTCTTGTTACTTAAAGAAGCAGTGGATCAATAAGCTTTATATCGTGCAAGGTATAAGCTTATATTTTTTAAGTTTGATGCCATTTCAGGTATGGAGTTTCGCCATTCATGCTGTGTAGCAATCAGCAATGCTCTGTTGGCTTCTAGTTTTAAGAATGATCCTGCATTTTCTGACGTGTCCGAAAAGGTAGTCTTCCTTTTCTCACATTTTGGAATTTGCATAAATCCTCGTTCTGCCTGCCTTGCTATGTCCATATTAGCATAATTGAATTCCTTATATATATGCTTAATTTTGTGTTAACATCGAGTGACATAAAGATAATCTATTTCCTACAGTTGCAGGCGGCTGTCAGAAGGGGTCCATATCTTGCAAAGGAGTTTGTGGCACCTATGCCACAAGTTGCCACAGAAGAGAGATATTGATATCTGAATTAAAGTGTCAAAAGCAGCCATTGAAACATTCTTCCCTTACAGTGATTAAACTAGAAATATTTTCCCTTTAGGGAAAAGAATCATGGAATTGATGACTTTCTGACAGTTTTGTATTGTTAAAGAGGAAGACTTATAATTATTAGTTTGTGCTATGCAAATATCAGTGCACAATGGGGACGCGTCCCCATGGGTGGGGGCATTCCCCTATGTTTCCCATGCTCCCAAGATGGGGAACACCTGGGGAAACATTATCCCACATCCTCCTTTTGGAAAAACATGGTAAATGTACTATTTCCTAACTCCATTAAATTGACAAATTATTTCCTAGTAATCTCTTTGCTGATTTTTAATTTAATACTCAGCTCATTGAATAAAATGTACTATTGGGATTTTAACTGATAAATAAAATATAATAAATACTAATAATCTATTTTTAAGGTCATGGCCAAGTCCAGACACCAATTGACCCCCTTGATTCTAGGACAAGGGAGTCGCCTCTGCGCAACCATTTCACTGCTAAAGTCTAGAAAGGTGTACATACTCTAGCCCCCTCTGGATTTGAACCTATGACATCTTAGGAGGATGCACATGCTTTTAACCATTAGGCCCACCCCTAAAACAGTAGAAGCAAAGTAGAGCCAAACTCACAAACATGCACACAAAATTTACTACCCTTCAAATCTGTTGTTCATAAATTAATTTCTAACATACAAGAACTTCCTTACTGGAAAAATGGCCCACTAGAAAAAATACAAGTTACAACAATATTTTTCAGAAATTAATGGGCACATGTAAAGTTGTACAGCTCTCTGAATTTAGTGACAAAACCACAGACCTGCAAATTTGTCCCGACAACCTGCTATATGGCTGCACATGTGGATTGTACAGTCTGCACGAGTGACAACTACACACTATACCTCTACTACCTTATGTCACATGTGATGATGCCCCATCCTCCTGCTCGCACTAGTGATGTTGATGTGTTCTACTGCTTGTGTGGATTGTGTAGCCTTTCTCTCTACTGCACATGTGGGCTGAATTTTATGCAGAAAATCAGTCCTTCGATTTTTTGTTGTTGGGTTTCATCATACTACTCAAATGTTGTTGATTTACTCCTTGGCACCACACACTTGGATGAATGTCCTTCTTCGCCAAATCATTGAGATCATCATTATTTCACTGTGTCTTGTTCTCAAAAGATGTGTCTTTTCCCTTAGCATGTCTTTCTTTTTACAAGTTCGAGTTATTAACTGAATATGAACCCTAATCTCCAAAGTTATTGACAGTTGAGAATCGAGATTAGATCTCAATATTATTTGAGATCAATGGTTGAGATTCATTTAATTCACTAATGAAATTAAACATTGCATTTCATTATATTAAGTCATTTTTTTCTGAGAAAAGAAATTACTTAAATAATTCATGTAATTAAAGTAATTGATAAGGTTAAGAGACCTTTGGACAATTTCTCCACGTTTAGACATAGACCTATGCAGAAGTACATGTTCGATGCTACTATCATTAACAATCCCTATTAGCGAGGAAGGTACTTTTCGAAGAACCACTTGGTACTAGCTTCCCCTTGCATCCTAGCACAATGTCTCGTGCATTATTCTGCACCATGGCTTTCCTCCAAACCTCCTGGTCTACATCCTCTTCAATGATGCCACTCATCACTGCCATTTATTTTTGAAAATTCTTTGGAGGTCTGCTCTCCTTGAGGAGCCTCCACACACTCTTGAGCATCCTTCAATGCTTACTCAAACCACTTGGGTCTCTTAATAGAACTGAAAGGATCTATTGGTCCCTCCCACCTGAAGTTTGATTCTCTAAAGTAAAAGTACATGCGTGTTGGTATCCCCTTGGATCCTCCTACTTCTCATCCTTTGTCATTGTTGGTGGAAACTCATGAAACTTCCTAGATTTAAAGTTCTTGAACTTAACATCCCTTCTCACAAATGTCTTCCGCCATGTTGGTATGAAGATCTTATAAGATTTTGAGCTCTCATTGCATATTATGAATATCCCCTCCTTTTTTAAGGCTTCAACTCCATCCTCTTTTCCACATGCACATGGATGTATATTGGACAACAAAAGATCCTCAAATGTCCTATCTCTAGCTTCACCTTTATGAAGGCTTCCTTAAGAGTCTTATCCCCCAATATCCTATGAGGAATCTTGTTTTGTACATATTTTGCCATGTTATGTGCACCTTCCCAAAGAAACATAAGCAACTCCTAGTCATATAGCATAGCGTTGGAAAAACTAATGGACCGATTCTTTTTATCCACAACCCCATTGTGCTAAGGATTGTACAAGACTATCATCTTCCTCTTAATTCCTACCTCCTTGCCAAAATCCTTGGATTCATTGGGGGTCTACTCACCCCCATTGTCTAACATCAAGACCTTTATCTTCTTTCTTGTCCATTTCTCCACCCGAGCCTTGAATTCCCTAAACCGAATGAAGACCTCATCATTGGTCTTCAAAGAAGATCCATGTTTTCATGGAATAGTCATCAATAAACATGACATAGTATTGTGCTCCCTGTATCGATGCCACTAACATTGATCCACGCTCATTTGAATTAAAAAGATCCAATATCCTCTTGGACCTACTCTTGTTGCTTGGAAAAGAACATTGGCATTCTTGCAAAGTGAACACCCTTTGCATACACACTATTGCTCAATATTGAACTCTGGACAATGGCAATCTCCATCAAAATTGAAAACACCTTGTAGTGCAAGTTTCCCATCCTCATGTGTCATAGCTCACATAGGTTGTCATTGTTATGTACCAATGCCTAAATAGGTGTTCTCTTCAACCTGTATAATTTTCCCTCTCTAAACTCGATGACCACTATTTTATCTACTCTAGACTCCTCCAAGCGAATGAGCACCTCCCCATTCCTAAACATCACCTCGTATCATTTGTCCACCTCAAATACTGAGAGCGAGTTCTTCTTTAGTCCTGGTACAAACAACATGTCATTGGCTTCCAACATTCCTCTGGAATCTAGCTGGAACTTGATGGTTCCCTCTCTATTTATTGCATACTTACATCATCACCAATCTCCACATGTGGATTTGAGTACTTTGTCAAACTATTGAATAACTCTAGTGTTGTTGTCACGTGGCATGGTGCACCATTGTCCAAGTATCGAGCACTCTTGATGATGGTGTTGTTAGATAGATAGGAGATCGACGGTAAGTCTTGCTCAAACATCACTGTGAACTCGTCAAGATATACATTTAAAAACGATATGGCCTGTTGCGACCTCCCCTTCTTCTTCGAACATTTTGATGCATAGTGCCCATTCTTGTAGCAAATGAAGCACTTGAGTTTGTTCAATTCCTTCCCTAGCTATTATCCTTCATTAGTACCCTTGGACCCCATCTCTTTTCCCTTCTTGGCCACATTGACCAGGGCCAAGTTCTCTTCTCCATCTCCTTTCTTGCTGGCCTTAGACTCCTCCCAAGCCTCTTCTTGGTTGCAATTATCACAAACCATCTCCCAATTGGGAAGGTGTTCTCGAGCACAAACTATTTTGACAAATGGTTAATGACTTGGGAAAATCATTCAATGTCACATTTACAAGATACAAATCCTCTACTTGCTCCCCAATGGTTGCAAGCTAATCATGTATTTGGATTGTCCTCATGAAGTACTAGGTAACGTTATCAAACCTTGAGATTTGGATGGATTTGAACTTGTTCCTCAATATTATCTACCTAGTCATGTTGTCAATTTAGAATAGGTCCACTAGAGCCTTTAACATCTCCTTAGTTTTCTTCTTCTCTACCTGAAGGATGAAGTCATCCTTCACAACCTCCATGATGACCCATTGAGCTTTAATGTCCTTTTTATGAGACGTCAATTGTGTTGCATCTATTGGTGGTTGAATTTCCTTATCAACAATCTCCCAAAGATCATTTTCTTTCAACAATAAGGTAACCATTGCCTTCCATGGCAAGAACTTAGATGTTGCGTCTAACTGGGTCTTCAAACCTAAGACTGGGTGCTGCTATTAATCTGATATTTTTTCTTCCTTATGTTATGTCCTAACACATAAGAATAAAAAGTTGTTGTTGGTTTATAAATATGCTAAGATCTCCTTCCAGGTTTGATAGATTCATTACAAGTCATTTTGGGCCTTTAAAATACCCACAATATATTTATCTCTGCCAAACCCTTGACTAGTATGGCCTCCCTCTTTCCCTATGAAGAATGATCTCAACGAAATCATTGTTGGTTGATCTATGCAAAACCCATAAATTGGCCTCCCTCTTAGAGTGCAAGATATGATACCATAATTTTCTAACCCTGACGAATCAAGAAATTATTTTCTAATAATTTCTTTGTTGATTTTTAATCTAATTTTCGGCTCATTGAATAAAATGTAGATTTTGACTTAAAAATGAAACATAAAAAAGTGGAAGCAAAATCGAGCCAACTTCACATGCATGCACAAAATGTGTTGCCCTTTAATTTGTTGTTCATATAGAGCAAATCTCACACATAATTTGTTGTTCATATAGAGCCAATCTCACACACATGCACACAAGATACTACCCTTTAGATTTGTTCATAAAATAATTTTCCACATACAAGCGCTTTTGCATTAGCAAAAAAGACCCATTAGGAACAATACAAGTTACAACAATATTTTTCAGAAATTAACGGACACCTATAAAGCAATATGGCCCTCTGAATTTATGGAGAAAATCCCACACCTACAAATACGTTCTTGTAACTTGTATGACCATATGTGTGGACTATATGGTCTACACGTGGGACAAGAAAGGAGTGTACCTTTGTCGTATTAGCACATGCATGTTTTTCATTTATGGTTTATGAATTAATGTATTTTATTATTCTACTTTTCTCTCTTTATCAGTTTTGAGTTTGAGAAATTTCAATTTAATATTTTCGTATCGATTATTTTTCTTATTCTTAGTATTAATTTGATTTTATAATGATGAATTTAAATCAATGTAACATTATTTTAGCATTTTAATCAGTTTTGAGTTTGAGAAATTTCAATTTAATATTTTCGTATCGATTATTTTTCTTATTCTTAGTATTAATTTGATTTTATAATGATGAATTTAAATCAATGTAACATTATTTTAGCATTTTAATCAATGTAACATTATTTTAGCATTTTTATGTTTATTTTACTATTTAATTTAATTTAAGTAATTTCAATGTAATTTTTTAAAATGTTAATGTTCACAATTTTTTTTAGTACTAATTAAATTCTAGAATGATGAATTTATGTCAATGTATCAATATTTTGCTATTTCTATTTTATTTATGGTTTATGAAACAATGTATTTTATTACTTTTTAGTATTTTTGTTTGAATAATTTCAATTTCATGTTTCGTATTTCAGTATCTATTATTTTTTTATTTTGTTCTTTAATTTATGGTTTATGAATCAAAGTATTTGGTCATTGAATCATAATCATTTTTATATTATTTACAAATTTGAAATTACTATTTCATTGTCTACTTGTATTTACATTGCACGATAATGAACTTGCATGGAATGAATTGCTATTGTTGGGATTTTATTAATTATTATTTTTATTTCAAAAAGTTTAGAGATAGGGACCCAATGCCCCCCATCTCCAAATTTTCCCAAAATTTGGAGGTGTATACACACATTCCCTATGTGCATCTCCCTATCACTCCCTCATTCCAAAACTTGGTGGAACATTGGTAAATATATCTAGAAAATCATTCATTCTATAAAATGTATCTTCGCATTAAGACACTTGATGAATTTATTAGATGTTAGAACACAAAAATACCATTTTAGAAAGTCATGTTATATAATGAGGATGGGGGAATACTATAGTATCCATAAAGTATCTATTGGAAGGCATAATTTACTATTCAACTGGGCCAAGTAGTTGATCGTCGTAATTGTCAATCAACTGTGAGAAAGGGTCAACTATGTAATTGAGTTGGTCGACTAAGTAGGGTAATTAAGAACAATTATAACTACCTGAAATTTGAATCAACTCTATAAATATATGTGTTCATGGATGTACCAAGAGAGAATAGTGGTTCTTCATCTATTATGTTAAAGGACTACTTGTTAGTTCCCCAACTACTTTTCTCCTCTATCTGTGTTTATGTGTGCATGCTTGTATATTGCTCATAGTATAATATGTAATGGGTATTCCCTATTGATCACTTCCATGTGTAATCCTTTATATTACAACATTAGTTACATTGAGATTGTATGATAGTTGCATGCATGTATAAATGTTGAGTTTAGAGTGAACTCTTGAGTGGTGACAAAGGAAATTAGATAATTATTTGAGAAATTACACCAGGAAGAGTCGGCCAACTTTGGCATAAGCAAAGGCATGGTTCTTTGCTAAGATACATGAAAATTTTCTAAAATAATCTCTAAAGAAATAAAAGGAATATATAGATCGTGTTGCACATGAATAGTATTATGCATGATGAGAAATTGATGTCCAAATTGATCAATGGTGATTTAACAAGATTGTATTCATAGGTAGAACAAATCGTAGAGGAGTTTTGCAAGGGATAAGCAATAGAAGAACAAATATCCCTCAACAAAAATAAGAAAAGTTTCTATGATGACCTACATGATAGTTTTCTCTATGTAGTACCAGATTTTCTTCACAAGTTTATGTTTAATAAGGGTGTTATTTAGGTTGTGGAACCTCAACCTCCTCCCAAAATGTCAATTAATTGTGATTAGAAGAGAAAACAACAGTGTGAGCAGTGTTTCAAATCCATTGTAAGCACATTCAAGAAACATGGGATTATTTTTTGCAAAAGCAAACATGGCTAAATCTGTTGTAGTCATCGATTGGGAGTAAGTTGAAGTTAACAATGGTGTGGTAGCTATTTGTGGAGTTCATGAAATGGTTTAAAAACCCCCTAACCATCCTATGCTAAGGGACATTATGCCAATAAATGGGTACATGTTGACCACAAGACAAAGGGAATATACGTTGGATGAATAAATAAAGAAAATCATTGCAAGGAGAATGTAGGTCCATAAGTCGATGGTTGACCTTCAAAAGATAGGGAAAGACAGAAGGCAAAAGAGAAAATCTCAGATGTGTGGTGTTGTGAACCCTCATCGATCCACTAGAAATATTCCTCAAGAGTGTAAAGTCATTGGAGTGTTGGATTGATCTAAGAATCAAGGTCAACTAGACGAGTACAATTTGCAACAATAGTATGACAAAATTGAATATTTAAAGGTAGAGTTGGAATAGACAGGAACATTTTCCTTTGATATGAATGTAGTTCTCAATAATTGGCCTATATATTTCATCACCACATGCATTTTATTGAAGGCCCATTAGTCTCTCAATGAGGACCATACCAACAAAAGAAATACTGCATCGAACTCACATGCTCGTGATTCTCTGACTAGACAAATCCAAGAGGAAAGACAAATCAAACCAAAACTACTATCCCAAGAACATCAATGGTTTTAGAATAGTCGGAACACTTAATTAGAATCTGGAACCATATCAGAGAAGATTATAGAGACACTCAAACAAATTTAGAACATATAGGAAAAGTATTGTCTGACCTGGAAGTTGTACATTTAACTACTTGGTGTAAATGAAAATATTAAGTTTGAAAGTGAAATGAGCACTTGATGAATGTAAACACTGAGATTTTCCTTTTTTAGTCCAAGCACATTTGTACCTCTCCCTTCTACAACTAAAGAATGCATGCAAACTTCCATTGCAACAGGAGATGCTCTTGATTGGTCAAAGTTGAACATGAAGCTAAAGTGTGTCTTAATGAAGCATTATGAAATCAAGCAAAACCACTAAGGAATCAATTCTAGAAACACATAAAATAAAATATAGCACCTCATGCACCTTCAATGGCATCAATCTTGACATAATCAATTCAAGATATATTAGCACCACCACAAAGCACTCAAACAAAAAGCAGTGACCACAATGCTTTTTGTTATTTTTAGGCATTACAATTTTCTAATTGTGACTCTAATTTCCTCCTTGAGACAAAGGATTTGAGGGCAGGGCAGATGTTTTAGAGCCTAGTCAACTAGAGAAGTCAAACATTGTAAGTGTCAAATAACTATGGAAAAGAGGTGACTTTATAGTTGAGTCAGTTAACTGTTGGGTCAAGTCAATTGGCCAAGGTAGTTAAAAACAATTGTAACTACTTGACAATTGCATAAAAAAATGTGTTCATGGATGTATCAAAAGAGAATAATGGTGCTTTATCTATCACAATAAATTATTACTTATTTATAGCACATACTTTTCTCCTTTTTTTCTATGTATGTGTGCATGCTTGTATGTTACTTTTTGTATAACATGTGTATATGTTTTACTGGTAACTCCCTTGTGTAATCCCATAGAGTAAAATAGTGTCATTCATATTTTTTCATGTAATTTCTTCTTTCTTACACATTGTTGAAGAATGTAACTAGGTTCGGTCTTCATAATTGTATTTGAGTCATAATGAAATGTATTTATCAAAAGAATGAAAAAGAAAAATTTATTATCATTATTATTATTATTACTTATTAAAGCACGGGTTTCATGATTCGGACATCAAGTTTTAGGTCAAAGTATCCATTAAGGACTTCTAGGATTAATACTGAGTCATTGGAATCATTATACATTTAATAAGAACCTTCTTGTGCTTTTGAATCATGCAAAAAGAATTATTTTTTAGTAAAAAATGAGTTTTCTCACCTCCACACCAAGTCAGCCCTTACATGTTCAAGTCGAACTACAAGAAGGTAATTCAAACTCCCGGAAAAGGTATATAGAGTTTAGTTCAATTCATTTGGAGACCATCACTCACAAGCTCGATATCCAAGAAGAAGCAGTGAAAAAGTGTGAAGTTGCAAGAGGGAGAAAAGGAGTTGTAGGATCAAAGTTTTATGGAATCTATCTCTCCCATGTGTGGATTTTCTGGGCTAATGCAACAAGATCGAAGTGTTGCATCAAGATTGAAGTTATGGGCTACTGCAACAAGGTCAAAGTGCTGCTTCAAAATTGACGTATTGTTTCAAGGTCGAAGTACTGCTTCAAGGTCGATGTACTACTTCAAGGTTGAAGTATTGATTCAAGGAAAAAGTTTTGCACCTAGGTTGAAGTTTAGTTGTTGTTGCTCGTTACTAGTTCGAATTTTATGTTGCATTGAAGTGTTGTTGTTGTTGTTGTTGTTATTCTAGGTTGAAGATAGCGTTGGAAGGTTATCATCTGCAAAATAAGGAAAGGGTTGACTTGGTGATTGGAGGAAGTTTGTGTCTAGGTCAAGAAGTCTTATATTATCTCGTGAAACTATTAATGAAAGATTTGTTGACTGGGTTTTCCCCTAGAGTGGAGTTTTTTCCTGGTTGTATGCCTACATCTAGTGTCCCTGATCTTTGTGTTATTGTTTTGGTAATTGCCTGATGAACTAAGATAAAATAAGAACACAATAAAGTTAATAAGAACATAAGAACATCACTAGTGATTATCGAAGTAAAAGAAATATTTCTGCCTTTATGATTTTCCAACATGGTATCAGAGCTAAGGTGAAGAAGGATGAAAAATGCAGCCTGAAGATCTATTGAAAAGAGAATAAGGAATCTCAAGAAGTTGAATAAGGTTTATCAAAGGGGATCATATAAGGAAAGAAGATTACTATCTTCAGGAACCATGTCTAAAAAATGAAGGGAGAGAAAAAATTAGGAGCATCCAATTACAGGGCTTGGAAGAACAGAATAGATCTCATCCTCGAAAAGAATAAAGCCTTGGATCTAGTCAAAGGAAAAGTGAAGAAGTCTACAGAGGAATCAATAATTATAAAGGGCCAAGAAGGAAGGTAGACCTATTCAAGATAGAATGCTACAATTGTCACAAGATGGGACAAGAAGTGATTGTCCTGATAATCCTAGGAATAAAAGAGGGACAAGGATTAAGCAAACTTTGCTAAAGAAGTTTCACCAAAGAATAACAAGATGGAAGGATCTGAAGTCAAAGACCTATTTGTGAGGAACTCTTAGGGACTCTATCCCTTGCATATACTTCTAAGTTTTGAATTTATATCCTTTATTTTTTTATTTATAGGTTTAACATGCTTTGGAAAAAAAATGAATTGTTTTGATAAAGCTATGGGTATCCCTCAATATTGGATTGAGAGGGAGCCCTCACCATTTTCCAAAGATAAGCATCTCACTCCTTGTATTGTATATTTATATTTGGTTTCAATTTCTTATATAGATGTATTTGTATTAAGATGCTAATAACATTTCTTCTATATTTTTCCTTGTTTAGGAAAGGCTTGTTGAATGCTCAAGGGTTATAAAGAAGACTTCACAATGCAAATCATTGGAATTGATGTCCTACAAGGCCTGTTGATATGCTCAAGGATTATGAAAGAGACTTCACAAAAAAAAGCATTGGAATTACAAGGGTTTTTAGGAAACAAAGGTATTCCTTGGACTATAAGCTTTATTCTCTTCATGATAAAAGCATATTAATTCTTTTTGGTAATCTATTCTACATTACTAACATTATTGTGTACAGATCTCTTTAATGATAAATATTCTTGATTAGGTGATTAATCTTTAGATAAATATATCGTCCTCATATATTTGATCATTCTTATAGAACCCTAAAAAGGTTCTCTATAAAAGCCTAACTTAAGGGTATGTCGATGATAATGTGAGAAAGCCTAGCCTACTTACAGTTATTGGTGAAGTCTAAGAAAATGTTATTTTTGTTGTTTGAAGTTTTAATGATGTCATATTTGGGGTTTTGGTATGGCTATGGAAACCCTAATCTTTTTAGGGTTGGATAGTGATGTCTGAAATCCCAAACCTTTGATGTTTTGATATATTAGGGTTTATGAGAAAAACCCTTATATTATCTAAAGTGAGCTTGTAGGAATAAAACCCTTGGTATATGTTTGTTTGTCTAATCAAATTTGTTATATTTCTAACTTTAATGCATTGATATTTGTGCCTTGGATATATGTTGATATGATTGTGGGTGATTATGAAATTCTAGATATGTATATGTGCTAACCTAATTCGTGGTGCTCATAGTGTGTAAATTCTAGGGTTTGTAACTAAGATCTAGTCGAAGTTTGATATTATAGGATGATATATTTTTGATGGTTAATCTAGGGTTTACAACAAACCATAATAGAATTTTTTCATATTTTTGAAACATGAGATTTCACTGTGATTGTATATGGTTGTTAAGGCTTAGTATCTCATAGATGGAATCTAGGGTTTGCATTAAATCCTAGTAGAAGTCTAACACATTCTAAGGTTGTTAGATGCATTCTTGAATTGTACTTGTTTGAATTGTTTCTAGGGTTTGCAATATGTTATAGAAGAAATTTTCATATCTTTGAAAGTGATATTAAAGCCCTAGACATAATGAGATTGATATCTTGATTGAGCTACTAATGTGATTTAGGGTTTGTAACAAAAACCTAGGCAAGAAGTCGAAGTATAAAAGTATGTGTCTCGTGTTGATTATGAACCTAAATAAAGTTAGGTATCTAATGTCTAAAGTCTAATGCTTCCATTATTGTATGATTCTGATAATGTTAATTTCATGATTTTATCAATTTGGTTGTACTTGTTATCTAAGTTGTGCAAGTACATAATCTTCAATATGGTGAAGATGTTTGTAAGTAAAGTTGATTTGATTGATAAGCATGAGGAAGGAAGTTATGTGAATGGTGACGATCAATATGACTTTGATAAGAAGGATGGAAGCCATGAAAGATTCTCAAATGTCATAAAAGGAAGTTGATCTCCCTAATAAGTTAAGAGGGAGCCTAGATATAAGAAATCTCCCTAGTTAAGTGGGAGTGCATATTGTAGTCATGATGGATACCTTGAAAGAAGAAATTGGAGAATACATTTTGAGGTGTTGTTGAAAGAAGGAAAGCAAGATCTGGTTGTAGAATATGTTGTTGCATGTGAAGTAGGATAGGAATTTGTATGATTGAGGAACCTTCTGTCAAGATTTGTTTGGAAGTCTCTAAGTCCTACTGTGATAAAGTGAGAAGCAACATCAAGATATCTGAAATACCCTAAAGGTTTGTGTTTACTTATGAGTATTTGAAATTTTGTTACTAATTGGGGTTGTATTTGTACAGATAAATCTCTTGGAAGTTTGATATCATGTTTTACATGCTTTTTGTTACCGATCAGTTTGATCTGGAGAGATTTGTTAACGATCTATTTGATCGGGGAGGATTTGTTATCGATTTGAATAATCGGGAGTGTTGAGGCTTTGTGTGTGATACACATTTCCTGGGAGGACATATGGCCGACACTATGTCTTGATATTTGGATCTCAAAGTAGGGAGGGTGGCATTGGTCATAGATCTCTTACCTTGTATTACGCACTTGGCTCCCTTGGTTGATGGTTAGAAAGTAAGCATGATGGTACCTAGAGAGGTTGAAATATTTAGTCCATCTCAGTCCCACCCGGATAGTTTTCCCTAATCGGAATCTAGTTCACGGCACCGTGAGTGCCTAAACTATTTGAGGACCTAGATAGATTTCCCTGGTTAGGAATCTAGTCCATGGCATTGAAGTGTCTAAAACTTTTCATGTTTCATGTGTTTTGAGATCTTCCTTGTACTTGTACTTGTATAATTCATTATGAATACCTCCCTAGTTAAGAGGGAGTGTTGAATAATGTAACTGGGTTCGGTCATCATAATTTTATTTGAGTCATAGTGAAATTTATTTATCAAAAGAATGGAAAATAAATTATTATTATTATTATTATTATTATTATGAATTATTAAAGCATGGGTTTCATGATTGGGTATCATGTTTTAGGTCAAAGTCCCCATTGAGGACTTATAGGATTAATATCGAGTCATTAGAGTCATTATACATTTAAGAAGACTCTTATTAGGTTTTTGAGTCATTCAAAAATTATTTTTTTGAGTGAAAAATGAAATTTGTCACCTCCACACCAAGTCAGCCCTTACCTATTCAATTTTACCTACAAGAAGGTAATTTGAACTTCAAAAAAGGGTATATATACAATTCAGTTTGATTCATTTGGATACCATCGCTTGCACAAGTTTGATATGCAAGAAGAAGTAGTGAAATAGTGTGAAGTTGCAAGAAGAAGAAAAGGAGTTGCAAGATCGAAGATTTAGGGCATCTATCTCTCCCACATGTGGATTTTCTAGGCTACTGCAATAGGATCAAAATATTTCATCGAGATCGAAGTTTTGGACTACTGCAACAAGGTCAAAGTGTTGCTTTAGGATCAATGTACTGCTCCAGGGTCGAAGTACTGCTTCAGGGTCAAAGTACCGCTTCAAGGTCAAAGTACTTCTTTAAGGACGAAGTGATGCACGTACGTCGAAGTTCTATTGCTAGTGCTAGTTGATTCTAGGTCAAATTTCCTAGATTGAAGTTTCCGCTACACCAAATTGTTTTTGTTGTTGTTGTTACTTCAAATGTTATTCTAGATTGAAGATAGTGTTGGAAGGTTATCATCTGTAGAATAAGGAAATAGCTAACTTGGTGATTGGAAGAAGTCTGTGTCTAGGTCAAGAAGTCTTGGATTATCTCATGAAACTATTGAAGGAAGAGTTTTTATTGGGTTTTCCCCTAGAGTGGGGTTTTTCCCTAGTTTTTTGCCTACATCTGTAGTCCCTAATCTTTGTGTTATTGTTTTGGTAATTTATTGATGAAATTAGATAAAAGAAGAATGCAAGAAATTTAATAAGAACATTACAAGTAATTATCAAAGTAAAGAAAAAAATTCTACCTTTCTGATTTTCCAACACACATGACATGTGCATGTGCTTGTTATTAACTTCTCATTTTAAATTCAAGTGCTACATAACTATGTAACTTTGAACTTTGACATGGGCCATTATAAATTAACACCCATCATCATGCTTAATTGCAATTTAGGACAACTAACACATATGACAAGGTAATTCCAAAAGAGGTTTGTGAAGCACACATAATTATTTGTGTTGATATTTTAAACATTTACCCATACCAATATATTTCTTGTTACGATCACAAAGTCACTTCACCTCATAATAATAATAATAATAATTAGGTTAATGAAAAATGCAAAGAGCACATACCTATTCATTTCATGATCAATAAATGTATATATAATTGTCATGGTGCTCATGGTAACATTCATTAATCCCTATCAATGATTTTATTATTATTTTAAGTTATAATTGTAAAAGAGCTTTGTCAACTTCTTAATAAGCAATGACTATTTGGCAAGTCTTATTTAATTCCTTAGAACTTTTAAGTTGTTGTTCCACACAAACTTGAATTATTTTTTTGTACAACCACCACCATTTCGTACATACAAACACAATGGAAATTCTACCGTATATTTTTCATACATTTCATGATCAATCAATGCATATAAATATATTGTCACAATGCCTATTGTAACATTTATTAACTCATATCAATAATTTATTACTCAATATTTTAATTTAGAATTGAAGAGGTATGTTGCCAATTTCTTAATTAAAAATGACAGTTGTCCCATTTATTCAATACTTGACAGTGTCATCTATCATCCCTACACAACACCATCCCCTGTTAATAGACAAATTAATAGCCAATGGGGACAAAATTGATTGGTTAATAAAGATATTGAAAGGGGATGGAAAGGCTTAATAATATGTATAAACAAGGATGAAGCATTCAGGATAACTAGTGAACATAGAGAAGGGATTGATTAACTAACTAAAAAATGAAATGAGTCAATGATAGAACTTGTAACTTATAAAAATATATTAGTATGAATACTCAACCACAATTCACTATAAAATTTATGGTAGTAAAAATCAACCCAATAAGATCAAATAGAAACACACAAAATGAATGGCGAAGCTTGAATGACAACATTTTCATTCACTTAAATCTCATGCACCCAATAAAATAGAATTGAATATGTGTCTCCAAAAAAAATTGTTGATTAAGAATTCTAAACACAAAAACCCATTGCAAAATATATTAGTCCTCATTTACGCAAGGTTGATAAAACCCAAGAACCAAGTAAAGAGGATGGAAACCCTCTAATTCCACTTGCAACCATGATGGAAAAAATACAACAAAAGACCCTAGATCTTTTGAAATTTTGATAATTACTTTTGATGTAGATCTTATTGACTCTTTAGCTTATTCCAATTATATCATTCAACAATTATACTTCAAAAATTCAACCATAAATAACAATAAAACAATAGAGATCACACTAATCAAGAGAAGACAAGATTTACACTAGGAAAAACCACTATGGGGAACAACCCAACAACCTTTTTGTAACGAACAAAATTCAAACTTTACAATAATATTCGGAACATTTGGTACATGAAAACATCCATTGAGGATAAAAATTATATTTAATAGTATAAAAATAATTGATGAAATGATTACAAATGAGGTTGATGGCATGCTTATATACCTAGGCAAGTATCCATTCAGAAATGGTCATGTCCTTAGAGACATGTCTCTTCAATAATAATTACTAGTTAATTAATCATTATATATATATATATATATATATATATATATATATATATATTTGTGTGCGTGTGTAACTTTTCCTTCCTCTTCAGAAAGATTTGTCCTCAAAGCTTATTGCTGACAAGGTGTATCATTTGTTTCTTTTCTTTGTAATCTATTTGAATATTTTGGAATTCTTCGATTTTTAAACTTCGTTGATACAAGATAAGATCCACTGAGTTATAAACAAAATAACTGAACTGAGAAGGGATCTGACCATCCTAAATTAATCTTCTGTGGAATCTTGCGATTGCCGGAAACTTGTGATGAAATGTTAAGACAGGACTGGATTGTGCAAACTTCAGTATTCTTTGGAACATAAGTTTTCTTTTTATGTTCAGAGTGATACATATTCGTAGATTGATTGAGATATATGTTCATGTGATTCAAATGTAGATAAGGAGTTATTTTGGTTTGTATTTCTCTTATCATGTGTGTGGAAATATTTTGATTTACTTCAGGCTTTGACGTTGTTGAGTTAGTTACGAAATATTCACTTGGAATTTTCATCATCTGAATTGCAACATTTGATTTTTTTTTTTCTTCAACTGGCTTGTCTTATTCTTGAGTTGCGATATTTACTAGATTGATATTCATTCCGTTTTCTTCAACTTGAATTTCTACATTTGAAGATTTCGATGCTTCCTTTTCAATAAGGTGGTGTACCTTATTTTCCAATGACTTGTTGTCGTTCTTAAGCTTTTTAATTTGAGTTAGTAATTTTTCACTCTAGTCTTTAAGACGAGAAACTTCTACATTTTTGTCAACAGTGATTTTATCAACTTCCTGTTGCATATTTTGTATTTCTTTTTTACTTTCTTGAAAAGCTACTTTTTTGATATCTTGTATGTCTTCTGGTGTTACTAAATTCGAATTTAATGTAATGTCTTGTACTGTTATTTTTTCCTTCTTGGAGGAAAATGTCAAAAACTTATTTTTTGGTGAGGATAAAAGACTCTAGTGGTTCCATCTAGGGTGAGTCTAGAATAATTTCACCTTGATGGCTCCATAGGGATCGAACTAAGAATTGAAATATAAATGTATAATCCCTAATGTTTAATTGTAAATTGGTTATTTCACATTATTTTTTATCCCAGTGGTCTACTTTTTCGATTATATCTAACTCAAGAATCACCAATTGGTTTTATATAATTTTTTTCTTCGACAGGAGAGATAAAAATAGTAACATTCTTTCCTGCAAGAGTCCCCTTAATTCTAACTAGCACTAGAGCATAGTTGGGTGAGGTTTAAAAAAAAAAAATCCTTCTTTCAATTCTAAATTAGACTCCATTTTGCTTTTGAAAAAAATACTTCAAAAATAATTAATTATTCTTTCTTTTTTTACTTCTGAACTTTTACTCATTTTACTTCTTTTTTTCTTCTTCAAAAATTTAATTAACTTCAAAAGGTA
Organism: Pinus albicaulis; assembly: GCA_034641835.2. Lineage (NCBI taxonomy): Eukaryota > Viridiplantae > Streptophyta > Pinopsida > Pinales > Pinaceae > Pinus > Pinus albicaulis. The sequence continues at coordinate 1,003,259,450 of CM076580.1, read as the reverse complement.
GTCCTTTTTTTCATATATATGTAAAAAAATTTTAGGTCCCTCTTTTTTAATTATTTTTTTTGTGAATATACTCGATTTTTTTAAAATGGCTAAAGGCCTGAATGACGAACTGGTGAAATGAAGAAACTCAAAAATTTATGTGGAAAAACACTTGAATTGTGACAACAATGAAGGTTATGATAGATTGATGGCCAAATGTTATATTAGAGTGATTCTGTGCAACGGTTAAGTGGGCAGAGGATCAAACAACTATGATACCAATGTAACGAACAAAGTTTGTACTTTGCAATAATCTTCATAACACTTGGTACATGAAACTATCCATTGAGGATAAAATATATATATATTGAATACTATATAAAAGAATTGATGATATGCTTACAAATGAGGGTGGGGGCAGGCTTATATACCTATGCAGGTACCCCTTCACAAATGGCCATGTCCTTAGAGACATGCCTCTTCAATACTAATTATTAGTTAAGTAATATATATATATATAACACTTTTCCAATAGAGAAACTCTTCTTATTCAATGAGAGACACACCTAGACTTATGGTCAAACCTAACCTTCTCCTGCAATTCAAGTCACCCAATCAGATCCTGCACTTCACTCTTAATCGTGCACTTCCAGAATTTTTACATTCCTGCACTATCCAGTCGCCCCATAATTTTGACCCTGCTACAGTTTCCCTAGTAACCCTGAATTTTTGCCCCTTGCAATTGTTTCCTCATAAAAGAATGTGAACCATAGAGAGACTCTACCACATGTGACATGCTAGAGAGTGAAGAGAGAAAACTTGACCTTCTTTTTGTCCTTATTCATCCTTCTTGTCCTTCACTTGCTCAGAAATTGTCTTGTGACAAAGAATGCAAATGTGCCAAATGATGAGCTCGATCTACCTTTGTATAGTATTATTTCTAGGGTGAATGGATGTGTCTCTTGGCCAGGGCCAACTTGAATTGGAGGGAAGTCAACTTGTCACTTTTGGAGCGAAACGTTTCATTCAAAAAATCAAATTTCATCTTTTAAAAGTCACAATGGGACTTTGACTCAAGATTTATAAATATGTTATACAATACAATTACAGCTAGTGACCAAATGTAAATTATGAAGACCAACAATAGTTACAAATTCAACACTCCCTCTTAACTAGGGAGGTATTCATAATCACCGTCAAATATGTTCTCAAATTGAACAAATTTCTCTAATGAAAAAGGTTATCCATTATTACCAGCATCATTATCTATTATCAACATCTTCTACTGACCATATTTAGGGCGGTACCAAACCCATGAAAATGTCATCATCATATCAGGACTCACTCCTCTAGAGTCATCGGTCCTCAAATCCCTTGGCCTCTACCTAGGACAAAAATGTTAAGACCCTCAACTAGCAAGCACTCACTCACCCTTCTTGGCGAGCACTATGGGTCAAGACCTTACTCATGCCCTTCCTGGTTGGTGATCATGTATAGATGTTGAAAGGACCTCACTCCACCCTACCCGGTGTGTGATCAGGGTCTAGGACCTCACTCCACCCTTCTAGTGTGTGATTGGTGGTCCATATGTTGAAGGACCTCACTCCACCATGTCTGGTCTGTGATCAGGGTCCAAGACCTCACTTCACCATTCATGGTGTGTGATCAGGGTCCTTCTCCAAGATACACTCACCCATCACTTTTTATTGAGCCCTCTCATTCTCTTGGACCCATTCTCACTTTCGATAGAATTTCCATCTGTGTTGCATACATATCAGTACTCCCTCTCAACGAGAGGGGTAATCTCCACAAGCATGTGCTTGTCTCTAAAGTACATGAACTTGTCTTTCGGCAATGACTTCATCAGAACACTATTTTTCTGTTCATCAGTGGAAATGTACTCAAGCCTTATTTATTTCCTTTACACCATGTTACAGATGTAGTGGCACTTAATCTCAATATGCTTCAACTTGCCGTGGAACACAATATTCTCTAAAAGCTTCACACAACTTTTATTATCGCATTATATCACTGTCAGTTCCAACTCTTGGTCGAATAATCCTACAAACAACTTTTGGAGCCATACTACTTCAATACAAGCCTCATTGCCTACAATGTACTCTACCTCAACAATGGTTAGTGTAATCGGCCTCTGCTTCCTTCTCATCCTTGATATCATAACGAATCCCAAATTGAAGCATACTCCCGAGGTACTCTTTCTATCCTCAGCACTTCCTTCCCAATTAGAATTTTTATATCCCTGAAGTTGTATATCCTTGTTTGCAACATACCTCAAGCCATAGTTCACTATACCATGCAAATATCTCAATATGTGATATGTTGTAATCCATTTCCCGTGTCTCGGTTATACCTGGAATTGGCTCAAGGTGTTCACTGCAAAGAAAATGTTTGACCTACTGTTAACCAAATACATCAAAATAACAATCAACCGTTTATACATAGATGGGTCTACCAATATGAAGTTAGAGCCTCTTATCTTCTTCAAGTTAGTCACCATGGGAGTCGCCATGGATTTGCAATCCATCATACCAAATATTTGAAGGATATCTAACACATACTTTCCTTGTCCAAGGAAGACTTCACCAGGTTTCTTCCATACTTCTAATCCCAAGAAATAGTGCATCAACCCAATATCCTTAATATCGAACTCAAAAGAAAATTTATTCTTGCACTAAATGATAAGAGGCTCAACACCTATCAGAAATAAGTCATCAACATATAATAATAAGATCACAGGTGAATTTTTCACAACCTCAAAGTAAAGGTTTGAATCAACTTCAATCTTGGTAAATCTCAGTCTCCTAAGATAGTTGTCAATACTAACATACCAAGCTCTTGGAGCTTGCTTGAGTCCATACAAGTCCTTCTTAAACTTGCAAACATGAGACTCCTTTACATATACCTCAAAGCCTTGAGGTTGATCTATGTACACCTCTTCTTCAATCACGCCACTGGGGAAAGAAGTCTTCACATCCATCTGGTGAAAATTCCATCCCATTGTAGTAGCAAGAGAAAATATGGATCTAATAGAGTTATACTTGACAACTGGAGAAAAGGTCTCATCATAGTCTTCTCCCTTTCTGGGAGAATCCTCTAGCCATGAATTGTGCCTTGTATTTGTCAATAGTACCATCTACAACATGATTTATCTTGTAGATCCACCTTGAAGTCACCACTGACTTCCCTTCATGCCTTTGCATGATCTTGCTGACATCATTATTCATGATCGATTGGTACTCTTTGTTCATCACTTCCTTACACACTTGTTAGCTAACTGCTTCTTCATATGTGGAAGATTCTTCATCAATAGGTTTTGTCAAGAGAGATGCATAGATGGAGAACCTCTTGTGTTTCTTCACTTATTTAGATGTTCCATCAGGAGCTACATGTCTTTCTGCCTCTTCTAATTTGGATCTAAGCCATGCTTGTCTCTTCTTGATTTCTGGAACTATGACTAGTTCTGCCAAATCTTGAGGCCCTTCTGGCCTTCCGGTACATTTTGTAGAACTTGAATGTCCCTCCCTTGAGGCTTCCTACTTTAATTTATCCAACGAATTTATGGAGACTTCCTTAGACCTCCAATATACCACTTTCTCATCAAAGGTGACATCTTGGTTGACCTCACTTCTTCATTGTTCTAGTATGTATATTCTGTATACCTTCGATGAATCATTCTATCCAACAAATGTGCCTTTATTTCTTAAAGGATCAAGCTTGTTCCTCTTATCCTTAGGAACATGAATATATATAGGAAAACCAAAGATCCTCATGTAACCGGACTCTAGTTTCCTTTTAGAGAAGGCATCTTCAGGAGTCATATCTTCCAGAACTTTATGAGGAATTCTATTTTGAATGTGCATAGTTATCTATGATGCCTCCCCCCATATGAAAAATGGAAATTCCAGAATCCAAATCATGCATCATGGCCTTGACAAAGTCTTCAATGGACCTATTATTTCGTTCTACTACACCTTTCTATTGTAGATTATAGGGGACAATTAGCTCCCTCTTAATCTTTGTCTACTTGCATAAATTGACAAGCTCCTTTGAGGTGTATTCTCATCCATTGGCAGATCCCAATATCTTGACATTTTTACTTGTAATTTTTCCACTTCAGCTTTGAATTCCTGGAACTTGTCGAATACCTCATCTTTTGTCTTCAAGAGATATATCCATGTCTTACAGGAGAAGTCATTAATAAATGTCACATAGTACAACGAACCACCAAGTGATTTCATAAGAATCGAACTACACACATTAGAATGAATCAAGTCCAAAACTTCCTATGACCTTTTTTCACTTTTTGGAAATGGTTTCTTGATGTCCTTACCAAGAAAAAAAAAACCTTTGCATACACCATCATTCTTGATTTGTAGTTCAAGAACACCTGACACTATTTGACTCAATTCAGGCAATGCTTTAAAATGAAGATGTCCATACATTTTTTGCCATAGCTCACTTGGATTTATCTCATCATGTACTAGTGCTTGATTTGGTTGACTCACAAGTCTATATATTCTTCCATCGCCAATCCCAATCACCCTAACATTATCTAGACTAGACCCCTTTAACAAAGCAAGTACTTTTCCATCCACAAAAGAAACTCTATCTCCTTTATCTTCTAAATAAGAAAAAAATACAATATTATTTTTCAAACTTGGTACATAAAGGACATTGTTGAGATGCACGTTGTTACCATATTCTAGCTCTATGGGTGCCTTTCAAACTCCTTTGATTTCATAGTTGTTATTGTCTCCCAATTCAACCATTTGAGACAAATTCCTTCCTATCATATTTGAAAGATTCCCATGCTCTTCGGTCACATGTCTTGATTCTCCACTATCTACCAGGAAAAATTATCATCTACAAGAGAACCCGTCAAAGCATAATAGTCTTAGAAAACCTTTATACCTTTGGTCTTTTTTGGTTTCTCATCTTCCTCAAATTCTATTGCGGAAGCATGTTGTTTCCCTTTTCTTTTCTTGTTAGCCATATTAGGACAATATCTTTTGAAATTTCCATATTCATGACAACCATAGCATTGTATCTTTTATAAGTCTTTCTTCTTCTTAGAGGAAGAAGATCCCTTTCCTGACTTCTTGTGTTGAGGTCCAATCTTCTTCTTTCCCTTGTTCATGAAGCGAGCTACAAGGACTTGGAATTTTTCATCTTGATGATCTCTTATTAGAGGAAATTTCAGCCTAAAAATGGCCTCTTAAGGAAAAATAGTAAAATAATAGTTAAAATAATAAAATAAGAGCTATGAATTTCAGAGGGAAAAGAAAAAAACTACTTTTTTTAATTGTATTTTTGGCTTATCTCCTTATTGGTTTACTCAAATTTCAAGTGTAGACATGATCCATATTTATGAAGGAACACAATGAAATACATAAATACACATAAAAGAAAAGATGCATAAAAAATAAGACTTCATTTCCTTAATAACAAATAACTGAAATATGCTTATAGACATAATGTAAATAAACTAGCTAGGGTACGGGTATCTTATCTCTAAGAAGATATGTGGTGGCTACAAGCCTCTAAACTATGTTACAATGAGGTTCGAGGGCCCATTTATTATTGAGAAACAATGGAAAACCCTAAACATCCACAAACCTAACCCCAGGAGATAAAGCGCCAAAACTATGGACCCCGTTTGGGTAAATTAGTACATCAATCTTCCTGGGGACGTAACTTTGGCATACGATCTTCGTTTGATGCGCACAATACCTCATTAGAAAGATATATCTGAGGACTACAACTTTTGATGTGAGAAACATCAAACGTATTTCCATGTTTCTTTTGGTTTTTCCTAAAAAAATGTCGTTTAGGGCATCAAAACGGCTCTAGAAGTTGAGGACCCAAAAACTCCTAAAATTAGTAAATTGTGCTACAATTAAAGAAACTGAAAAAATGAAAGAAACAATGATGGGGCACCAAGTGGAATAAGAGGGTGGCCACCAATATCCACCTAGATCATTCCTCCCCCCTTAGGAAGCAATGGTCCCCATTGCGTTGAGTTCCTCCATGAGAGGGGGAAACTTCTGCTGAACTTGGTCCCTGGTGAACCATTTGCCTTGGTGCATGTGTTGGCCAACTTTGACAACCCAATATAGTTAGATCTTCTGCTGGCAAGTGTTCTTGATTTGCATGTCCATGATATGAGCTGTGGTGGCATATTCCATGTAGTATGGGTTTAACTCTGTTGGTATGAGTTTTTTTGCAATGTCAGAGGTGTCCAGTAGAGGTGGGAAGTAGGGCCGAAGGCGGTCCACATTGGACATTGGGTGCAGACCAAGGAATGGTGGAATGCTAAGCTTGAAGGTTGTTAGGTCCCTATATTACTAGTATAGTTCCTTATTTTTGTTAGTGTAACCCCCTTATTGTTATTATTGTACCCCTGTAACCCCCATATTGTTATTATTGTGCCCTTAAATTATTATTGTTAGGTCGGCTAGGATTACATTGTGGCCCCATGGACTCCTATATATAGAAAGGAGGTTTTGTAATTTGTATCATCAAATAATTGTTCACTCATGTAATGTATTGGAGGTTGCCCCCTCGAAGTGGCTTATTTCTAAGGCGTTGATATCTATTTTCTTCTATTTTTGGTGTTGGTTTCCCAAAATTTGGTATCATAGCTTTGGATTCTAGGGTTTTGCTACTCCAAACAGGTCATCGTGGAATTTTTGCTATAACTTTGTTTTGTACGAAGGTTTAGAAGCTGAAATTTTTAGAGCGCGAAGCCAAAATCTGGAGGAACATTTTCACAAAATTTCAGAGCTTGGTTCACAATATTTTCAGAGATATGGTCTATGGAAGTTAGAGCTTTTTCAAGCTCCCGAATTTCATCTCAAAGAGGTGATCGTGGGAAAAGCTTCATAACTCTCTCTCTGAGCATCAGATTGGAATTCTGTAAAAAGTGACTGGAAGTAGATGGAGTGTAGTTTCTTGTCTATAAATTGCAGAGCCAAAGGATCAAACAGTGACACGTGGCAAGTTGTACAAGTTCGCTCTACTGAACTAGTCCATAATTAAGTCATTGTGGGAGATTGGACATAACTCTGCCTTGAAGAATCCAAATCAAATCAGACCTATGGCATTTGAAAGAAGCTTCAAAGGACTACTACAGGGACGAATTTCAGATATTTGAGGATCTGCAAGTATAGAGATAAGTCAATTTCAATATCGAGCTCCTCAAAAGCAAGTAAAAGGTGTGTAAATTTTTTTTCCGAATTGCATAAGTCTTGTTGGAAGAATAAAATTGAATTGATTCCAAGGGTATATTGTAGAATAGATATCAGTATTGGATTCTCAAATGGCCCCTAAAAAGAATTCAACACCCATTAAGCCTTTATAAGGCTCTACTATGACTCATGAAGACGAAGAATGGCAACATGACATATCAAAATTACAAGAGCAAGTGCAAAACATTTCGCTCTCGCAAAAAGCAACAAAAAATGACATGGAAGTTTTGAAGAAATGCATGGAATCTAAGATGGATGGTTTAAAGAATGGCATGGAAGCTGGCATGGAATCTAAGATGGATGACATGGAAGCTAAGATGGAAAACATGAATAATGATCTAAAAGAAGACATGGTAGGTTTGACAAAGTTGATATAAGAAATGTTTCCTAATGGTGAAAAGATAATATAGGAAACTCATGAAGAGAACAAAATAAATGTTAATTGTGATTTCATAAACTCTAATGTTGGAGGGAAGAACCACCATATTCCAAAAATGGATATGAGGAAGTTTGATGGAAAGGATCCTGTAACATGGATACTACAAATGGAGTAATATTTTGATCTCAATAATGTGCAAAACACACAAAAGGCATGCATTGCAACTTTACATTTAGAACAAAACAAATTTGTATGGTATCGATGGCTTTGCTCCCGTAAACAAAATTGTCACTTGGTCAATTTTTATGGAGAAAATGATAGCACATTATGAGGATACAAAGAGAAACACTTTCTTTAGCCAATTGATAAATCTCAAACAAAAGGGTTTAATGGGGGAGCACATTGAGGACTTCCAAAAATTGAATATAAGGGTAACTGATATTCCAGAGGAACACATGATTAATCTCTTCATAGGTACTTTAAAGGATAACATCCAACATGAAGTTCGCATTTTGGAACCTAATTCATTGGAGAAGGCATTCAGGTTGGCAAGAAAAATTGAATGTAAAATTATGGCGACAAGGAAGCCTACCACTCACTTCTATAAAGAGGGAAGTGTTGCTACTCCTAGATTTCCACAACCTACAAGTTTGACACCACAACAATTGGAAGAAAAAAGAGCAAAAGGGCTTTGCTACAGTTGTGATAGCAAATACACTAAAGGTCATAAGTGTGCTGAGAAGAAATTATTTTACATAGATTGTGAAGAAGAAGAAGAAAATGAACAAGAAGAGGATATACACCAGGAACCAGCCCTAGAAGATGAAGAAATGAATCCAACCATATCGTGTAATGCACTGGTAGGAACTACCACTCCTGAAACTCTCAAGATAGAAGGACATATCAATAAGAAAAGGGTAATAGTATTGATTGATTAAGGTAGCACCCATAATTTCATTCATTGTAAGGTAGCCAAGGAATTAAATTGTTTCCTATACCCAGCACCAGAATGTCAAGTGATGGTTGCAAATGGAGGAACTATAAATTGCTCTGGAAAATGCCATAATATCAAGCTAACCGTGGGGGAATATGTATTGACTAGTCCAATGCTTGCCATTCCTATGGGAGGTGCTGATGTTGTACTAGGAGTACAATGGTTACAATCTTTGGGGACGGTAGCTTTTAATTTTCAAGAACTTTTCTTGAAATTTTTTTCAGAAGGAAAGGAAGTCGAATTACTGGGTATTGCGGGGAAGCCAGGAAGGATAATAAGCTCTAATGTCATGACAAAGCTTCTAAAGAAAGAACAGCGAGGCGTAATTGCACAATTATGCTCACTAGAAGTTCCAACATCAAAGTCATCTATTTCTGCAGATCTCCAACAAGTCTTGGACAATCATTCCAAGGTGTTTGAAACTCCCAAAGGACTCCCACCTATTCGTGATCATGATCATGCTATTCATTTGATTCCAGGAAGTGTTCCTCTAAAAATCAGGCCTTATAGATATCCTTACTTCCAAAAGAGCGAAATTGAACGTATGATTGCAGAAATGTTAGAGGCGGGTATAATTCAACCTAGTCAAAGTTATTTCTCTGCTCCCGTAGTATTGGTACACAAGAAGGATGGATCATGGTGAATGTGTCCGGATTATAGGGAGCTCAATAAGCTCACCATTAAAGATAAATTTCCCATTCCTGTGATTGATGAATTATTGGATGAATTACATGGAGCAATTTATTTTACCAAGTTGGATCTTCGTTCAGGATATCATCAAAATAGAATGAAGACTGAAGATATTCCAAAAACAGCATTTCGAACTCATGAGGGTCATTATGAATTTTTGGTCATGCCTTTTGGCCTTACCAATGCACTTTCTACATTTCAAGGGTTGATGAATTCCATTTTCAAACCCTTCCTTAGAAAATTTGTGCTAGTATTTTTTGATGATATACTAATCTACAACAGGTCTTGGAAGGATCATGTTCAACATGTTGACAGGGTGCTCAAACTATTGTAGGAGAAACAATTATATGCAAAAACATACAAATGTTTCTTTGTAGTACAAGAGGTGGAATATCTGGGTCATATTGTATCTCACGAGGGTGTTAAGGTAGACCCTAACAAAATTAAAGCCATTAAGGAATGGAAAGTCCCCACAACCATAAAGCAATTGCAAGGATTTCTCGAGTTAACATGGTATTATCGCAAGTTTGTTAAGAATTATGGGAGAATAGCAACACCTCTAACAACATTATTGAAGAAATATTCATTTTCATGGACTCCTGAAGCAACTAAAGCCTTTGAACATCTTAAAGGGGCAATGTGCCTAGCACCGGTCTTAGCTACGCCAGACTTCACAAAAACCTTTATTGTGGAATGTGATGCCTCAGGAAATGGAATTGGTGTTGTTTTAATGCGGGAAGGAAGACCCATTGCTTTTGAAATTCGTCCAATCAAAGGAAAGTATTTACAGAAACCTATTTATGAGAAGGAAATGTTAGCAATACTGCATGCACTAAAGAAATGGCGAACTTACCTAATGGGAAGACACTTCAAGGTAAAAATTGATCATGATAGTCTTAAACACTTTTTGGAACAAAGACTATCTTCAAAAGAGCAGCAAAAATTGGTCACAAAGATGTTGGGTTATGACTTTGAAATAATCTACAAAAAAGGAAAGCTTAATGTTGTTGCAGATGCACTCTCAAGAAAGAATGAAGAGGTGGAAGCATTGCTTTTTGCCATTTCTATTATCCAACCAGATTGGATAACTGAAGCAAGAGATGAATGGAAGAAGGACAAAGATGTATGGACACTCATTCAAAATTTGCAGCAAGATCCTAGTACATTTGATACATTTAGTTGGAAAAATGATTCCTTATGGTACAAAGATCGCTTATATCTTTGTAAGAATTCCCAACTAAAACAAAATATTCTTCTGGAATTGCACACTTCTCCTTTAGGAGGACACTCAATATTTTTAAAAACTTACCACAGGGTGAAGAAAGAATTTTTTTGGGATGGCCTTAAATCTGATATTCGAAAGTTTGTGGCGGAATGTTTGGTTTGCCAGCAGAATAAAGTGGAAACAATTAAGACCCCAGGACTCCTACAACCTTTATCCATTCCAAGTCAACGTTGGGAGGAGATTTCAATGGATTTTATCACAGGTTTACCTAAGTCTGAAGGAAAGAGTGTCATCATGGTGTTAGTTGATAGACTTACCAAGTATGCACACTTTTGTGCATTATCTCATCCATTTAAATCAAGTACAGTTGCTACTACATTTATGGACACAATTCAAAAGCTACATGGAAACCCAAGGGTTATTGTGAGCGACAGAGATCCCATTTTTACTGGAAATTTTTGGACAAAGTTATTTTCTTGTTTAAGTACTCAATTAGCTCATAGCTCATCTTATCATCCTCAATCCGATGGTCAAACTGAGATAGTAAATAAATGTTTGGAAGGATATCTTCGTTGTTTTGTATCTGATAAACAAACACAATGGGTCAAGTGGTTACCTCTCGTTGAATAGTGGTATAACACTTCCTTCCATACTGCAGCAAAAATGACCCCATTTATGGCACTTTATGGATATCATCCACCATCCATCACATCATCTTTAATAGAAAATTCAAAGGTTCAAGTAGTGGAAGATCACATCAAGCATCAACAAAGTTCTCCAACTCTTAAAGGATAACCTGAATTTGGCACAAAATTGAATGAAACAACAGGAAGATCAACATCGCGGCGAGAGAAGTTTTGTTGTAGTGGACTCCGTATTTTTACGGCTACAACCATACAGACAAATGTCCCTCAAGCAAGCTAAGAAGGATAATAAATTATCGCCAAAGTACTATGGTCCTTACAAGGTTTTGCAAAAGATTGGTACTATGGCATACAAATTGGAGCTTCCTGCTTCTTCACGAGTGCATCCAATTTTCCATGTTTCATGCTTAAAGAAGGTTATAGGTGAAAATCTTCCATTTCAAACAATATTTCCAGAACTTGATGAGGAAGGAAAAATCATATTGGAACCTGAAGCGGTCATGGAAACAAGAACTCGACAACTACGGAATCGATCAATTTCAGAGTATCTCATCAAGTGGAAGAACTTACCCACTGAAGATTCTACATGGGAGAATGAGAATTTTATACAGAAGCACCCAGAGCTACTCAAGCGTTGAGGACAACACTTTTTTGAAGGAGAGGGGCATGTTAGGTCCCTATATTACTAGTATAGTCCCCTATTGTTGTTAGTGTAACCCCCTTATTGTTATTATTGTACCCCTGTAACCCCCATATTGTTATTATTGTGCCCTTAAATTATTATTGTTAGGTCGGCTAGGATTACATTGTGGCCCCATGGACTCCTATATATAGAAAGGAGGTTGTATAATTTGTATCATCGAAGAATTGTTCATTCATGTAATGTATTGGAGGTTGCCCCCTCAAAGTGGATTATTTCTAAGGTGTTGATATCTATTTCTTCTATTTTTGGAGCTGGTTTCCCAACAAAGGCATTGGCACCTACATCCTTGGTGATGGTGTACGACCCATATCAGAGCGGGCGAAGCTTGCGGTGGGGTCCAGTGAGGCACTCCTTTTGAAAATGTTGCCCACCTGGAAGTTGTGTGGCACCCAATGTTGGTCATGTCGTTGCTTGTACTTAGCAATGGCTCTGTCCAATATGTCATGAACCTATTGGAGAATGTGTTGAATGTGCTCAATGAAGCTATTTTCCTTGTCAGCTTCAGATTGAACATGAGTTGAATTGCCCTGAGTAGCCGCAAATGACATGGCTACGTCAATGGGACATAGTGGTTGGAATTCCAAGCCCACCTGAAAGGGGTTGTCGCTGGTTGAGATGTGGAGAGCCCAGTTATAACCGTGTTGTACATAGGGAAGGCTCTCATCCCATGTGCATGGATTATTTGAATTCTACATGTGCAGAATGTGTATGATCACCATGTTGATGAACTCTGTCTTCCCATCAGTTTGGGGATGGAAAGTTGTGGACTTGGTGAGCTTGGTGTCCAGCATTGGCTAAAGGTTGGACCAAAATTTGTTGAGGAACCTGTTGCCCTGATCTGAGATGATAGACTATGGGATCCCAAAGTGCACCCACACTCATTCAAAGAAGAGTTTAGTAGTGGATTCTACTGTGATATTCTTCTTGCAGGCCACCATAATGGCCATCTTCGAGAATCTATCGACGACCATGAAAACACAGCCATTTCCATGCTCAGTAGAAGGAAGGCCCGACATGTAATCCATGGATATGGATTCCCATGGTTGACTAGGGGTAGGTAGTGGAGTATAGAGGCCTTGCTTCTTAATGGTCGGTTTGGCAATAGCGCAAACAGTGCACGATCTGATGTACTTTCCAACATCCTATCGAAGGTTCAGCCAATATAAATACTTCTGCAGTACTGCCATTACTTTCTCGACCCCAAAATACCCAGCGACCCGACTGTAGTGCGCTTCTAAAATCACCTTGGCACGCTTGCTTGAAGGAACATAAAGGTGTCCCATGTGACATAGTAGTGCATCCTGGAGGTGAAACTTTGGAGCTTGCATACCCTCCAAGAGTGTCTTATATGTGTGGTCGAATTATGGATCGCTCTTGTAGAGAAGCGGCCAATCAGATGTCTCATGCCCACAAGAGTTGAAAATGGTGGTTAGCGCCACGATCGGTGGTCAGTTGAGGAAGTTTGCAACATTATTGGTGTTACCCTTCTTTTACTTGATGTTAAAATGAAAATGTTGTAGATATGTGGATCACTTTTGATGGAAATCATTCGGAAACATCCCTTGTGTCTGTATGAACTGTAAGGGTTGGTGATCTGTGTGGATGATCGTTTCCTTCCCCAAAATGTAATGCTTCCATTTTCAGCAAGGCTGCACAATGGAATACATTTATTTTTCATAAGTGGGATACTTGCGGACTATGTCGAACAGTGTCTCACTATGATATGCCACTGGATGCCCCTGTTGAGTGAGAAATGCCTGTAAATTTATGTAGATGTTCTACGCTTGATGCAATTTTACTTTTATAACAGCAATCACATAAACAGTTAAGTAAAAACGCTGATAGAACATACTAGTGGATCTATAAAAGACAAACCAGAAACGGGAGAATGTGTTGGTGCGTTACGGGGGTCAGCAGGATGCTTCAACCAGCAAAGTCTTCTTGGTCGGCCAACCCAGAATGTGTCACAACAGTCCTCAAATCAGTCACCCGGTCAACTCAAAGTCAACTCGAGAAAAGTCAATGCAATCCAGAAAAGTCAACACAGGGGAGCAACAATAAATTCAACGCAGCTCCAACTTCGGTCAACCTTTTGACCTCGATTTTTGTGCCAATGAGTACGGCCTTCAAAAATCAAAATCTCCACAAAATTTCAGCCAATTTGGACCATGCATTGACCAAAGTCAACGCTGGTCAAACTTGCCCAGAAACCCTAACCACATAAAAAATTTTGCAATAAATTTTGTCCTTTTTGCTACAGTAGATTTTGTCCTTCTTCTCATGTGGGAGATGAAACTGCTTCTCAGATTCTCGTATATAATCAGAGGAGAAGATGTGTGATGTTGAGTGAGTGAAATGCTCTCCAACGTTGACTGTATTTATATCCATCATTGAGGTGTGTGACACATCTATTAGGGGTGTAAAACCTTAAGGCCAACTTGCACTTAAATTTATTATAAATAATAAATTCAAAATAAATGTTCTGCTCATCAGATTAAAATCAATTTTATATCGATTTTACACCTCTCTGAAAGAGGAATCCAATATAAATATTGGAATCTTCAATCACTCACGCATCATACATTTTGGAGTTTCTAAATTTAGTTGTCCAAATTTGGCACTCCCTCTCTCAACTAGGGAGAATCTAATTGACTCAAAGGCAATCCAAACATCATGCATCATCCCGCCGTAACTTGCTTTGCTAAATTCTTTATTTCAGAACGAAGGTGGGTCAGTCACAAAGACATCATCCTCAGTCGACAAATTCAAACTCTGCAGAACTAAAACCTCTATACGACTCACAAAGAGTCTCATACCAACCTGAAGTTGGTTTATCTCACCCAAAGTCAGTAGGAGGTCTGAAACCTCACTAGAATTGATCCTAGATCAATTGGTTGGACCGTGCCATCCTAGATAGAGAGTACAACAATTTCTGATGCATCCATCAGTCTTTGCTACTAGTCTCTAACTTTTCCCACCTCACTGGAAAAATGAGAGGTACTTCCCATGAGCCCTCAACTCAATGGGTAGGATGCCTACGGGGCACAGATAATGAGAGGTGAACCAACTCAATGATCAAAATGGTGGGGAATAAGCACACCAACAAGGTTAAACAAGCCTAGCCCTGTGGTTGCTCAGAGCTTCCCAAGCCGTCCTCGCCAAATCCCCCCGCAGCTCCCAGAGTTCATCGTCCAACAGACCCACATCATAGGTTTGTTCCATGATACCAAGTCTCTCACAAAAGGTTAGGAACTTGACCTTCCCTAGGGGCTTAGTGAGAATATCCGCGACCTGCTCATCAGTTCCTATATGATCGAGCCTTACGGCGCCTCGCTGTACCATATCTCGGATGAAATGGTACTTGATATCAATATGCTTGGATCGGTCGTGGAACACAGGATTCTCGGTCAAGCGAATCCCACTCTGGTTATCACAGAGTATCACGATGGTATCTAGCACATGTCCAAACAGCTCACAAAAGAGCTTTCGCAACCAAACTGCTTCACAACAGGCCATACTTGTTGCAATGTATTCGGCCTCTGCGACACTCAAAGCCACCGACTTCTACTTCCTGCTCATCCATGAAATTGAAGCAGAACCAAGATTGAAGCAGCATCCTGATGTGCTCTTACGATCCACCACACTGCCAGCCCAATCGACATCAGTATATCCAAGGAGTGTTACGCTCCTGGCATGATTTATCGTGCCCCGAAGGTATCTCAGAATATTCCTGACACCAACCCAGTGAAAGTGATGAGGTTAAACCATTTGTTGACTCAAATTGTTCTCTGCAAAACATATAACTGGACGGGTGTTCACTAAGAACATCAGGGCCCCTACGAGTTGACGATACTCAGTAGGATTTTCCAATACGGGCCCAACAGTGTTGCCACTCAACTTCTTTAAGTTGAGTTCCATTGGTGTTGACACGGACTTGCAGTCCACCATACCAAATCTTTCTAGAAGTTTCACAATGTATTTTCCTTGAGAAAGGAAAATCTCTCCAGGTCTCTACCAGACCTCCAGGCCTAGGAAGTAGTGCATCAGTCCTAGGTCCTTCATCTCGAACTCAACAACGAGCCCCCTCTTGCGTTGATGAATGAGAGGGTTAGCACCTGTCAGAAAGAGGTCGTCCACATACAGCACCAGAATGAGAGGCTTCCCCTGGACAACCTTGAAGTAAAGGTTCGGATCATCATTACTTTGAGTGAAGCCTAGCTTCATCAAGCAGCT
The DNA here is from genome assembly GCA_034641835.2 of Pinus albicaulis. Classification (NCBI taxonomy): domain Eukaryota; kingdom Viridiplantae; phylum Streptophyta; class Pinopsida; order Pinales; family Pinaceae; genus Pinus; species Pinus albicaulis. The sequence continues at coordinate 1,003,243,335 of CM076580.1, read as the reverse complement.
ATCTATCCTCTCGTACCAAGCTCTGGGTGCTTGCTTCAACCCATAGAGGGCTTTCTTCAACCTGGAGACATAAGTGTCTCGATCCTAGACTTCAAACCCCAGAGGTTGTTCTACATACACCTCTTATTTTATTGCACCATGCAGAAAAGCGGTCTTGACATCCATCTGATGAAGACTCCATCCTTGCATAGCAGCAAGGGCTATGATTGATCGAATGGTGGTATATCGTGCCACAGGTGCAAATATGTCATCATAGTCTATTCCTTCCTTTTGAGAGAAGCCATGGGCAACAAATCTTTCCTTGAAATTTTCAGCACTTCCATTAGATCCATGCTTGATCTTGTAGAGGAATTTCGCGGTGACAACTGATTTGTCCTTTGGTCTTGGAACCACATCCCAAAAATCATTCTTCATTATGGACTCATATTCTTCGTGCATAGCATCCTTCCAGACTTGATGCTTTATGGCTTCCTCAAAAGATCTAGGTTCAGATTGTACAATAGTACTCATGGCAGCCAAATACCCTTGGTATCTACACGACTTCTTGCTTTCTCGGAATGTCCCACTCGGGGCAGCATGTCCCTCAGCATCTTCGAGAGTGTCCCTGAGCCATGATGGTCTCTTTCTCAGTGAAGGAAATGGATCGCTTGGGTCCTTTGGTCCTTCAACATCAGGCATTGTCTCATCCTGCGGTTCTTCTTGATTTCCAGGCCTTGCTTCATGATTTTCCTCAAATCTCGGAAGATCTACTACTTTCTTCAAGGAAGCATCTTCGTCAAAAGTGACATCATGGCATATCTCTACTTCCCTTTGACCAGGTACATAGACTCTATAGGCCTTAGAAGTTTCGTCGTAGCCCACAAACATTCCTTTCTTTCCAGAAGCATCCAACTTCTCTTTTCTTTTGGCACATGAAAATAAACAGGACATCCAAAAATTCTCAAATGTGAGACGTCAGGTTTCTTACCAGTGAAAACCTCTTCAGGAGTTTTGGAGTCCAGGGCGGAATGAGGGCATCAGTTTTGAATGTATACAACATCGGTTTTGAATGTATACAACAGTATTCGCAGCTTCTCCCCATAGAAACTTCGGTAGACCCTGGTCACATAGCATGGCACGGGTAGCTTCCACAATGGTCTTGTTCTTTTGTTCAACAACGCCATTCTGCTCAGGAGTATAGGCAATAACAGTCTCCCTCTTAATGCCAGCTTCTCTACAAAAGTCCTTGAACTCATTTGACTCATATTTAGTGCCATTGTCGGTCCTCAAAATCTTGATCTTCTTCCCTGTCATATTTTCCACCAGGGCTTTGAAGGTACGAAACCACATGAAAGCTTCATCCTTCTTCTTCAAGAAGTATATCCAGGTTTTGTGGGAGAAGTCATCAGTGAATGTCATATAGTAAGAACATCCTCCCAGGGATGTCACGGGTAGCATACCAGATAGACCAGAATGGACCAGTTGCAAAATATCAGATGTCTTTGTGAAACTTGAGGGGAGAGGTCCCCTTGTATGCTTTCCTTCGGCACAACCCTTACATACACCTTCATGATTATTTCCAAAATCGGGCATCCCTGTCACCACCTTCCCTGCTTCAGGAAGGGCCTTGTAATGAAGGTGTCCAAACCTCCGATGCCATAGATCAGTTTGTCAGATAGTATCACATGTCATAGCTTCCAGTGTAGTTCCTTCAACCTGGTAGAGTGTTCCAACTCTAAAACCAATCACGATGGCTTCCTTGAGATTCTTCTTCCACATGTGCACCTTTCCATCAATGAATGCCACATTGAAACCTTTGTATTCCATGGCTGATATAGACACAAGGTTCTTCTTCAATTTTGGTACATAGAGTACATCCTGCAAATGTAGGACTTGTCCTTGAGACAAGTGGAGGGTCACAGTCCTTGTCCCTTTCACAGGATATGTGGCATTGTCTCCAAGGATAATTTCCAGATTATTATCCTTCTCAACCATGCCATAAAGTGCTTCCTTGAACCCAGCGATGTGTCTTGAGGCACCACTATCTATCAGCCAGACATCCATAGTGTCGGGCGGGGATGCAGCGGAGAGGGTAGATATAAGAATGTATTCATTTCTTTTATCAACAACATTTGACTCCTCATACCTGGAGTTTATAGACCTTTTGAAAATTTGATTTTTGATTTCCATTCCTCCAGTTGTTGTTGTTGTCATCACTATCAGGAGAATCCTTATTGAAAGGACATTCTCTAGCACGATGACCTGGCCTATGACAAGTGAAACACTTGCCCTTCTTTCCTTGGGCCCCTGCTCTTCCTTTTTTCTTTGGGCCACCAGAGTTCTTCTTTCTAGAATGAGCAGCGTAGGCAACATTTCTGTCATTTTTGTATTCCTTCATTCTTGTATCTTCTTGCATGCATCTTGACAGTAGCTCGTCAAAGTTAGGAATTGTATTATTATTGAGAATGGTAGTTTTGAATGCTTGCCATTCATATGGGAGCTCTCCAAGTGCGGTGAGTACCATCTCACGATCAGCTATTGTCTCCCCAATAGCCAGCAAATTGTTCCTGATCTCGGTCAGTTTCAGAAACTATGTTTGGACAGATTCATCCCTATGTCTCTTCAGATTCTTCAATTTATTCTTGAAGAATAACACCTGGTTTGGATTGTTTACTTTGAGCATTTGTATCAGCTTATCATACATCTCTTTGGATGTGCCTAGCTCAGATATGTAGGCAACCAGACTTTTATGTATGGATTCCCTGATCATTAGCTTTGCTTTGATCTCCCCCTTCTTATACTTGGTTTTAGCAGCAGCAATAGCAGTGGATGGAGGTTCTTGTATCTTACCTAGTACATATTCCATGAGATGATGGTATTCTAATTTGAGATCTAATATCATCTTCCAAGCATGGAAGTCATCCCTTCCAGTCAGCTTGTCATCCTCCTTGAAGCCATAACTTGTGGAACTCATTTTTCGCTTTTGGTGATTGCTATAATTTAGGGCTTGTCTTCACCTCAGCTCTGATACCATGTAAATTTATGTATATTTTCTATGCTTGATGCAATTTTACTTTTATAACAGCAATCACATAAACAGTTAAGTAAAAATGTTGATAGAACATACCGGTGGATCTATAGAAGACAAACCAGAAATAAGAGAATGTGTTGGTGTGTTACGGCGGTCAGCATGATGCTTCAACTAGCAAAGTCTTCTTGGTCGGCCAACCCAAAATGTGTCACAACAGTCCTCAAATTAGTCACCCGGTCAACTCAAAGTCAACCCCATAAAAGTCAACGCAGTCCAGAAAATTCAACACAGGGCAACAACAATAAAGTCAACGCAGCTCCAACTTCGGTCAACCTTTTGACCTCGATTTTTGTGCCAATGAGTACAGCCTTAAAAAATCGAACTCTCCACAAAATTTCAACCAATTCGGACCATGCGTTGACCAAAGTCCTTCTTCTCACATGGGAGATGAAACTGCTTATCAGATGCTCGTATATAATCAGAGGAGAAGATGTGTGATGTTGAGTGAGAGAAATGCTCTCCAACGTTGACTATATTTATATCCATCATTGAGGTGTGTGACACATCTACTAGGGGTGTAAAACCTTAAGGCCGACTTGCACTTAAATTTATTATAAATAATAAATTCAAAATAAATGTTCTACTCATTAGATTAAAATCAATTTTATATCGATTTTACACCTCTCTGAAAGAGGAATCCAATACAAATATTGGAATATTCATCTGAGCATCACAAGATGTAGTTTGGACCTAGTTGTCCAAATTTAACACTACCCCAATAGCATAGTCAGAGGCATCTATCTCGATCTTAAATGGTTGTTGCAAGTCTGGTAATGTGAGCACTAAGGCAGAGGAGAGACGATGTTTCAATTCTAGGAACTCCTTTTGTTGAAATTCCAACCAAAATAATTTTGCTTTCGCTCCTCCCTTGGTGACTTGACTCAAGGGCCAAGTGATATGAGAAAACCCCAACACGAACCTGCGGTAGAAATTAGCAAGACCCAGAAAGCGAAGAAGCTCCTTTAGAGTGGTTGGCATTGGCCTATCCCAAATGACTTAAATCTTGGTTGGATCCACATGCACCCCCTACTCATCAGTAATGTATCCCAGATATTGAACCTTGGTCATGCCAAAAGTGCACTTCTCCAAATTGGCACACAACTTGTGTTGCCGCAGTATTTGGAGGACCTGTCGGATGTGGTGGAGGTGCTCTTCCCAAGTCTGGCTGAAGATCAAGATGTCATCCAAGTACACTACTACAAATTAATTGGTGAATGGCCACAAGATATCTTCCATCAACCTCATGAAGGTTGCGGGAGCATTCGTCAACCCGAAAGGCATGACCGACCATTCAAAAAGGCCCTCCGTAGATTTGAAGGTAGTCTTTCACACATCATAGCGTTCGATTGGTAACTGATGATACCCAGACTTCAAGTTGATCTTGATGAAATATTTCACCCCTTTGAGTTGGTCTAGAAGGTCATCAATCCATGGGATCGGGTACCTATTCCGGACAGTGATCTTGTTCAGTGCCCGATAGTAAATATAGATTCTCCAAGTCCCATCCTTCTTATGAACCAACACAATCAGTCTCCCATAGGGCATTGAACTTCCAGATGTGACCTTTCTACAGTAGCTCCTGAATATTCCTCTGTATTTCATCGTTCTCCAGAATAGAGCACCGATAGATCGTTCCATTAGGAAGCGACGCACCTGGGGTTAGATCGATGGGGTGCCTGACCTGACAGTGCAGAGGCACCGTTGTGGGTGAGGTGAAGATGTCCTTGTACTCCTCCACGACCTTGTTCATTTGTTGTTGTCGTGCGGGGGAGCCCTATTTAGAGGTCATGGCCATTGTCTTCTTCTTTCCCTGAGGGCGGCTCATCAGGAAAAAAAATTTCCCAGTTTTGGAAATGATCTTACTACATTGTTTTGTAGTAACCAAAAAGATAGCGACATGCGGTGGTACCTCTGGTATCCTATGCAACTTATTTCTCAAAGTAACAATAAAAACGTGAGGTCGGGTCTCATACACATCATGTCACTTCCACAAGTATGGTTGGCCTAATAATACATCACAAACATCAAGAGGATCAATGTCACATAATGCCTCATCGGTGAAGGGCTTGATGTTGTAGAGAAGGCGACACTGTTGGCTGACGCATAGATCTTTTCCTTAGTGAAGCTGGCCGATGGTGTACAATCGTTGGTGTGTTGTAGTCAGCAAGCCCAACCGCTTCACGACCTCTGTTGAAATGAGGTTCTTTTGTCTCCCACTATCAACAATGAATTATAGCGGGGAACCCTTTACCCACATCTAGGTGTGGAACAGACGCTTCTCCTCCTCTGGACCTTCCAGTTCCTCCTTCTAGATCTTTGTGGTGGCAATGGTGGCATTGGGCTCCACATCAATAATTTTCTTCCCTTTTTCATTCCCCTTGTTGGGTTCTGATTCAGAGTCGAAGCATGCATATAATTCAGAATCCTTCATCTTGGCCACCAGTGACTGCTTGGCCCGACACTCACTTTTGTTGTGAGTGGATCTCTTATGGAACTCACACCACTTTCCCGTGTCCTTCTTCAGCTTCACGATGTTTTTCTTTTCTTGTGGCTTTGGAAAGTTGTCTCGTGCCAACTGACTTGGATTTGTCCTTTGTTCTGCAGTTTGGGGGCAAATTTCCCTTGATTTTGATTCGCAGATCCAAAGTCTTGCTTCTTCTGTTTGAATTTCTGCTCAATCTTGGCAGCATACCAGTATGTCGTAATAAGCGAGGAGATGTCAAGGAACTCCATTTACTCCTGAATGTATGTGTGCAGACAACTGCAATACTTCAACATCAAATGTTTCTCTAAATCTTTGATACCTAACTTTGTGCGCATGGTATGGAACAGATTCATCAGCTCATGCACATCTTGATCCCTTTTTTCCCGCAGCGTAGTCCATTGTATGCACTTGTCCTCATAGCTTCCCACAAGATAATATTGTTCCTTGAAGGAATCTAGGAAATAATTCCAAGTGGCTACGGCCGAGAATAGAGAGTGTCCACCCTCTTCCTTTTTCTCACAATAGGTTTCCCACCAGTCCTTGATATGGAGGACGACTTTGAGGAGTGCAAAAATAATCTTCTCCCAGTCGGAAAATTCATGAACCAAGAAATATCCTTCTAATATTTTCAACCATCTATCCACAACGTTTGCATATATTTGGCCCTCAAATATGGGAATGCCAAAGTTTACTTGTACCTTAAAAGGAAAGGCGCCTCTAGAGTGACTGTTGGATGTAGATGTGCCGCTGATGGGCAGTCGTTGAAGGATCTGTGAAAAGTTATCCATCATCGCGTTCCTTTGTTTCTCAAGGGCCTCCTCGAGCAATATTTTGGTAGGATCTCTTGCTCCATCTTTATTTTCTTCCCCCATGGGCAGTCATCAGGGTTTGGGAGGCTGATATTGCAAAGGTTCAACTAGATCGAGCCCTAACTCCTTATACCCTAACCTCGTTGGGGACATGCAAATAAGGATCGAGAAAGAGCAGACCACTATGATACCACTGATCCGGATTTATGAAGGAACACAATGAAATACAAAAATACACATAAAAGCAGAGATGCAACAAAAACAAGACACTGAAATATGCTTACAGACAGAATGGAAATAAACTAGCTAGGGTGCTGGTAGCTTATCTCTGAGAAGAGATGTGGCATCTACAGGCCTTTGAATTGTGTTACAATGTGGCATATAGGCCTTTGAATTGTGTTACAATGTGGCTCAAGGGCCTATTTATTATTGAGAAACAATGGAAAACCCTAAACATCCAAGAACCTAACCCTAGGAGATGAAGCACCAAAAATATGGGCCTTGTTTGGGTAAATTGGTACATCAATCTTCCCGGGGACATAACTTTGGCATACGATTTTAGTTTGAGGTGCAAAATAACTCATTAGAAATATATATCTGAGAACTAGAGCTTTTATTATGATAAACATCAAAGGAACTGCCATGTCGCTCCCAGTTTTTCCAAAAAAAGTCATTTAGGGCCTCAAAACGGCTCTCGAAGTTCATGGCCCGAAAAAAATGCTAAAAATAGTAAATTGTGTTACAATTAAGGAAACTGAAAGAAACAATGGTGGGGCCCCAAGTGGAATAGGTGGGTGGCCACCAATATCCACCTCTATCAAGACACTCGTTGGACGCGGAATTAAATTCCACATCCAATGAGTACCCATTATACATAATTTTGAGAAGACTCATATTGATAAAAATTGAAGATACATTGATTTCGATTGGTTTACATATTATGACATGGAAATTACATGGGAACTTTTAGGCTGAAATTTCCTCTAATGGATCATCAATCTTGCTTTGATCTGAAATGGGTGGATAACTTGTTATGTTTTTCAAGCACCTCCCACTCAGTTAAACAAATTAAGATCTAGCTTATACTTGACTATGCGGAATTGAATTCTTGATTCAAGTGTATGTGTTTTAAATTGTTTTAATGATTTAAGTGTGAGGAATTACACATTTTTTTTTGCTGATATTAAGCATGTACAACAACCATAAATTTCAGCAAATAAGCATCAACACATAACAACAAATTTAATAAAGGAGTTCACCCAAATATCATGGGCTATGTCTCCTTGAGCCTTTGTCAACTGACTTGGCTCTTTTGGATTATGATGGAAAATTTATTTTACACATTACCAAATCAACTCTAGTGGTTATTTGGACTATACCATTAGGTTTAGAATACCATCATACCCCTGGAATGGTTGTTATCTCTCTGAAGATAAACCTAGGTTCCCTTAAACTTGACCTCTTCTGTCGGCACCCTTATGCTTCCCCGAGCTTCTTTGTGGCACTAAATCCTTAATAAATCCTTTTCTATCCCTAAAACCTCACCTACTGTCTCCATCACATATGATACATCCAAAATAGACTGTTCATTTTCTCCAAATGAGCTTTGGCTCCCCAATCTAGGCCTCCATCTACTATTGGCCCTAGGCTGCCTGAAAATTCCCTGTGGCTTCCCGACCTTCATAAGTCTCCAAATATCTCTGAAAATCCCTTAAATGGATTCATAATTTCCAAAATAGTCAGAATATACTATTCACTTACTGAAATTGGCCTTTGGCTGCTCCGGTTATGCCTCCAACACCTAGTGGTACCCCCTGGTTTTCGGTTCACTGAAAAATTCTTTGTAGCATCTTGACCTTCAGAAGTATTCAAAAGCTTCTGCAAATCCTTCCATTCGATTCATAAGGCTCAAATTAGTCATAATAGACTACTGTTATGTTGAGAATGAATATTGGCTGCTCTAGATAGACCTCATTCTCCTACTGGCCCTGATAGCCTTTGTAACTTATTTGAAGCATATCGGAATTTATAAGTTCTCTACTGGCTCTAAAAACCTCACCATTAGTTCCAGAACTTCTGAAACATCTAAAAATTACTATTGGTTTCCTGAGTAAGGCCTCTAGCTACCCTGGCTAGGCCTCTTTCTACTATTGGCTCCTGGTGGCCCTGATGACCCCTAGAAATTCTCTGAAGCTAAATCACACTAAAAAGTCCTCTGATGGCTCTGCAACCCTCACCAATGAGTCTGTAATGTCCAATAAAGTCTAAATTGACTATTCACACTCCAAGAAAGGTTGAATAATGCTCAAGATAAAGCATAAATTTTTTTTTCTAGTAACCCCTAAAACAACTCCAGTAAAAATGGAGCACTTCAGTTTAACTCTAGTCAAAATAGGGAAAACCACCATTAAAGGCATGTTGGCCAAAAATCCCGCAAAAAACTAACTCTTAAGTTAAATTCTAGGTTGGTGGTTGGGCACATGCCCCAAACCATGCGGTTATGGTTACCGTTGGGTAGAACCCAAGGCACAAACCACAGTAGAGTTGAATTAAACTAGAGTTTAAACTGTGTTAAAATGAAACCGTCGTCGAAGTAGTTGTAAACTGCGACATGTGAACAATTACACACGGAAATTGTTACGGAGATTTCCACATTAACCGTCGGTTATAATACTTGTTTCAATCCACCATGTGAACATAACTTCATGACTGCTGGTGGTTAGGGGCTTAAGCACTTGGCCTGGGGTCACGGGCCAGAGGCCATGTGGGGAGGGGCTGGCCCCTCCGACCCCCAAGTGCGCACATTGGAAACTTTAAATACATAGCGCGAACCAATAGGTTAAGAAACAACCTGTAGAGTGGATGGAAAGACTCCCACGCACTGGGCAGGAGGTCTCGGGGTCGAGCCCTACAGACCCAACAAAAATTTTGGCATGTAGTTCAAGGGCCACGTGGTGGCCTCAGGGCTGGCCATGTGGCACCTTTTCATTGGCCCACAAATCCGTATGCCCAATAACCCTTCGACACTTGTCACCTTACAATTCACCTGAGAGGAATATTCTGAGAATATTCTGATACCATTTTTTTGGTATCAGAGCACTAGGTTGCTTGCTTGACATAGCACTGGCTTGCTTGTTTGACTTGAAAGGTGTTTAACAATGCAAAGAATTTAACTATTTGTAAATTGATTGATGCTTACAAGTTTGAGTTTACTAGAGGTGAAGGGGGGCTACTGTTAGCTAAGTCCATAAGAGGACAAGAAGGAAGAAGGCTAAAGGCATCCTCCTTACCCAAAGGAGCTCAAGGCAACACTTGAATCACAAGAGGGATTGTTTGGAAAAGGTTGTTTGAAGAAGAGATACAAGTTGCAGAAAAGAACTTGAATTTACAGCCATATTGTTTAGAAGCTTTGTCAATTATTTTTGAAAATTTGGAATTGTTGATTGAATTTCTTTAGTTCATTTACATAATGATGACAACTTCATCAAGTGAGGTTTCAAAATCCTCTTTTACGAGACTCTTCGATGAAGAGATGAAGCGAGACTTCTACATACTGAAGGATATGATCCAAATCTAATCACTCCTCCCCATTAGGAATCTTTTGGACCCAAAAAGACTGATTATCTGTTCAGTAGATGAGAGTACAACACCCTCACATTTCCAGCCTCCTTACACTTTGCCTTTCTTAGCTTAGCCTTTGAGCCCTAACTCGAAGGTAGTCAACATTTCTCCTCTTGGATGCTCTTGTTCTCTTGTCAAGAACTGTATCTTCCTTGAACTCATTCAGAAATTTATGGTGAGAAATTTTCAATTGAAGGTAGTTGAACATCGCTTCCTTGATAATTGATCAAAGGTGGTTCAAAAAAACGTAAGTTTTCAATAGAATACATGCATACATAACTAAAATTTTCATATGTACAAATGAATGTATGTCTTACTAGATCAAGAAGTCAAACCATTTCTTACCAAGCCACTAGACTTCATGAGAAATTGGTTGCTATGAATCAAGAGAAAGAAGGAATTCTTCAAAGAATGCATGAGATGGAAATGCAGCTCCATCAAGCCCAATAGGCCTTAACCAAACACATGCTTGAAGTAGAGGTAAATCACTCAAATTTGTCTTCAAATTCCTCTTCAGATAGATGTGTAGTCTCATTTGAAAAGCACACTAGAGTGATAGTGATCAGATTTGGATCAAGGGCCTAAGTGATAGCTCAAATTTAAAAGTGTTAGAAAGTGTGTCGAACCCGAGAGACCAGATAGATCTCATCCTCCCGATTCCGGCACCACAAACAGTTCGAAAAACCGACACTGTATGAAGAAGTTATCACGATTTGAAAAGTCCAGTAAACTATAATTTTTGATATTTGACTATGATTGACTGGGTTTTGAAAAGTAAAAAAAAAAAATATATATTATTGGAATATTCCCTGGAATATTTTTTCTTTTACTTGTCAAAAACCCAGTGAACCTTGGTCAAATGTCAAAAATTGCAGTTTACTGGACTTTTCAAATCGGGATAACTTCTTCATACGGTGTCAGTTTTTCGAACCGTTCACGGCACCGAAATCAAGAAGATGAGATATATCTGGTCGCTCAGGTTTGACACGCTTTCTAACACTTTGAAATTTTAGCTATCACCTAGGTCCTTGATCCAAATCTGATCATGCTTCTTGAGTACATGATCTCCATATTTTTTGAAATGTAGAAGCTTCCTGCCAACTGCTTATACATGCTGCAAAAGCATCCTATGATCTAGGAAGACCATTGAGTAATGTAATACTAGTTCTTGACCATGAATGGATTCTCTAATTTCTTGGATTTTATATATTATTTAAGAAATGCTTACAAAGTAGGAAGCCATTAAATCTTCATTATTCATATTTGTATTTTAGAGTTAATTATTTAGGCTCATTGATTGACCAACATTTTTGATAGTGTAGAGATTCATTAAGGCCTTGTACATCTTCTTTGGAATATCAGGTTTTGCAATGTAGGGAATCCAATGGTCCCTAATGGAGTTGTTCAATGAGAGACAAAACCAAAACTATGGTCAAACTTGGCCTTCTCCTCTAAATCAAATCACCAAATCAGTTCCTGCACTTCCACAATTTCGGCCTTCCTGCACTATATAGTTTCGCTAGAATTTTGGCCATGCTATAATTGCCCCAGTAACGCAGAATCCTGACCCCTTGCAACGATTGCCCCAAAAAAGAATGTGAACCATAGAGAGAGAGTCTACTCCACACGTATGAGATGCTAGAGAGAGAAAAGAGAGAAAACTAGCCTTCTCTTCATCCTTTTTTATCCTTCTTGTCCTTCGCTCAATTGCCCATAAATTGTCTTGTGAGAGAGAATGTGAACTTTCCAAATGATGAGCTCAAGTTGCCTTCATATAATAGTTTGTCTAGGATGAATGGACATGTCTCTTGTCCAGGGCTAACTTGACTTGGAGGGACACTGACTTGTCACTTTTGCACGCAAAATTTTCATTCAAAAAATTCAAATTTACATCTTTTAAAAGTCACAATGAGATTTTAACTCAAAATCATTTTTCTTTTGACTCAAGAATTTATAAATATGTTTTGCAATACAATTACATCAAGTGACCAAATGTACATTATGAAGACCGACCATAGTTACAAATCCAACACCCATCACAAGAAAAATGATTTTCAACTAGTGAAAAGAATAGAGAAAAACACACAACATATAAATTACTATGTGTTGAATAATTGATGCAGTTAGGCACTTGTATCACCAAATCTTGAAAAACAATTCATAAAACATTATAAATTATTTTGGGTTAAAAGTTCTTTAAAAAAATTTGACTTTCAATTAGCAAAAGAACACAAGAAATATTGATAAAGATACAACATATTTGGTGCTACGTGTTAAATGGTTGATACAACTAACCACTTATACCGCGTCAACCATGAAAAAAAATATATGAAACTTAACTAACCAGAACAATATTATAAATTATTTGTGATTGAATGTGCCCTTCACTTTTTGAAATAATGAAAAAGTGCAAGAAGCATAGCCAAACTAAAAAACAAAAACAAGTAATATTACAAAAGAAGTATTAAGATTTTATATTAAACAACAAAGTCAAAGGACTTAAAAAATACGATGTATATACCATAAAAAGGAACTTCACTGATATTCAAATGAGGAACCAAGTCACACCTTGACAATTGGATAAAACGAAAATATGTCTAGTTATAAAGTGTTATTTATCATGCTATTTACTTGTTGAAGGCTAAAAATTCTTTAAAGGGTACCCATGTTAAAAACTAATAGTAAAGTAAAATAAATAATAGCAAAGGGCATATTTATTTACCTTATATTCAATATTAGTGGACATAAACATAATGTAGATCATTTATTTTATAATTCCAAACATCAATTCATATTAATTATTTATTATTTTAAATATATTCTATAATAATTATTTAATTAAATATCCTACATTATAACGAACCAGAATTATTTATTTAAATATAATGTATTATAAATATGGGTATAATTTAAAAATATATATATATTCTAAAATTTTTAAAAACATCAGCATTTTTTTTTAATAATATAAGTAAAATTGTTATTAAAATTATTTAAAAAAATAAAATAAAAAACAACAGCTTCTATATATATATTAAGTGGGGAATTTCAAATGACTAAAAATTTTGAAGATTTGATTTGATGTGAGTTTAAATAAATTAAATTTAAAATAGAAAAAAAAATTGCAAAATAAAATTCTAGTTTTTTGGTTGATGGGAGGAAATTTATATTCCTTTATTTTTGACCTACTTTATCCAAACTCTTTAGTTATGGATGTAATCTTTATATTTTTAAGGAATATCAATTGCTTTAATGTTGTACTTTATTGAAGTGGAGAAATCCAATGAAGATAAAATGGTGTTTTTTCACAATGAAACATTTGAAGAGTTTTATCTAAATGCAAACCTAAAAATTAATTTAATTTAATAAACATTGAAAAATAGTTATATTGTTTAACGTCATAGTTTATCATAGTAGAAAAATAAATGTACACAATGTCTAATAAGATAAACATAGTGTTTGTTCACCGAGAATCCTTTTCAAGAAATTCTTTAATGGATATATATATCAAAGATAATTAGGAAGAATTTTCCAAAATAGTATAAGGACAAATTTATCACTTGTTAATTATAAAAATTCATTAATGGATATATACACCAAAAATAATTAGGAATATTTTTCAAAAATAATTTAAGGACAAATTTGAGGTCACATAATTTGCTAATTATCATCACCAGATATTATGAAAGATGAATTCTCAACTATTCAACAATAAAGTAAACAAACTATGACATCTTTGATTTTTGAAAAAATTATTTTCAAAGTAATTAACTATTATCCACATGCTATTTTAACATTTCTAATATCTACTATTTCATTCTTTATGCATAATAAATAAATAATATTTCATTTTTCACACATAATAAATAAGATTTCCATAATTATTGTTGTTTTTTTTCATAAAAAAAAAAAACTAACTAAAATTTGAAGAAGTTTCTTCTTTTGATTGAAGAATGGATAATTCATTAAATAAATGAAGATTTTAACTATAAGTAATATATGTTACCATATGTTACCGTAGAGATATGGTAATTAGCATTACAGGTATTTAAAACACAAAGTGTACTGTGTTAATATATATTGAGGTTCACAATCCCCCAATAAATCAAATAAAAACATTTAAAATGGAAAAAGAAGAAAAAAAAAAACTCTAACCATCATTAAACTATCATGGTTCAAATTGCATATTGAATGCCTTTTAGTATCCTATGGTACATTTTAAATGGATTTTAGTGGATTAATATGTTTTTTATTAGCTTTTAAAATGACTAATTTTATATTTTAATAATAGTGTATTATTTTTTTTTTGTTAATTTTTGAGCTAGCTCATCTCTTTGAGTGAAGAAATCAAGCACTTACTATGCTATTAATTGGTTCAAGAAAAATTGCGCCTTCCTCTACAATTAGGTATGCTTATAGATATGAAATTGTACATGAAACAAAATCCCAATCAAAGAATTATGGAATGGATCCCTCCATAGTGGTTGAGTGACTCATCCCTTGACTACAATAGTTGGCCAAATTAATGTACCTCATCCTCCTTTGTTAGTCAAGTCACTTAACTTACCTTAACCCATAACAGACAAGTCACTCAATGTACCTCAACCATAACATGTGAGCCACTTAATGTACCACTGCTTGGTAGGGATGGAGCCTAAAGGAGCACAAACATAGAAATTTGCTTGATCTAGTATGTATTCTATTGTATGTGATTGGTGGTTTGGTCAAATAAACATTAGACTTTGAGCCCCATTTGGATTAAACCCTTGGCAAGAGATGATCAATATGTTGACCAAATATCACTCAAAGTAGGATTCAATGGATGTGTAGACTAATACTCCCATAACATTCAAACCTATTTCAATTTGTTGTTACTAAATGTATATTTTAGTTGGCCATCCATCTCCATTTGGGGCATGGTGATGGAATAATGGAGTTATTTTATAAATCAATCCAAGAGAAGGGTTATCTTATGTTACATTACGAATATTTTTTCAATATAAAAACATGTGTTTTATATTGGGATATCTAGGTAAAGCATTCACAAGGCAATGACAAAAGAGGTAAGGTGTAGCAACGCCTACTATGTTCCTTCTTCTCAAATAATAAATATATGAGGTAAAATCTTATGTTATACCAACCTTTTAGCATACATCTTCTCTATAAGTGAACTCTTATATTTACTATAATTGGTCCAAACCATTCGCAATCAACCTCATTCATTGATCCTAAACCATTTTAAGTATGAATCGGGTCAAAGAAGTCCCCAAGTGACTTCCAACTCATGATCTAAATATATCATTTCTTGAATAAAAAAATAATTATGGGTCAAGATTTTAAATGAATCAATTTGCTCCATGATGTAAGTAAGTTATAAATGCATGATATGAGTAACAAAGTATAATTATCTTAATTTAAAAAGGTAATTGTATGTTTTGGTAATGCAATTTTATTCTTCACACTAAAATTGTTTGGTATGATTTTCTCAAACCATTTTTAAAGGTATCCTTTAGAACGGTGATCATATCAATTTTATTCATTATTTTAGAGAAATGTTTTTCATTTTCTCTAGTAATTAAAGCATTTCACATATTTTTTTAAGTGATTATTCAAAAATAATTTCAATTACTTTAACATTACATGCTATAATTCATGAAATATCCAAAAGAGAAAGAAGGAACAAAACATAATTAGAAATTAAACAATGAGGGTTTAAACCTAGCTATTTCAAAGGACGCGATTGGTCAATGATCCACCCTCATGCGTCACAACTTGCATAGAAACCATTTTTAGTGTAATATCTATAGTGAATCCTAAAGAATTACTAACCATTATTGAGAATTATTAGGGACAATGAGAATATTATCTCTAAATAGTAGTTGATAATTTAACTAATTCTTCTTTATTGGAATAGAGAACCATTTTTTTTTAGTAATTATAGAATTTGAAAGATATATAAAAAGGAAAAGGAAACAAACCATAGTGAGAAATTAAGTCATAAGGAGGTTTAAACCTTTTCATTATACAACATGTAGTTATCGTATCTCTACCTAAATAAAGGCTATAGTTCTTTTGATTTTGATTTCTATTGTAAAGCTTGAAAAAGAACCACCAACTATATATTAAGAATTATGAGATTTGATGATAATAATTTTCTTCGATAATAGCCCAAAACCATCACAAATTTATTCATTTAGATTTTCTCTAAATGAAGGAATAAATAATAGTTTATTTATAGTTAGTATATTTGATTTCTTTTTTCAAAATAGAGTCATTGGCTCTAATGCCATCTTAGAATTTTTATTAATTTATGACATGTCAAGTGGAATATCTCACCTTTCAACCTCATGCCTCAATTATACTTTTAGTATTATGTCCTTGCCAAAAATAATTGATAACAATAACAAAAGGCTCCATAAACCTTATCACTAGTCCCCTTTAAGTGAAACTTTTATCTCAACTCTACATGTTTGCTTAACAATTGATGCCTCTCGCCTAGTAGTCCCCAACTTCTAATGCAGTATTATTCTTCCAATTTCCCCATCATCTTTGTTTGTAGATCATCTTATGTTTTTCACATATTTTTGTTGTAGGTGTGCTTTTTCATCATCTCATGTCATCTTTGAGTACCATGGATTTTTCCATTGAGATAAAATTATTATAGTTGCAAAATTTAATTCTAAATTGTCTAATATAATTTTGTTTTTGTCACATTTTCATATTTCTTAATAATAGCTTGGTATAAATTTTTTTTTTATGTTGGTGTATAAGAAACAATTTTACACATTTAAATGGGTAAAATTGTTATCTAAATAGCTAATGTATATAAAAAATAAATCATGTATTTGACACGCTTAAGTTAGTGTTGATGAGGTGTGAGGTGAGAACCTCATGTTATAGAAAGGTGTTATTTTTAGATTGTCTCCCCCTCGTCATAATAGGAAGAGACCATCTAGAGTACCCACTAACTCCCAACATGACAACAAATTCACCACTAATAATATACAATAATTAACATACATTACATTAATGGGACTATAAGAAGCCTAATAAGGTTCACAAGTCAAGACTAGATATATTATGCCAAATTCCAGTCTTAATCTTGACTTGACATAAGGAAGGCACACTAAAAAATTTCATTATAATGAAAACTTCCTTCATCCCAAGAAAGATGTGAAATTTTCCAAACATGGCCTATATCAATGATTTGGTGTAAATGTTTATAGGTTTGACCTTAGTGCAATGATAACATAGCTAGATTTCATGTTCTCAAATCAATCGGCTTATATAATGTTGATTAATTTCAATATATTTGGTCTTGGAGTGGTACATCAAATGGAAAGAAAGTTAAATGGAATCCTAATTATCACATTGAAGGGAAGTTGGATGCCCCTAAGGATGTCAAATATCATCCAATAATGTTTGAATTTGCATATCTAACTATGATGACACCTCTATATGTGGATACAATGGAAGAGAGAAATCATAGACTTCTTACTCAACTAAGAAACATGTCTTGAGTTAATAATATATGCATAACGTATATCCAACTATGAAAACACATCTCTATGTGGCTACAATGGAAGAGAGAAACCATAGACTTCTTGCTCAACTAAGCAATAAGTCTTGAGTTAAGAATAAATGTAATTTAAAGTATATTTTTTAATCTCATTTGGATATCCAACCCATGCTAAGTTAGTTCATCCAATCGAGGAAGCCTAACCCCATAAGAGTATTGAATCCTAAACTAATATGTACCCTAGATTTATCCAATAATACTATTATATCCAATTATGTTCATGCTTAATATTTCATGTTGTATAGTTTTGATTAAGAGAAGCCTTTAGAAAGCATCTCTTCGTTATTCTCATGCCACAGTAGATGTTGAATGTAAGATTTAGGTTAAATTCCTTCTAATTATTTTCAATGATATTTGATGGTATTTCAAATGTTAGAATAAATTCCTCAAATATGATGAGTAAATGTCAATTAATGATTGAACTTGATAGAACATCATCCAAATTAATTTTTTTGGCTCCTTATAATAAGACATATTCATCATGTATATCAAATGATAAGTTATTTGATTTATCTTTATCATGAAATTTATCTAGACACATATTGATATTAATAAGATGTGTTTTTTTATCAATGTACCTATGAATGCTATAACAACTCATACTTTGATTGTGGATCTTATCTGAGGGTTTAATGGTTGGGCAAGACATTTATGTAAAACAACCCAAGTTCAAATCTTAATAATTGGTAATGTAACAGTGATTCTTGATGTCATTTATATATTTGTTTTCATTTATTTTTTATTGCATGTCTTACATAAACAATATATTTTGATGAACTATTATGAAGATTTATTTTCTTATTAATATATTATGTTGAGAAATATTTTTGTGCACTCTTTAGCTCTCCATTCTAGCTACTACTAGGTATTACAAAATTATTTTCTTTAATGTGGTGCCCTTGTTGATAAGTTAAAAGGAAATTCAAAGATCCCAAATACTACTATAATGTAAGGATGTAGCATCACAATATTCTTGTTTGTTGTTGATCATACTTCTACCATGTTTGTGATGCATTTTTATTCTTTATGACATCTTTGTGTCTTTTCAAATATTTTAGTGCTATCTTAGTGACATTATTTACTTTATTAAAATCTCATTACCATCAATTTCAAATGTTTTGCATCTCTTGTACATCTTGATAGAATAATGTCCTAAATAGGTCAAAAAATGCATTTTATTGTGTGTTTGTCCTATATAAGTAGTGCAAACACCATCTATATGTCTATTGCATCATCTCCATTATATGAACCACACATAATATTTAATATTTGAAAAATTCATTTACTAAGACAAAATTTAGGCCTATGTTGATATTAATGCAAATTTTGATATTAATGTAACTTCAGTTGATTCAACATAGCAATATTTAATCCCAATCTCTATAATTTCATGAAAAATACAATGCTAACAAACTTTAAGACGAAGAAGGTAATTTAACTTTAGAATGCATGCATTTAACAAGCTTGATGGAAGGTAATTTTCTACACACACATATCTCATATATATGTACCATAAATCTCATAAAAGGTTAGAGAAATTGAAATGTTCTATTATATATGGGGCACTTGCTACTCCAAATTTTCTTATAAAACATAAGTTCATGGGGCATAACTTTCTTTCCAAAAAATTCATAAGAAAATTGTTGATATTTTTTATAGTTGGTGTAGCATCGAGTGTGCTCTAGCCCTAAAATTTTGTGGAGGGGTTAAGACACACTTGAACTCCAAAACCCAGAAAGTATTTTGTGAAATTTCAGTTGGTGTTCAAGTTATTCAAATAATTAGTTATTTTAATGGATTTCCTAAGTCTAAACTTAGGAAAATTAAATAATTAAGTGAATTAATTAACACATGTGTTGAAATGTTATAAAAGACACAGATCAAGTAGTATTTTAATCTCAGTCGTTGATGAATGTTTTAATCTCAACCATTGATGAGATGAATGAAAAAGTATAAGAGGAATGCTTGAGGGCCAGTTGGAGAGACACACACAGTTGCAGAGCTGAGAGAACAGATCTAGAATTCTAGGGCAGGGTTTGCTAAGAATTTTCGAAAGATTTTTTCTGTAGCGAGGGGTAGTATTGGCTGAGGGGATGATATTATCCCGGCCCGGATCCAAGAGTCAGTAAGAGGTAGAGGAGCATCAAACAAGGACAGTGCAGAGGAGCAGAGAACAACAACAACATCTATGCAGTAGTTGAATAGCTGCTACGCAGGACAACGTTGCAGCTCTAGAGGGTTTCAGAATTACGCAGAGGGTCTCCAGGGCCAGCGTAAGGCTTGCGCCACTCTCTATGGGGTTACACAATCACTCTTTGGGCAGCGCAGTGGCACACAAAGCCTAACATGGGTGACGCTGGGGCTTCATGGGCAGCGTTGGGGTTCCTAGGGCCAGATCTGGGCTGAGTCTTGTAAATCTCGTTTGAGGGTGTGGATCAGTCAGATTTTTGGTCTTGGAACAACAGGTTAGTTGTAGATTTCTTTTATTCTCTGTTGATTTTTCCAGATCTGGAACCCAGATTTATTGTACTCATAATCTACTTAATAAAATAAACCCTCATATCTGTTGCACCGGTTTTCCTACTTTGGATTTTTCCAAGGACTTATGTCAAAAAATCCATGTGTCACTTTGTTTGAATGAGTGTAGTATTCATTAAATGATCCGTATGTGTAGACAGTTAGTTATGTTTAATTTGGCATTTTCTGAATCTAATTTTTTAAGATAACTTGTATAATTTAAATCAAGTAGGAGAAGTAAACCATGATATGCAATAGTTTTTTCACAAAATTTAAGCAAATAAAATGATTAAACTCACAAACTATAACTTGAAACCTAACACCAAGCGAAGAGTTGGAAATTAACTAGAACAACTAAGCAAAGGTTGATCAATGAGAACTTTGGTGGGTAAATATGGCATCCAAAATGTGACTTATATGTGACTACATTTGTTCATAATTTTGATGAAGTCTACTTATCCACATTTTAAATAAATGCATTCTAATTATCACTTGATGCATTCTACTTATTATTTAACTTCAAACATACATCACTCAATTTTGGTATGGGTAAATTGTAACTATTACAAAGGGTATCAAAAGTTGGGTTCTAAAAATCTACATATGTGAGCCATTCAAAGTACCAACTAAATGAAAACTTACTTTCATTGCTTCATATTCACGAAATTAAATGTAAAACCTTTAAGTATCAAACCGTGCATCATGCAAAATGTACCATGTTTTATAATACAATTTTATAGTATGTTTTATTTGAACAACTTTATTTTAAAACTTAAGTATCAATCCACATCCATAGTGGCTCTTCTAAACAAGATGATAATCTATTCATGAATGCAACTTGTACACCATGTATTCTAATGAAATTTTAAGTTATGATTTCTTTCAATATTCATCACTGACTTGATAAAACCCAGTATCAACCCACATTCATGTTGAAGAATGTAACTAGGTTCAGTTTTCATAAATTTTACTTGAGTCAAATGTAGTATCTTTGTCAAAAGAAAAGAAAAAATAATTTTTATTATTAAAATTGACTTGTTAAAGCATGGGATTCATACTTGGGTCAATTATAGTTCAAGCCTCCATTGTATGCTTTCGGTTTTTTTCAAATTAATTTATTGTTTGTTCAAAGACTCCTCCATCAAGTCATCCTCTTTAGCAAAATCATCAACTCAGACTCTTCATAAAAGTCTACAAGTAATCTTCCCTCAATATATTCATGTCATCCTAATACAATGACACAACTTTTCATATATTCGTGTCAGCTTATTTTTTACGGACAAACAACTATAAATACAAGTGTGAGAACTTCGCATAAATCATAGTCAAGAAGTTCACATCATCTCTAAAATTCAGATATCATAGGTGTACTATTGATACAATCACATGAAGATTATTTGATATCAATTTGATTAAGGTTTAGTGCTACCACAATTTTGGTGCTAACTTAAAAACAACAGTCTCAATGCAATCTATGTTTCAGTGCCACCACAATTACGAAGAATTTGATGTCACCACAGTAAGGTTTCATTGCCATCACAATGAAAAGGATTCAATGTCACTATAATAAGAAGGTTTCACTACCATTACAGTGAGAATGATTTGCTATAACCATAGTGAGAAGGTTTTTTTTCATCACAGTAAAATGGACTCAGTTCCATCACATAAATGAGGTCTCGGTATACTACAAGAGAAGGTCGCGATGCAACTATAGTGATGAGGTCTCGATGTAAATAAAATGATGAGATCTTGGTGCTATTACGGTGATGAGGACGTGGTACAACATAGTAACAAGAATCGAAGTTTATAGTCTATGGTGTAAGGGTCTTGGTTGTCTCATCTTGAATCTACTAAAGGAAGAATTTTGACTGGGTTTTCCCCTAGAGTGGGTTTTTTCCCTAGCTACGTGCCTACATCTTATGTCCTCTTCTATTTGTTGCTTGGAATTAGCCTAGATGATAAGAAAGGATAAAACAAAAGATCTAATAATAATAATGAAAACATCACAAGATAATGTCATAATAAGAGAAATCAATTGACTACCACCTCCTTGGATTTGTCAACATGGTATCATAGCTAAGGTCACGATCAAAGGCAGTTTGAAAATCATAGTGAAAGGATTTTCTTGCATTAAAAATCAAATCAGTTGTATCAAGATTCCAAGGACATTTCTGGAATTAATATTATGAGGTATTTTAGCAAATTACAGTGAACTAGTTCATTCTTAAAAAGGATTTCACACTAAACTCAGAAAGAGAAGCTAGGATCATCTATGAAAGAAGTTCAGACATTACAGTGGAGGAATTTCAGTGTCATTACAATGATATCAATTAGGTGCCATCACAACAAGAAGGTCTCATAATTTTTTTACCATTAGAGTTCGGTGCAACCATAGGAAGAAAGGGTTCAATGCCTCCATAGTGACAAAGAACTCGAACTTGGTGCTATTGTAGTGATATGATCTTGTGAAGAAAAATCACAGAGATAAATTTGGTGCTATCAAAAATTAACTAAATTTAGTACTACAAGTTCTCTGATGTTACAGTGGTGCATATCATAGTGAATAAGTCTTGGTAAAATTACAGTGATTCCTATCATAGTCTTGGTTCCCATCACAATGAATAAGTATCACTATAATGGTACCTATGACAGTCTTTGTCATATAAATTTCATAATTTGGGCTCAAGAATATGTTGAAGCACTAAGTGCTGAAGATAAGGTCAAGACATATCTATGGGCTAAAATACTACAAGTTCAATAAAGCAATACATTCGATCTACATCTTGTCAAAGGAAAGGAACCTGATTCAGTCACCCGTGGTGATATATGTCTACAAGAAATATGATAAGAGCTACTACAGGACCAAGGACAAGGCGATATCCACATAACTGAAGAATCTGAAGTCTGTTCTAATTCAAGCCTTGAGGAAGTTCAAGTAAGTATTTTCAAGATGCATATGCAAGTCTAATAAGTTATCAGAGGTATGTAATCACAAGGTATGTATATACATAATATTTTAGTTTTTCGATGATCCTTGTTTATGGATAGTCTAGGGTAAATATTGCAAGTAATATAAGATGTCAAGCAGAATTCATTGATTAAAAGAAGAAATAACTTATAATAGGATTCTATCCTCCATGGTTATGTAGGAGATCTAACTTGAGGAATTAAATCATTTTCTTGGTATCACATGTTTTTGTTTAAGAGTATGTATTATAGGTGTAATATATCATGGTTGAATACAAGGAGAACACTTCAAGGAATTCCTACAAGGTTTTCTAAGAAATAAAGGCATGTCTTAGATCATAAGCTTTGTTCTCTTTATAATCATTCTCTTTGGTAATCCATTCTACATTACTAACATTTTTGTGTCTAGCTCTCTTGAATCATGAAGATTCTTGTTCTGGGTGATTCATCATATGATAAATCTACCCTCCTCATATATTTGATTGTTTGTATAGAAGAACCCTAGAAAGGTTCTCTGTAAAACCCTAACCTAAGGGTATGTTAATAATGTGAGACCCTAAACCTACTTAGGGTTATTGATGAAGATATTGCTTGGGGTTTTGGTATGATCTTGGAAACCCTAACTTGTTAGGGTTGAAATGATGTTGTCTGAAATCCCAAACCTTTAAAGTTTTTGGTAAAGCAGATTTTTCTATGTGACAAACTAAAACCCTATATTCTTAGGGTTTGGTTGGGGCTACAAGCAAAACCATTGTTATGTATTTAAAGTCCTAGGAATGAAACCCTAGGTATATATTCATTTGGTTGAAAAATTATCTTGGTCTAAATTGGTATATGTATAATGTATTACCTAAAATATTTTATGCTTTTGTTTGATTATCGATTCTTAGATATATGTGTTGAACTATTTACCAATGGTCATAAGTCCTAGGGTTTGGAAACAAGCCCTAGACAAAAATTTGAAGTTGCAGGATGATTATTGTCTAGAAAATCTAGGGTTTACATCAAACCCTTGTAGAAGATATTCATTTTGACTAATTTGTGATTGGATCTAATTATTAGAGCTCGTTTATGAAATCAAGGGTTTACATGAAATCCTAGTAGGTAGTCTAGCATATGAATTCTAAAAGGTGTTAGATGCATTACTTATTTTCATTGTTTCTAGGGTTTTCTATAATGGTCAGGCCCTAGATATCATGAGAATGATATCTTGATTGATCTATTGATGTGATTAAGGGTTTGTAACAAAACCTAGGAAAAAAGTTGAAGTATTGAAGTATAATCTCTTGTTGATTATGTTTGTAAAGTCTAATGCTTCCGTTACTATAATATTTTGTTATGACTAACTTCATGCTTCTATAGATTTGGTTGTACTTGCTATCTAAGTTGTGCAGGTACATCATATTCAAGATGTTGAAGATGTTCGTAAGAGAATTTGATATGATAAGCATGATAATAAGGATGGAAGCCATGAAATATTCTGCGATATCGAAGGAAAAAGTTGATCTCCCTAGATTAAGAGGGAGCCTGGATAGAAGAAATATCCTTGGTTAAGAAGGAGGGCATAACATAGTTTTAATTAGAGAATGAAGGATATTTTGTTGCATGAGGAGTAGGAGAAGGAATCTTCTGTCAAAATATTCTATTTGTATTCCTACTGAGATAAGTTGAAAAGAGACATTGAGACCCTGAAGGTTTGGTTTTGATGTATAATTGAAATGTGTATTACTGATTGGCATTGTTTTTGTACATATGAATATCTCGAAGTATTGATAACATGATTGTTACTGATTAGTTTGATCGGGAGAGATTTTTTTGAGGCTTTGTGAGTGAAGCGCTTCCTAGGAGGACATCGGGTCAACATTTTGTTTTGATGTCCAGTAGGGAGGGTGGCATCAGGTGGATGTGCACCTAGATCCCTGGGTTGATGGTTAGTAAGTAAGCCTGATGGTACCTAGAGAGGTTGAAAGCATTAGTCCATCTTATTCCCACTCGTATATATTTCCCTGGTCATCAATCTAATCTGTGGCATTCTGATGCCTAAACTCTTGAGAGACCAATGTATAAATTTCCCTGGTAAGGAATCTAGTCCATGGAATTGTGGTGCCTAAAATTATTCATAGATGATGTGAGATATTATATGTACCTCTTTGATTATATTTAAATATGAATACCTACCTATTTAAGAGGGAGTATTGAAGAATGTAACTATGTAATATTCCAAATCTGGAATTTTCTGCAACAATAAGAATACCTTAAGGTATTCCCAAGTTGGAGAAAATCAAGTGATCATCTAATATAATTTATTTAAACACATAGCTTTCATAAAACAATCATAGCAACAAACTGTACCTTTTTACAATGTCACCAAGTGGGGAAAAGCAACAGTTTTGACCCAAAAACGTTATTTTCTGAATATTTGAGTTATAATAGTAAAAAATAACGGTTGTGTCCCTTAGAATATACAATATAGGACACACATGCAAAATATTTTCAGAAAAAAATTCCTTTAGCATAGTTAAATAGGCCTCCCATGCTCAAAACAGCTAGAAATTTCCAAAACCCTAAGACTGCAAAATGCCGGAGTAGTTGCATCAGTGACTTCCCAGTATAAAGAGAGGTTAACTCAGAAAATAGAGAAATATATCTGATAATATTATTAGAATAATCAATGATGTACAGAAACGGAGATCTAATCTCTTTTTACACAGATCCAAGAAGACCCAGCAAGGGTTTCTTGACAAGAAAATATATTCAAGAGAAAGTTTTTGCAAATATGTGGCTGAATAACGCTGTATGGATGAAGCTTTGCAATATATGGCTGACAAAGCAAAGAAATGGTTGTAGATGCTGCTCCTAGCTTTCCCAAAGAAACGTTGATCCTCCTCTTGGGAAACTAGCTCCTCAAATTGGGGTTTTAACCCCTTCCACTGCACACCTTAAGAAATAATGTAGTTTTCTCAAGGGACTGCATTTTTTCTGAAGGTAGATCCTTGGCCCAACACCAGGTAGTGGAAAATTCAGATCAGAAACCTCCTCTTAGATTTCTCAAGAAAGATCTCCAAGAAAGAGTAGGGAATCCCCACCCGGGCAAACCCTTGCACTAAGCAGTGCATCAACTTAGCTAAACAGCTAAGTATGTAGGAATTCTAAGAAGACCTCATGAAAATATAATCTCCAATATATCCAAATTCTTGCCATCTCCTTCATTATATAATTGATGAGCTTCCTCACCAAGGGTCCCACCCACTATGAGGTTGCTTCCATGCAAAGGCTCCTCCACAAAAACTACGTTGTCCATCAAGATGGTGCAATGTATCTAAACATATTTGTTGATTTGGTCAACCTTGACTGATTCTTCATGCCCTATCTCTTTTCACACTCAAGGTGCCTTCATTTTATCTAGCTGGATTGATCTCTTTTTACATTGAGCTTGCTTGACTTAGAATCCACTTCTTTGTGAATAAATCATGTTGACTTGGTCAAACTTGACCTTTTCCACATAGTTTATACCTTGTTCACACATGTGGATGCTTTAATTGGTTATTTCATGATCCCCTTTCACATTAGAGAGGATTTTTATTCATATATTGAGCAAATTAAGATCCTCCTTGCTAAATTATTCATGCATCTAGATTTCAAAAGAAAAATTAATATTCCTATTAGCTGAAGCTAAATTAGGGACATTACAGTCTCCCCCTCCCACATGTTTCTTGTCCTCAAGCAACTGCAAGGGTTCTGGAAAATCTCCCCTCTTCCTCTTGTGGCCCTCTCATCCCATAGTCTCCTCCATTGCTTCAAAATTTCTGCAAAAATTCCATCTCCCAAGGGCTCCTCCCAAGTATGAAAGTTGAAATTTGGTGAATAAACCCAATGGCTCGCATCATGAAATAATGGAAGGTTGTTATGGAAACCTTCTTGCTGATCCATGGCCTTCTCAAGATAGAAGTGATGAAAATCATGGGGAATTTCATCATCAATGGAGGTCTCCTTCCTCCATGCTATCATCCAAATAAATTGAATCACCCTCCAGCTTGGTAATTCATAGGAAAGCTCCTCCCAATTGCTCATGAGAGGCATGCCCCAAGTGCTCCAACCAAACGTATGGTCCACATCATAAAGAAGAAAGTGGTATGCAATGGTGGCCATATAGTTTCTCATGCTCCCCTTGGAACATGTAGTGCAGAAAAAGTAGGGACTCTCTTTCCCCAAAGACACATCCAAAAAGTGTGCCTCTCTTCCAACCATGCCTATAAAAAAGATAAGAACATCTTCAGCATGTGGGAGCATAAGTAAGATCATGCTAGCTGCCATATAAAATAAGGGAGAAGGACAATGGTCCCTCATGTGCAACCAGCGCAGTTTTCCTCCTAACTGCCATAGGATATGATATGACAAGCATTCTTCCCAACACTTGTTTGTTGCCCCGTCCTTCTTGCATGCTTGGAGAAATTGTATGATGGTTGGTGTTAAGGAACCACCCCATGAAGAGTACATCATCTCTCCAATATCTCCCAAAGAATGGCCAACATCACCATTGTTGATGGCCCAAAGTGGCTCATGAAGCTCATCAGCAAAAGTGCCCCCTCTTGGAGCCAAGACCTGCACATGAGTGTTAAGAAAATGAAAGTATATAATAAATACATCATGAGATTCAGAAATACAATGTTTATCATACATTTGTTTAAAATTAGCAAGGTAGCTCATGGACGAGCTCCCTCTCACACTCAATAAATAAGGAGGTCATAATGTTAACTCTTCCCAAGAGCTATGTTCCTCCTCAACCAACAAATGATCCATGCATTGACTCATATGAGAGTGCATCTCTTCTTTGAAATTTTCCCACTTGAATCCATCTAAGATAGTATGACATGTTTTAATGAAACTAGTGGGATTTGAAAGCAAGACCTTATAGGTCATGTTAAGTAGTTTTTTCTTGAGCTTGGAATCTTTAGTTAAGTAGATATGATCATGAACATAAATGATTCCATTAACTGATTTATACTTTCTAGCCATTTCTTGCCCATCAAGAACCTTACATGTGAATAGGTCCTTAGAATATTCCATCAAGAGTTGGGACGCCCAATAAGGGTCTAGGTTTCCCAACATTGACAGCGTTGTAGAAATTTGAAATGATGCATTTTTCATATGATGGATCTCCACCTTGACATGCTTGATGTCAAAGTAACATGTTGGAGTATTCCCAACCTTCTTTTGCTTCCCCTCTTGCAGCTGATCTTGCCCAAGACAAGATTGGAGTTTAGGAAAGTCACCCTTCCCTTGAGAGGTTCTCTTTTTAAAAAACTTCCACCTCTTTGCTCCTGCATGCAAAAATGAAATTATTTTTTTGTTATTTTCAGAAATCTTCATTATATATTGGAGTATCCTTTGCTGCCCCAAAGATATGGAATATCCTCTTGATACTATGCTCATATCAGCAAATTTTTTTGAATCTATCCCCTCCAACGCAAATAGATGAATGGAAGAAAACAAGGTCAACTTCAGAAATTTGCCTAGCCTTCCATCAGTGGTTTTCAGCACTATAGTGGCTCCTTCCAAGTTTCCCTCTTTAAACAAATATGTTGTTGCTGCATATAGTTGAGAGAACACTTTAGTTTCCCTCCAATCAGGAGGTCTTCCTGTTGAAATTCCTCCTTGCAAAGAGGCATCAAGGCATAGAGTAGGATGTGAATGTAGGTGGACAGATTTTCCCCTACCTTTGTTGCATGGGTCCTCTTGCCTTATTTGCTATTTCAAACTCTGAAATAGAGAAGGGTTCATGCTCTTCATCTTATGATGTCATTCCTCCTCCTTTCCTTATCCTATCTTCAAGATCCCATCACTTGGCAATGAAAGTGCATGATGTTTATGTGTTATGCCAAGAGCTCTATGTGTGAGACCTTTTGGAACTCCTTGCAAGAGTGCAAGGGTTTCTTTCTTTGGAGCAAGTGCTCCATTCTCTTCTTCATGAGGTTCTTGAGGTGCCTTTTATATGTCTGCGTTACCTTCTTCTGCCTCTCCTTTCTCTTCTTTACTAGTTGAAGTTGCCTTAACTTCAACAAGAGACCTTAGATCTTGGTCTTCTTGGTCAACCATAGACATAGACATGGTTGAGCCAAATCTCTTACAAGATCAACCAAATATGACATAGACATGGTTGAGCCAAATCTCTCTTCATCCAGTCACCATCGTGCCATATTCTAAGAAAGAATGTGGGATCTCATAAAACTCATCAATCAAAACCAAACCAGGGCTTCCAAAGGCCAAAACATATCAACCCTTAACCAGTTATTCCACCTCACGGTCAGACATCACTAACCATCACCAGATTAGTCTCTACCCAAGTTATCCAGGGCTCTAGAGAATTTTTTCCAACCAGGGCTTCCAGGACTAGTGACTCAACCCGTTAGAGTCAGAATATGCATTTTGCCATTAATGATCAATATCATTTTTTAATTTCTCATTTTAGGTGTCTCATTCTAAAATTTTTATATCATTCCATTAGGTCATGCTAAAAATTCTTTCACTGATGGCAACTTTCCTCAAATAAAACTTCACTCTCCTTCAGAGAACCGTATTTGCTGACTCATTCCCATGTTCCCTTTTGCATAATAATACCTATCAAAATTCTCATTTCACCATGCCTTGTCTCAGTTAAAATTAGTCATGAAGATCAGGTCTTAAAAGTCTCATTAGGTCATTAGAGTTTTATTTTTCAAGGTCCAAAATACATTACTCTATCCAAATAAAGTCAGCAAAGCATATGAGAGTGACTCAAAGACTTTTTATCTTCCTCTATAGAAGATCATCACTTTGTAACTATTCTATTTTTCAAGTTGTAATTATTTCAATGATTTTTATATCAAAATGATATTTTGATATAAAATCAAATATGTAATCTATTTTTCATTTTTTCAAATGCAATTTTATGTTTTTATATGTAATAAGTTTTTCCATAGCTACCAATTCAATCGGTCTTGCCAAACTTAAGCAAAGAATTTCAAGATCCATTAGCTAATTTCAACCTGCAAAGCAAAAAATCCAGAAATTCAAAGAGTATCAGTGCCAAAGTTTGAGAAGAAAAGTGAACATAAGTGAGAAAAACGCAAATTTCCAGGGTCGCTGCACGTTTGAGAAAGTCATTGCGCGATTGAGAAAGTCGCTACACGTTTGAGGGAGACGTTGCACGTTTGATAAGGGTTGTTGCGTGTTTGCCCGAACTTCTCAGACCATTTTTCCTGGACGCTACGCGTTTGAGAGGGGTCACTACGCTCTTGCAGTGGTCGCTGCGCGTTTGCTTAGAAAGACAGAAGACTATCTTACCGCATCCCACTTCATCAGTCAATGCCAGATCTCAGCATGGGTTTTCTTCAAGGTTGCATTGATTAGTTAGTAAGCCATAGACATTATCTCAGTGATACATTTTTTGTTTTATAATCATTTGAAGCTTTTTCTAAGGAAGAAACCCTAGTTCTCATTTCAAACCTATTCCTTAAAATGTTATATATTTCCCTATATATTTTCCATATCCCTATTCCCTAAAGAAATACCATTCCTAATACCTCTAAATCCTAAGGTTTTCACTAACCTAGGTTCCCATTCATAGTCCCATTCCCTCCATTCCATTCCATCACCCTAGGGTTTTAACTTTAAATATGCCTGAAGATGAGAACAAAAGTATTAGTGAGGAACAAAGACCAAAGAAAAATCCATATATAAAGGGAGGGAAAGTCATTAGACATGAACCAGCAACCACTATAGAGCTTATGGAAACTCCCCTCACTATGTCATGTTTTAAACATGTAGGTTGTTTTTAATTTTGTGAGAAAGTGAAAAAGATCCAGTATCATCCTATGTTGACAAGATTGTTCATTTCCAATATTCATGATAGATAGGTCACTCTTGCCGGGGTTAATTTCACTATGTCCACTAATATCATTGTGGCTGCTACATGGATCCCAAATGTAGGAGAAAAATGGTTTAAATAAGGAAACCTCAATCATTACTACTATGAGCCATATCTTAAACCAAGATACAAGGATGGCAAAAAGACAAATTTTCCTTTCTCTCATCTCCTTGACAGATATCTCCCCATGATGAAAATCATCATGAAATAATTCGCCTGTGAGGGGAGGTTTTCTAGACTCTATTCTTATCATATCTGGATCCTCATGCATTCACTAGAGTCAGAATGCTTCACATACCATATTATATCTCACGTAGAATTGACAAAATGGCATATATTGCCCAAAAGAGAGATTATGGTCATCAAATGCAGAGTATTTTCCACCACTCTCTCATCAAAATTATAATCATGTATCAGCTGGATCAATTTAACATTCCATGGGACACCTTCATATCCAATGAGATTTTTACTACCCCACCTACTCAGCATGACCAGAATTCCCCTTCATCATCTTATCCTCCCACATTTGTTCCTCCATCTCAACCTACTGTTCATACATCATTATCAAGTCAGCTAAATTCACCTCATTCACCTCATATTGATCCTTCTTCTTCACCTTTCTATAACCCTACATCATCATCACATCATGATTCAGAATCATCAAGCAGTGTGGAAGATATTTAGGCCGCATGGGCTAATTTGGTTGAGGTTGAGCCATTTCCCAAAACTTATTAGAGAGGCTATAGGCTTGTGTTTGCTTCACTTAGAGTGAAAGGGGCCATGCCTTCTTCATCAACACAGTAGGTAGATAAAGGTAAGGAAAAGGTAATAGAGGCAAACATTAATGATGAGGAGGGAAAACATGAGACAGAGCATGAATTTCAGTTAATTGACTTAAGTGAAGGAGATGAAGAAAAAATCACCAATGCAGCAATCAAAGGAAAATAAGAAAAGATTAATGAACTTCAAATTAATATTGAGAGGTCCAAATATGTGATTGACTTCCTTGAGCAAGAAAATCAGCAGCTGAAGACCAAGCAGGCCATCAATGAGGTGAAGTGTATCAAAGCACAAAGAGAGGCAGAAAAGGCTAAAGCCTTACTTGAGGAAACATTGGAAAGGTTTGGTGAACCTGATGATGAGGAGGATCAACCTCCAAGACAGAGGCCAAGGACTAAAGGGATGAAAAGAGCTCTAGCCCTAGAGAGACAAAGGGAAGCTGAGCTAGCATACTAGCTTACCTTAAATTAATAGCTTTCCCTAGAAATTGGTAAGGACAGGGAACCATGGCTTGATAGATCTAACCTACATTTGGAGAAGTTTCTAGAGAATTCCAACAAGTAAAATGACTTGTTGAGGACAAGGGTCAAAATTCATGCACGGAAAGAAAGAATTGCATTGGTCAAGATCAAAAGAGCCAATGCTAAAATTGAAAACTTGACCAAGCAAGGAGAGAAAGAGAAGTTAGACATACTTGTTGAGGTGGAACTCCATGCCTCAAGCACTTCATGAGCAAGTACCCTCAAAATTGTGACAAAATTTTAGCACACTATGCACTTTTTTTCATTTCTGGGTTTTTGAGTATTTTTGCACATAGAAAATTTTCCAAAGGCGCATCGACCTGGAAGCTACGGTATTTTTTGGGGCTTCCAAATGACAAATGGCCACCACCATCAGGTTCATATTGATGAGGAAATCAACCCTAGCACGTTTCAGAGTTTTTGGAGGAGAACTAGTCAATCAAAAGTGCCAAAAACCATCAAAATTTCATGTTTCTAACTCTAAATCTTCCTGGTCGTTGCACGTTTACCAGTCTTGGGAGAATAGGTTTTTGACAGGGAAAATGAGCACCAATTTGAAACTGGAGGTATTTTTTTAAAATATACTCAAAGGGATTTCTTATGAGCTATCATGGAGCTGATTTGGACACCAGGAAGGCACTCAAAACCAGCCTTGAACATAGGTCATTCTGTTTTCCTGGACGCTGTGCGTTTGACAAGGAAATTGCATTTTGACATAGTCTTCAGATATTTTTGAAGTTTCACTCTAGTTTGACTTTTGCTTTAGCAAATGAGGAATCTACTTATGTAAATGGTCAAGATAAATGTAAATATCATGTTTTTACTTTTATCTAGGGTAAATACATTCTGTAATTCAATTAGTTGAGGTGTAATGAATCAATTCATTAGAGATAGGATTGAGTCACTTTTCTCATCCTATATTCTAGCTATTAGTTCAATTTTTTGTGTAATATATCCCTCACCTCATGGATTCAACCCCTATGGATGAGTGGAGGTGGTTTTGAGGTGTAGTTAGCTCAAGCCTTCATAGGAGTCAATGGTTGGCATCAATTTGAATGTTAGTGTATTGATCAAGAACCAGTTTGGCCTGGATATTAATGAAAAATTGCAGCTATTTCCTTGGGATTCATGTGGTATGAATTTTTGGCATAGTTTTTTGAGCTCATTAACTTTTCATTTCTATTATATGATTAAATTTCAAGTTGAAAGGAAAAATACATGTTTTTCATGCTCTGTTTTGGGAAATTTTTCATAATCCGTTCATTTTCTTCAGTTTAGGAAGAACTCATCCCCTATGCTCTTCCTATCTCCTCATGAGTCTTAAACCATCTCACCAAATCACCTTCAAGTGTTGATCCTTCTACCAACCTTGCCCCATCGAATGAACTGCAATTCCATCTCATTGGCCCTAATCTAGTCCCCTTGACCTAATCCTCATTCACTGAGCCCAACCCTAATCAAAACAAATCAAACCCCTGCATTTCATAGCTAGCCTAAAAAAATTCTCATCCAGCCCTCTTGGCTGTGGTTTTTATGGAGAGAGCCCTCTACGACTTGGTAGGGCTAGATACCAATTCAAAAGCTTGGTTTGTGGTTACCTCTATTGGGATTCCTTCCTCAGCCTTGGGAATCTGGTGGAGTGATAACATGTTGGCAATGTTGCTGGGGAACAAAGAGACAAGCATTTCCCTGGGTGTACAACAAAGATCAATTTGAAACTAATCTGTTGGATGATAGGATTGAGTTTCGGAAGGCTGATTTCATAAGTACAGTGCCTCACAACAGATCTAGCTTCTACAAGATACACTAGATCAAATCTAGACCCTGATCCAGTTGATCCCGTTGATGATCTGGAGCAATTATTTCGAAGACACCGATATCAAACTCCGAAAATTCAATCAAGACCAACTCCATTGGTAAGATCAATATCTCTACCTGCAAAATTGCTTTCTTTAGAAGATATACCTTATGACATAAAGTTTGAATTATCTTTATTCAAGTGAAAATCTGAAACTTCCTTGTATGATATAGTTTTTGATCCTCTGAGATTATCCGAAGTAAAATCCTTGTCAAAATTATATTTAATTTCTTTGAGAGATTGGTTTTACAAAGAAATAAAGCCTAAATTTTACCTAGACATTAAAGAGTGGATCAAATTTCATCCTCCCAGAGAATTTTTTGTTACATCTGAACCTCAAACTCAGTCAATCTCAGTATATTCATATGCACCTTTGAATTCATCATACATACCAGCTACTTCGGCACCAACATTTTCAGCTCCTTTACCCATTCAGCCTATCCCTCCGGTTGTTAACCCAGTACACCATCCATCTGGAATTATGGCTTGTTTTGGACCATTAGTGCTCCCTAGTAATCTTGTTGATCTGCCTCAAGGGTATGGTCAAAGGCTTCCCCTTTTTGATGAAAACTCTGAAATCACTACCCGTCAACACATAACCAAAATCATGGCCTTTATATATTTGGAGGAGTTAGATGCAGATGATTCCAAGATGCGGATCATTGCACAAAGTTTTTCGGGTGAAGTCAAAGTCTAGTTTCATGCCCTAGCAGAAAATTCAATTAGGACTCCTGCTAATTTGACTGATGCTTTATTATCCAGGTAGGATGAAAATAAAAACCCTTTACAGATACTTGCTAAATATGATTCCTTGAGACATAATCCCAATGAATCAATGCCTGATTACAATTCCCGATATCTCAAAATTTATAATTCCATTCCTAATGAAATGAAACCACCTCCTAGTTTAGCCCTTCTGTATTATCCTGATTCCTTTGATCCAGATATGGCCTATTCATTGAGAGAAGGAAACCTTTCCACCCTTAAAGATATGATAAAGAATTCAGTGAGTGTTGAAGCAAATATTTTAATTAAGAAGGCTAAACTTAAAGGTGAACGCAAAGTTACTATCAAAGAGGAACCCTCTACTTCATCTGATACCAAATTTGATGCCTTGCTAAAAACCATGGTTGATAAGATGTCTATTTCAGACTGACTGACTGAGCCTCAAATCATAAATACAAACTTTCGAGGCCAGCAGCAACCTCAGTTTAGAATAAAGCAGCGAGAACAAAGACCTCCCGAAGCACAACAACAGTAAATCATAACACCACTTCAGCAGAAGTATGCCAAAAGTGATGAAGAAGAAGAACCAACGATATAAGAGAATCTTCTTTTCATAGCCGATGGTTAGCCCATTTTTCTTACCGAGGATGAAGAATATGTGGAGAATACAAGTTCACCTAATGACAAAAATTTCATAATGGGAAATGACCATGAATTGGAGGTATAATCTGATGACTATCAGAGAGGGTACCTAAATGCATTGAGTTCCTAGAAAAGATAGTAAACCTTGAGAGGTCAGGATGTTCCAATAACTCCACTTCTGAAGAAAACAGTTCAGCAGAAAGAAGAAACACTGAAACAAGTTCAGAATAAGGGTAAAGAAATTGTAGAACCAAGTCAGAACAAAAATAATAAACCTACTACAAGTGCACCAGTCAAATAAAAATACATTCAAAGAAAGGAAGCTACACCTATAGATCATGTATAAAAAAGGGATGTTACCATGAAAGAGGTAGAAAAAACTACACCTTTTAATTTCGATTCTAAAATTTCTAAATTAAAAGTGTCTATTCCTCTTACTAAGTTGGTCAAAATTGATAATTTCAAAAACCATGTAGCCAAAACCTTAAAATTTGACCCTTTATCTGACATAGTTAATGTAGAAGATCACCAACCTGAGTTGATCTTTGGTATTGCCATTGATGGCCAATCCGAAGACAGTGAAGTCCCACCATTCTATCCAAGTCTTAAAATTCATTAGTGCATTCTTCATAACACTATGTTAGACTCTAGGGCTTCTCACAACCTCATGCCTAAAGCCATCATGGACAAGATTGGCCTTGATATTACCCACCCATATCATGATCTATACTCTTTTGATCTTGGTCATGTCCATTTTTTAGGTCTGATAAAAAATCTAGTGGTCTCCTTAGAAAATATCCCAGCCAAAAATGTCCTTATGGACTTGGTAGTTGTTGATATTCCACCACGTTTCGGTATGTTGTTGTCAAGATCCTGGGGGGCTGGGGACTAAGAGGTACACTGCAATTAGACTTTTCCTATGCCACTATCCCTGTCCTTGGTCAAATGAGAAAGGTTTACCATGAGACCAAAATGAAGTGCATGATCAATAATAAGGAAAGGTCTAACAATCATCCAATAAATGTTGTACATACCAATTTAGAGTCTTTTATATTGAATAATGATTGCAGTTTAAATGATATAGACTGTCAAATTGTAGAATTAGAAGATGTTCCCAAAGCTTCCGATTGTATTAGAATAGTGCTAGAGGAAGAGAAAGAAAATCTGCCCACTGTAACCCAACAGCCATCAGAGAAATCAGATAAAAATTCAGAGCAGCATGAAGAATCAAATCACCAAATAGTGTCAAATCAAAATCAAGAATTTCAGCACCTAGAAGAAGAAGAAGATGGTCTTTGGAGCATGGAATTTGATGGTTCTATTGTAAAAGATGGAGCTGGCATATGTTTTTGGATCCGCAGCCCATGGAAACAGAAAAACAAGGTCCCAAATAATGTAAGGTTGTGTTCCTACAAACTAGCGTTTGATCATACAAATAATGAGGCTAAATATGAAGCGCTCATTACTGGTTTGAAAATTATGAAGAAATTGGGAGTGAAGAGAATTGTAGTCTATGGAGATTCAGAGCTAGTGATCAAACAAATTAAGCACTTGAAATTTTAAAAATGCTTCCTGAATGTAGCACTTGACATTTTAAAAATGATTCCTGAATACACCCTTAAGGTAGTGCTTAGATTGCAAAACTTGATGGTTGATTCACTAGCTACTTCTGCGAGTAATTTCAGATCTACAATGTTTTCTAATAAAAATTTTGAGATACATATAAAGCATAGGCCTGCTATTCTGGATAACTTGAAATTCTGGCAAGTTTTTTGGGATGATAAACAAGTGAACAACTTCCTGCAAAGTGAGGGAGAATTTGAAAATTTTTCTATGGATGAGGTATATGATAAAGATGACCAGGTTATTGAAGCAGATCATATTGATATTCTTCAACTCAAATAAAATAACATTCCAAAAAGGTCTCATACCTTTGGAAGAGTTATTTGATCAGGATGATGTGGCGATAAAACCAACTTTGGTTCCCACAAAGAAATGAGTAGAAGATGTGAATATAGGAACAATCGATCAACCGAAGTTCATCAAAATCTCAAAGTCCTTTCCATCAAAGGTAAAGCCTAAATATATTGATTTTTTTACTGATTTTTGTGACGTATTTTCTTTGAATTATGCAGACCTAAAGGTGTATAATCAAGATATCATTCAACACACAATTCCAATCAAGCCAAATCAGAAATCCTTTAGACAAAATCTTAGGAGAATTAATCCAAAATTGTTGCCATCCATTGAGAAGGAGGTAAATAATATTTATAAGGCAGGCATCATTTTTCCAGTCAGAGTTTTATATTGGATCTCTAATTTGGTGTTGGTGCAGAAGAAGACCGGTGAGATTCGACTTTGTATAGATTTCAGTAATCTAAACAAAGTCTCGTTAGAAGACACTTACCCGCTGCCCAAGATGGATCACATTCTTCAGAGATTTGTATGAGCTAGAAGGATGTCATTGTTCAATGGCTATTCAGGTTAGAATCAGATCCTGGTACATGGAGATGATCAGGATAAGACAACATTCACTACACCATGGGGGACCTTTAAATATGCCAAAATTCCATTCGGGTTGAAGAATGCTGGAGCCACTTTCCAACAGGAAATGGAAATAGCTTTTGGTAATGAAAAATATGTCTTCCTAGTAATTTATTTAGATGATCTTACTATTTATTCAAATTCATATGACTAGCACTTACATCATTTAAGAGTTGTATTCCAGCAGTGTAGAAAGTTTAGGATTTCCTTAAATCCTAAAAAGTGTTTGTTTGTTATGGAAGAGGGTAATTTTTTGGGACACATCATCTCAAAAGATGAAATCTAAATAGATCCCGATAGTGTTGAAGAAATTCAGAAAATCGATTTTCCTAGAAACAAAAAGGAAATTCAAGCCTTCAATGGTAGGATGAATTTCCTACGTAGGTTTATTCCCAACCTAGCAGAACATCTCAGAGAATTGACCAATATGCTCAAGAAGGAAAATGATATTAGATGGTCAGATAATACCTGTAAATCATTCAGCTCAGTAAAATTTGCTTTAACTACTGCTTTAGTGTTGACAAGTCCTAATTATTCTTTAGATTTCATCATATTTTCTTTTTCTTCCAAGCATACTTTGCCAGCAGTGCTTATGCTGAAAAAGG
Organism: Pinus albicaulis; assembly: GCA_034641835.2. Lineage (NCBI taxonomy): Eukaryota > Viridiplantae > Streptophyta > Pinopsida > Pinales > Pinaceae > Pinus > Pinus albicaulis. Next base: position 1,003,204,705 of record CM076580.1, on the reverse strand, counting down.
ATGGGACAAAGCTGCCTATAGATTTTTTCAGTCGCACCATAAGAGATGCAGCTCTCCGATATAACATAATTGAGAAAAATTTATTGGCCTTAGTCAAAGCACTCAAATACTTCCATGTTTACATTCTGCACTCTCATATTCTAGCATATGTTCTGAATGCAGCGGTTAAAGAAGTACTTATACAAACAGATCCAGAAGGAAGAAGAGGTAGGTGGATAGCGACACTTTTAGAAGATGACCTTGAGATCAAGCCAACCAAGATGATCAAAGGGCAAGGCTTAGCCAAACTCATGGCTGAGCTAATCTGCATGCGATTTATATCAATATCATATCAGCACTATCCAATGATGAAGAAAGTGTAAGTTTAGTTCAGATATCAAATATTTTTTCATCGTCTCCTTAGTATGTTGATATTATTTATGTTTTACAACATTTGAATCCTCCTCCGGACATGACAAAAAGTAAGGCAAGGTCCTTAACACTTAAGGCTTTGAAATACTACATTCTTGATAGTGCACCCTACTAGAAGGATCCAAGAGGAGTATTGCTCAATTGTTTGGTGGAAGATGAATCCAGAGAAGTGATGAAATATTTTCACAAGGGAGATTGTGGAGGTCATTTGTACTGGAAAAATACGACCAACAAAGTATTGAGAGCGGGTTACTACTAGCCTACTTTTTTTGCAGATCTGTGCAAGACGGTCATGACCTGTCATGCGTGTCAACTTTTCCAAGGTGAACGTAAGCTCTTACCTTTACCATTATAGCCTATTTCAGTTGAAGCTCCCTTCCAGCAATGGGGCTTGGATTTTATCAGTGAGATACACATGCCTTCATCTGCTTAGCATAAATGGATACTTACCACTACAGATTATTTCATGAAGTGGATCGAAGCGATTCCGACCAGGAAAGCCACTAACAAAGTCATTATTCAGTTTCTTGAAGCTAATTTTTTGTCCTGATTTGGTTGTCCCAGAAATATAATCACAGACAACACTGCTACTTTCAAATTAAAGAAAATTACAGAATTTTGTGATAAATACAACATCAAATTGGGTCATTCCACAGCCTCTTATCCATAGTGCAACAAACTGACGAAGTCTTCCAACATGTCTCTAGTCAATATCATCAAAAATATATTGGAAGCTAACAACAAGAATTGGCACAAGAAGTTGATAAATGCATTATGGGCAGATAGAGTAAGTAGCAAAAAATCCATCGGTATGTCTCCATTTCAAGTAGTTTACGGGGTAGATACAGTTTTTCCTACTTTATTAGTTGTCCTAGTCATGAAAATTATACAAGAGGTCAGAAGTGAAGAAAATGATATTCAAAGAAGAATAAATCAAATGATCCACTTACAACAAACAAGGGACAAAGTGTTCCACAACACTTCTAAACTTCATGATAAAATCAAACAAATTTATGACAGGAAAACTAAATAGGATGATTTCAAGATTGATGATGTGGTGCTCCACTTGGATGCAAGAAATGAAGACAAAGGTAAGCACGGGAAATTTGATAATCTGTGGAAAGGTCCTTTCAGAGTTGCAGCTTCTCGTGGACATAATGCATATCTTTTGGAAGAAATGTATGGGAAAAGTTGCTTAAGAGGGCTAGTAAATCATAGGCTCTTGAAGCACTATCTCTTCTGATCTGAAACTTATGAGATCACTGTATATATCAATTTAATATTTCTGTAAGTGTGAAGTGAAACAAGCATTGGAGTTCGGAGCCCAAAGTGAAGGCCATGGAGCTTAATTGAAGTTTATACTTTTTTCAAGTTAAGTTTGCATTAGGGTAAGTTCAGTTTTTTAGTCTTTTTTCAGTCAAGTCAAGTCAAATTGAGTCAGTTCATTCAGTTTGGGCCATTGAAATCTCAGAAAATCAGTCCTACCTTTCAGTTTCAGTTAATTTTTACTGTATTTGGCCCAATGGAATAAAGAACCGATTTGCTCAAATTAGATATCTATGGTTCTTGATGCCTCTTTCAGAGCTACCATCCCCAATAAGGCCAATGTTAGAGTCAGAATAAGCATTCTGCCATCAATGATCGATATCATCTCTTCATTTCTCATTTTAGGTGTCTCATTCTGAAATATTTATATCATTCCATTAGGTCATGCTAAAAATTATTTCACTGATGGTAGCTTTCCTCAAATAAAACTTCACTCTCCTTCAGAGAACCATATTTTCTGGTCCACTCCCATGTTCCCTTGAGCATAATAATACCTATGAAAATGCTCATTTCACCATGCCTTGTCTCAGTTAAAATCATCCATGAAGATCGGGTCTTAAAAGTCTCATTAGGTCATTAGGTTTTTATTTTTCAAGGTCCAAAATGCATTACTCTAGCCAAATAAAGTTAGCAAAGCATATGAGAGTGACTCAAAGACATTTTATCTTCCTCTACAAAAGATCATCACTTTGTAACTATTCTATTTTTCAAGTTGTAATTATTTCAATGATTTTTATATCAAAATGATATTTTGATATAAAATAAAATATGTAATTTATTTTTCATTTTTTCAAATGTAATTTTGTGTTTTTATATGTAATAAGTTTTTCCCTAGCTGCCAATTCGATCATTCTTTCCAAACTAAAGCAAAGAAATTCAAGCTCCATTAGCTAATGTCAACCTGCAAAGGAAAAAAGTCAGAAAGTCAAAGAGTATCAGTGCCAAAGTTTGAGAAGAAAAGTGAACATAAGTGAGAAAACAAGAAAATGTCCAGGCTCAATGTGCATTTGAGACAGTCGCTACGCGTTTGAGGGAGACACTACATATTTGAGAAGGGTTGTTGCGCGTTTTCCAGGACTTCTCAGACCATTTTTCCTGGACGCTGCGCGTTTGAGAGGGGTCATTGCGTGCTTGCAGTGGTCGCTGCATGATTGCTCTAGACGCTATTTGTTTGCTCAGAAAGATAGAAAACTATCTTACAGCCTCCCACTTCATCAACCAATGCTAAATCTCTGCATGAGTTTTCTTCAAGTCTCCATTGATCAGTTAGTAAGCCCTAGACATTATCTCAATGATACATTTTGTGTTTTATAATCATTTGAAGTTTTTTCTAAGGAAGAAACCCTAGTTCTTATTTCAAACCTATTCCTTAAACTGTTATATATTTCCCTATTTATTTTCCATATCCCTATTCCCTAAAGAAATACCATTCCTAATACCTCTAAATCCTAAGGTTTTCACTAACCTAGGTTCCCATTCACATTCCCATTCCCTCCATTTACCAAAACATTTCCTTTCACTTCACATTCCTTCCATTCCATTCCATCACCCTAGGGTTTCAACTTAAACTATGGTTGAAGATGAGAACTGAAGTATTAGTGAGGAATAGAGACTGAAGAAAAATCCATATAAAAAGGGAGGGAAAGTCATTAGACATGAACCAACAAACGCTAGAGAACTTATGGCATTTCCCCTCACTATGTCATCTTTCAAACATGTAGGTTGTTTTGAATTTTTTGAGAAAGTGAAAAAGATCCAGTATCATCCAATGTTGACAAGATTGTTCATTTCCAATCTTCATGATAGACAGGTCACTCTTGTCAGGGTTAATTTCACTATGTCCACTAATATCATTGCAGCTACTGTTAGGGTCCTATAATAATAGGATTCATCATTTTTGAATTGACTATGATAGTCTTGTAAATATGTACATACCTTGCTTTCTGCAAGTTTTTTCCCATATTTTGAAAAATGAAAAATAAGAAAAAATAAAAGAGGGTAAAAAGTCCTAAAAGAATAATCAAAGGACTTAGAAAAAGATAAACCCCAAAATAAAAAGAGTTGAAAATAAGACCTGAAAGTGAGCAAATCAAAATGACACTAATATTTACTTTATTGCAAGAATAATGATTATGTGCAAATTGTCAATAAATGCCATAATCCATGATTAGTTAAACAGTTTAATCTTACCTTTTCATGCTTTGAGTTTCATGTTTTAGATAGAGAATAAAGATGTGTCAAACAGTATAAACTTGACAAATCAATAGTTAAGATAGAGAATAAATGAGGAGCTCAACAGTTTAATCTGAGCCCTCAGATGAAATAAGATTAGAATTAGATAGTTTTTATGCTTTGAAAGAAAATGGATTTAGGGTTGCAAGCTTAAATGCACCCATGAAAATGAAGTAAAAAATGTTAGAAATAAATATGGTTAGGTAGAAAGCAGTTGTGCAATCATGTAATAAAGAACCATCAGGAAAAAATCACTAATTTCCCCTCCCCTACAATTATTCAATATCCTAAAGTATCAGTTAGAAAGGCTCAAAGAATTTCTCTAACTTATGTTGGGACTAGACCCAAGGCCCGATGACTGATTGGTTAAAAATATTTAATTCCTACATGAAACTCATATTCATCAGTATTCACCCTTCATCCATTAATCATAATCCCTTTTTCCTAAGTAAAAACTCATGTTTACTTAGTAAAAGTGAAACCCTAAGAAACTAATTTCATTGTCCTTTCAAAAACACTCAAAACCCATGAAATTCATTTTATCCTAAGTCTAAATGTGAAAAAAAAATACAACAAAGACAAGCTATGCGTATTTTCACTTTACTTCGATTTAAAAATATGTATTTTTCATTATATTCACTATCCCCTACACTTCACCCTTATTTCATATTAACTTCTAACTATATATTAATTCTTTAAGTTACACATTCCCATATAGTATTAAATCCCTTTTATTTTAAATAACCCACAAACCCTTTATTTTACATTTTAAACCAATGTTATAATATTCCATGTGCGAAATATAAATCCCGCCCCTATCCCATTGGTTTAACATATCTATAAGAACTTATCCCTCCCCCTATAGTTTAAAACAACTATCAAAAGTTGAAAAACTATATAATAATAAACCCACACCCATATGTATGATTTTAAACATTGTTAAAGGTTTAAATTAATACATAAACCTTACCTCGCTACATTATCATTTAAACCTAAGTTTTGAATGTGTTAAACGCTTATTTCTAAAGTTTAAACCTCCCCGTCGTGTCAATATACCTCGGCCCCACTATCAAATCCCGACGCAGCTTTCACAATTGATCTGGGCCGTTCACAATCAAACCCCATGATCCGACGGCTAAAACCAATATCGCAAATAAAATAGCGCGAAATTCCCTGTCTCATTTCTACGCGAAATGGGCGGTATTGGGATTTTCTCCCTCCTCCACGTGGTCAATATTTATTGGATCATGTTGGTTCAGTCCAAAACAGCTTACCACCAAAATTCCATGCGATAACCATTCGTGGTTTTCATCCTTTGAACCTGAAAACCACTAGTTTCGTAGCTTAAACTCCATTAATTATTGGTGCCGTTGAAACCTACTATGCCTAATAAACATAGGAATTGCATTCATTTCCTCTCCTACTATGCGTAACCACTGTATAAACCTTTCTGACTTTGAAACAAGCATTTCACACTGTTTTTGAGCCAAAAAAATGCAAATTTCAACCTACAGCCATTGAAGATTGCTAAGGAGCTTTGAATTGCTCCAAAAAACCAAAAGGAAGTTATTCAAACTTTTCAAAAACCTCAGAAACGTCCTTGAAACCTTATACCTGCGTATAACATGTATTTCTATGAAATTCAGACCTATTTCAATTTGAAAAGACCTTTAAAAACGACAATTTCAATCAGAGCTTAAAAAACCATCCATAGAAACATATCAAAAGGTCCAAAAAACAAGCCAAACCTTGTCAAATTTTCTGCAAAAAACCCTGTTTCTTATTGCGCATTGTTTTAAAGAGAAATTGTGAGTTTTTATAGTTTCTATAAACTGTTTAATCTCTAAATTAAGCCAGAAATCCTCTGAAGGTATCCTAAAGCCTCCATACCCAATCTCAAAATGATTTTTAGCCCAATTTCTCAGTGAAAAAGCCCAAGAAACCCTTGTTGTTTGTGTCTAAACCAGTAAAAGCTTATAAATCCTATTGAGAATCCAAAATTGAAGAATAAACCCAAGAAAGAGACCATACTTTTCCCATTTTCTATCCAAGAAACCTCTGCTAAAGTAAAATTACTTCTGCAAACTGTCTAATCTTGCAGAAGTAGCCTAAAATTACTAAAAAACAGAGTTCTAGCAATCCTGAAGGTTCCAAAGTACCAAAAACAACTCCAGCCATGACTTCTAAGACTGCCACTGTTGTAAATCCTTTACATCCCCCTGTCATATACATTGAGCACATTCCATTAGCTAATGTTGACTACAAAATAGCAGACACAATTGTTGAATTTAATCTGCTAGACATTCATAACTGGAGCTAGGAAAAATATTTAGATAATGAATAAGAAGTTCATATTTGGGAATCACACTTGCCCAAATATGTTGTTCAAGTAACTCATCCATGTCAAGAGTTCATTAGGTTATGTCAACATTATTATGTGCCTGAGCAGAGAGACATATTAAATGCCAACAAAGAAGTGCTTTTTACCATTACTGCTGAATCCATCAACCAAATGCTACAACTTCAACCTGATCCTCAAGTAGTCCCTTTGTCTATAGAGGCCCTTACCAAGCTGTATATTGGCCTAGATTTTCCTAAGAGATTCCTGATATTCCAAAAAATTATGCCTTTGCATGTAGATATTCCTCAAATTAATCCTCAATACTCCACTTCAAAATTTTCAGAGGGTTCAAGGCATGTAATTTCCATGCTTTCATTCATTCTAGGGTATTTCACTAATGAATACACAGATGAATCCATTTTAGGTTTCTTATCTACATTTACCCTAGGTCAGCCTCCATCTGTTATTTTTTATTATGCTGGATATATTTCAGATAATATCCATGACCAATTGGTTAAATTGCCAATTGAAGGAGTGTTCAGATACACTTCTTTCCTCCTCCACATGTTCTTATATTTCCAAGCAGATGAATTTCCATTTGCTCTTCAAAATCTTGATGTAGAGGGAAATCCTCTTTCATTTATTTTCAGGACCTCTTTGATCAGGAAAGAGTCCACAGAGTTCATATATGCAGAGTTTTCAGATTCATTCATCCATCCATTGATAAAAATATTAAAAAATACAGAGTAGCCAAGGATAAGTGATGAGATGAAGAAGATTTTACAATTGTCAGAGCAAACAAAGACTGGTGATTGGTACCTATATGAAAAACATATTGAAATTAGAGTGTTTGGATCTAATTTGTTGCCCAGTAAGCTACCCAAACATGTATCCATGAGAGTTTTTGCCTTGGAATATATCAAGAAAATATTAAACTCTAATTCTATCATTTTTTTAGCAATAAAGAATAAAACACAATTCAAATTGAAAAAACAAGTAGGAACATTCATTTGCAATCGGAGGGATGCAGAAGCAGAAGCAGTTAAACAACTATTAGAGTGCATATTTGAGGAAATCTTTCCTTGGAATTATGATCCACAAGGGATCCTAAGCAAAATGAGGGTTAAATGTAAGTTAACCCCCTTCATTCATGAGACAAATCCAGAGATAGAAAAATATGCAAATCAGACTGAGTGGACAGCGAATACTTTAATATATGTAGTGAAGAAATGTGATACTAGTCACACTTTAGAGACTGCTGATCAAACAGAGAAATCCACTAAGAGAGTAAGATAAGAAGGTACCTATGTTGCATAAACCACTACTGAAACAAGGTTCAAAATCAGATACAATAAAAGGCCTAAAACATATTCAGTAGGTAAAGCTAAAGTAACCATTGATGTTGAAGAAATAGACCTTATAGATACCAACACAGATGTTGCCAATGCCATCATCAATGAGCCAGTTACTGAGAATCAGAATGAAGAACAAGTTGACAAAGAAAATGCACAGTTAATAGAAAAGAAACAGAGCATGGAAGCTTCATCCTCCATTAGGGGAATTTTTGAGGTCTAAAATGGGCCTGCTAAGGAAAATATACAATCAAAATTCACTTTATGAGAACCAATCACATTTTAGGGGATGACATCATCCCTAATGGTTGAGGTGGCATTGATTGAGTTAAAGGTACTTACTTGTCACATTCTCAATGGTGGATAAAAGCTCATGGTTAACCATGGTAGTGCTCTAAGTACTTTTAAAATCAAAGTAAAATACCCATAATAAATGTCATTTCACACTTTTTGAATAAAAATATATTATTTTCATTTCATATTTCTTGAAAGAAACAATGCATATCCCTATACATATATTATATTATATTGTTTTTATATAGTATATTAATTACATGTTATTATACAATTTAAATAATATAAATTTTAATTAATAGCATATCATATAATTAAGATTTTATAAATTTATATTTATATTTTATTTTAATATTTTTAATTACAAAGGACAAATGCATTAGCTGTTCAATGATAATGATTTTTTCTTGAAAAACTCATTCTTATTTATAGTCACATTAGTACAATTTTTTTATTAATTTTATTTTGGTACAACTTTTGAATTGAATTTAACTATGGTTACATAGATTGTGGTGCAAAAAGTGAATTGCAAATTCATAAATATTATTTTATTGGTTTAGCTACTATTTTATTATTTCCTTAGGAGGCCCATTTTAGACCTCAAAATTCCCTAAATGACAGGCAGCTGAGGAGAAAGATCTAGATATCAAAGAAAAGTATAAACAGATCAAGTTAAAGAATGAATAACTGAAAAACAATATCTACTCCCAATATATGAAACAAACACCCAGTGTGCAAAACAGACTTCTATCTGCCTTTGATTATTCAAACAAAAAGTTAATCATGTCAGTATTGCAACCTACAGTCGAATCCCCAAAGACAGTGGCAGATTATAAGAAGGTTGATTTGGAAGTCCAAACAGAAAAAATGCACGCTCTTGATCAGATTGAATTCCATAGACAGACTTCAGAAATATTGTACTCTATTGTTACAACTAAAGCCATGAGTGCTCAGAAACTTCAGAAAACCATCTCAAATATGAAAGATCAGATGAAATTCGACAAATAATCCTTGTATCCTAAGGATTTAAGAATCAAATCTTTGGAAGAATTGGTCATACAGATTGGATTTGACCCAGCAAATGTCAAGGCAGCAGAACAATTAATAAAGAAAAAGAATGAGGATACTACAGCTTTGAGGAAACAACTTAAACTTCCTCAAAGTGAACATCCTTAAACCAAGGAAATAATAGAAGGACAAAATGATAAATATGATATGATGAACATAATATTTCAGCTTACATCACAGATAAAAGAAATGGATATTCAGATGGACAAGCTTGTCTAGGAAAAAGAAACACCAAAAACACAGGAAACATCTACAGTCATCCCTATGGTTACTATAGTTGTGCCATCAACTCTAGTTGATGATTTGGCACCTAAAGTCCCAATGGCTACTGCAGTGCCAGTGACATCATCCACAACATCAACTACAGAGTCATCTACAATAACAGTTCATCCTATAGATGAGGTTAGTGAACTGGTAAAGGCCATGGAAGAAATGTCTCTTAAGACAAGTGAAATTAACAAGTTGAAACAAATGATTGAAAATCTTGAAGATCAAAAGAAGTTGCTCAAATTAATGCAAAAACTCATGAGCAAAAGGCCATCAGATTAAATGAAGAATTGAAGAAATTACAGAAGGAATTGACCTTGAAGGGACAGATTTCCTATGTGAAAAATCATTTGTGGAACGAGATCATAGAAGCCATCAATGATGTATGGCCCTCCATTCAAGTGATTTTTGAACAAAGAGACTTACTAAAAGCAGCATTAGAAGAGATCCAAAAAACTAAAGAGGAATTGGATAACAAACCAGAACAAGCTTTAGAACTGATAAAGTTTCTCAACAACAAGAACAGGAAAGAATTGGAAGAACTTGAAATTACTAATAGAATTGAAACTATACTTGAGATAAAGAAGGTTATAACCAAAAAGAACCTGATGAAGAAGTTAGAGGAAAAGTGTGAGAACATGAACATTTCCATAACCAGGTTTATGGTCAAATTTGAGAATTTGAGGCAAAGAAGTTTGCCTAATATTATGGTCATCAATGAAAAATTAATTCCTCAGGAGGATTGTAATAAAAATATCAGAGAATATGCCAATGAACAAGTTGAAAAAACAGGTGGTGGATAAGGCATTCCAACAGGAAAAGTCTTACTCAGGAGTTTTGAAGGCTTATTTTACTTGCAACATGAGATAAAACACTTGTTTGTTATTAAACCAACTTTTTCCAGGTACACAGAAGCAGATGAAAACTTTAGGAAGCTGAAGAAAATACAAATTCCAAGTGAGGAAAATTAGCAATCATTAACAGATTTACTGTGAAAAGTAAGAAGGCAGAAAAGATAACAGTGAAAACAGTTTGCTAATTTATCAGTCAAAATATTTTTTTTACAACAGTAAACATGTTTTACAAATGGTCAAAGAGTATCAGAGATTAAAGAGTACCAGTGGAAAAGTATCAGATGAGCATATCAGATTTCAAAACAAACTTGAAATATCTAAAGCCAGCAATGAAGACTACAAGACAGCCAACTGCATCTTATCCACAATTAGTTTATATTTTACTTGAATTGATAGGATATCTTGCTGATTTATTGAGTAGTTGTCTCTATTATTATTGTAATGATATTTTATTTCCCTTAGATAATTCCTAGAAGCATTCTAGAATATTTTGTAAAAAATTATGTATAAATACTTCATCTTTAGAAGTATTATTGTGGAATAAATTGCTAAATATTTCTAGTCATTTTTGTGGACTTGAAGGATTTTTGTGTTTCAAATTTCGAGTAGCAGACTAGGTCATATCAACTAGCATCATATTTCAAGATTCATGTGATGAGCTATTTGGAGTGAAGTATTTTCTACTTGTCATTGTTATCTTTATTTGTTACATGCAATCCATTATGTGTTATAAATTTGAATGAATTAATAGGAGGATTACTTTGGGATTTGTTAAAAGCACCTTGTCTTAACTATTTGTCATTTCTATGTTTTCTTCTGATTTCCAGAGTAGGGATCCCTTAATTGCTCCCTCTTTCGTTTGACATTTTCCTACTGCTTCCCTTTTCCGGATCAAAGAACCCTTCATTTCTCTTTATCCCGATCTTATCACCTCACAAAACAACTTTGCAAGATCTCTAAGGGTTATCTATCTTGCCCTGAAAACATTTGACTTTTTGGCCTCGATCCTAGTTCTGTCTGCTTGCCTTTTGATTCCTCAACCCAATGGACAAATAGATTTCCCACTATCCATCTCTTCCAGTGATTTTTCCCACCAAACCAACCAAAACAAAAACCAATTGCACAATCATAACTAGCCTAATATTTTATAAAACAAAACAAAGTTAAAACTTATAGAGAGAGCCCTCTCTGAACCCTAGGAAGGCTAGATCCTAGAGTTTAAAAGTTGGTCTGTGGTTACCTCTAGTTTTCTCAACTAAAAACCAAAAATATCACAACTAGAGAATTACTGGAGTGATAACATACTAGCGACCATACTGGGGAACTAACCAATCCTTAGTTGTTAAAAAAACCTTAAAGGAAATCATTCTTATCATCTTTATGCCTTTAAGATTGTTTAACTAGTTCTGAGTATAAAAATTTGTAATTCTGTCTTGTAGGAAATTTTATTATACCAAGTCTAATCCGGACCCTAAACCTGCTGTTATAGTATACAACCCAGACAGAATAGGAAAAAAAAAACAGAGAGAAGATTTAGATGTTAAAGTTTCATTAATAAGAGTCGATTCATTACCCCAAGAATTAGTAAGTTTGCAGGATATAGAGTTTGATTTAGAATTTGAACATTCTTTATTCAGGACCAAATCTGAAAGTAATTTAAGTACTATTGTTTTAGACCCTGTTTTTATTTCTTTTTTGGAATCAAAACAGAAAAGTATTGCAGAAAATTCTGAATTAAAGAAAGTTAAAAATCAAGACAGACTTGAAGAAATTAATGCTACTATTCTTAAAGAAATTGATGAAGCCATAGAATTAGCTCAATTGTTAGCTTATACATCTAAACCTTCTATTCCTCATTTAGAAACCACTACATCATCTATAGTTTCTACTACCATTCAATCCACAGATCCATTTAGTCCTAGATTACCCTTACAACCTAGAAATTTATTTCCTTCATCCCCTACATCCACTACATCCACTAGCTTCACCACTGATTTTTCAAGAACATCATTTTCATTTCCTAGTAGTTCCATATATATTCCAGTTTCACTTCTAAGTACCTCAGCTTTAGCCTTTAGTTATTCAACTAATTTTTCTAGTTCAAAACCTTATAATGTAGTTTCATCAACCACTACTTCTAGTTCAGCTCCAAGTACCTCTACTTTACCTCCTAGCCAAGCTATAATTCAAGCTATGGATGCTAGGTATGCTCCCCTTGTTCTTCAAGGACAACTTCATGACATGCCCCAAGATTATCAAAGTAAAACACCACAGTTTGATTCTACTACACATTATAATGCACAACAACAAATAAGCAAAATGACAGATTTCTTTGAACTCCATGAGATAGATGAATCAGATGTACAAATGAGGTTGTTTGCACAAACTTTAACATGAGAAGTAAGGAAATGGTTTAAATGTCTTACTGCAGGTAGTAAGCCGATTTATCTGTTTTCCATATATTATTTTTAAATAAATGGGAAAAGAAGAAAAACCCCTTACAAATATTGTCTGAATTTGATGCAATGAAAAGAGCTCTAAATGAATCTATACAAGACTACTGCACTAGATATAACAATGTTTACAATTTAATTCCTGCAAATATAAATCCCACTCTTGACTCTGTCTTACTCAAATTCCCAAATGGATTTGACACTGACATGGCATATCAGTTAAGAGAAATAAATGCAGAAACATTAGAACGAATGAAAAAAGATGTTGTAGGTGTAGAAGTAAGCATTCTAGCTAGAAAAGCAAGATTAAGAAATGAGAGGAGAGTGGCCATGAAAGAAGAAGCCTCTAGTTTAGACACAAAAATAGATATGTTAGCTAAAACCTTAGAAATTATGATGGATAGGTTAGATAACATAGAAAGAAGACCTCAATGGGATAATCAACAACAAATCAGAAATCCCAATTTAAAAAAAATATACAAATTCGGGAAAATCAAGAGACTCGGCCCCAAACCAAACAATAAGACCTCCCTTTCAAGAGAACTATGCTGAGAGCTCTCAAAACAATGATGATGATGAGGATAACATTAATTTAATGGGAATAGATGATAATAACACTATCTTTCTCACACAGGAAGATCAAGAGTGATTTGAACTCCAACAACTCCAATTAGATTCAGGGGAATGCTTTGATTACAAACAAGGTTATGACTTTGCCATTAACGAAGTACACAGTCAGTATAACCTAAGAAGTAAGAAAAAAAATGAGTCTTCTATTAAGAAAACATCTCAAACACTAAATAAGAAAACAATAGAAGCTCCCAAAACAAAAGTTCTACAAATTCTCCCTAGGGAAAATAAGCAAAACTTTGGTTCTTCCCAAAAGGTTTCCATCCCAAAGATGTCACCAAGCCCTAAGATTGTGGACATAACTGATGAAGTTTCTCAATTTGCAAAGGATTCACAAAAATATGTTGCTCCTAAAGCATCTAATTCTGATAAAACAACAACCTTAGATACTGAGATGCTTAGTGTTGATCCTAAATCAGTAGATGCAAAAGCTGCCACTACAAAAACAACTTTTGACAACTCCAAATATGAACAAACATCTACTGCTTCATAAACCACTCCTGAAAAGAAAACAAAAAGCAGTAAGACTCGAGACACTAAAACTGAAACTGAAAAGATAATTGTAGAAAGACAAGATAAACCAATACAAACTATAGTTACCAAAGAAGAAATGATTCAAATAAGTAAATCACAACCTTCATTCAACATACAGTCTGAAATTTCTAAGCTAAAAATACCAATTCCTATGACAAAATTGGTAAAACATGACTTGTATAAATCAACTATAACTAAAACATTAAACATAAATGATGGAGAAGATTCCATAAATCTGAATGATGATCAGCCAGAGTTGATTTTTGGCCCAGATGTGAATGGAAAGCATTTAGATGGAGCAGTTCTTCCATTTTACATTAGTTTAACTATTCATGATCAAATCCTACACAATGCAATTCTAGATTCAGGAGCTTCACATAATTTAATTCCCAAGGCTATAATGGAAACCCTGAACTTAGACATCACAAGGCCCTATAAGGATTTATTCTCATTTGACTCAAGCAAAGTAAAATGCCTAGGTTTAATAAAATATTTGTGTGTAACTTTAGTTCAATATCGCGGTAAGAGTATATTAATGGACATTGTAGTAGTTGATATCCCATCTAAATATGGAATGTTATTATCTCACTCATGGGGAGCAAAGTTACAGGGATATTTACAGTTGGACATGTATTATACTACTATATTAGTTTTTGGTCAACCTAAGAAGTTATATAGGGAAACATTAATGAAATATATGGTAAGTAGTGTTGAAAGGTCAATAAATTACCCAATTTTTACCACACCTACTGATCTAAACTCTTTCATCCTATGTAATGCATAAACTGACAATGAAATCAAGACTGAACTAAGAGAAGAAAAGAAAACACCAGACAATGATAATATTTCTCATGAATATTTATGGCATGTTGACTTTGATGGTTTAGTAAATAAATTAGGAGTAGGAGCAGGAGTATGGATAACTAATATTGAGAAAAATCATGCAGAAGGCCATGCTTTCAAACTGAATTTCAAATGCACAAACAATATGGTTGCGTATGAAGCCCTCATTCTAGGACTCCTAATAATCAGAAATTTAGGAGGAAAAAGAATAGCAATAATGGGAGATTCAAAATTGATTGTTAAACAAATTAAAGGTGATTATTCTGTTTACAATCCTAGACTTGGCCAATATAGAGAGATTGTATTAGAATTGATTAATGATTTACTGGAATGTAATTTATCTGCAATACCAAGAAGGAAAAACTTACAAGCACATTCTTTAGCAACCTTTGATAGTACTTGTAATTTACCTTTTCAACCCAATCATATGAATACTACAGAAGTAAAACACAGGCCAATAATTCCAGACAACCTCAAATATTGGCAAATTTTCTCATAGGACCAACAAATTTATCATTTTTTGAATAATGAAGGTGAATTTCAGAACTGTAAGATAGACACTGATTGTACCATAGATCAAGATTTAGATGTTGAAATTGATTTAAATAATGTAGATGTAAATAAAGTAAAGTTTGCTAAACCCACTATATTTAGTCAATCATATATAAATAAATTAGAAATTGATGAAGAATCTGAAATATTAAATCTTAAAGACAATTTCTTACCAAAAGGTTTAACTCCTTTAGAAGATCTATTTGACTCCAATGATGTTGCTAGAAAACCCAAAATGGAGCCAGTTAGATCTGATATTGAGGAATGCAATATTGGTACAGAACTAAAACCCAAAATAATAAAACTTTCAAAAGCTTTACCTCAACAAGAAAAGGAAAAATATATTGCTCTTTTTAAGGAATTCCAAGATGTTTTTGCTTGGAGTTATGAGGACCTTAAATCCTATGACACCAGCATAATCCAACACCAAATCCCTATAAAAGAAGATCAAAAGCCCTTTAAACAAAAGTTAAGAATAATCAATCTTGTGTTGATGCCTTTGATAGAAAAAGAAGTGAAAAGAATGTATGATGCACATATCATTGCACCAATCAGGTATTCTGATTGGGTTTCTAACCTAGTTCCAACAAGAAATAAAACTGGAGAGATTAGATTATGTGTTGAATTTAGGAATCTAAACAAAGTATCCTTAAAAGATAATTACCCTTTACCAAAAACGGATCACATCTTACAAAGGGTAGTTGGTTCTTCTAGGATTTCACTGTTAGATGGTTTTTTAGGATACAACCAAATCTTAGTCCAACCAGAGGATCAAACCAAAACAATGTTTACTACTCCTTGGGGCACTTTTATGTATGTAAAAATGCCTTTTAGTTTAATGAATGCAGGGGCAACCTTTCAAAGAGCTATGGATATAGCCTTTGCCAAGGAAATTCGTGAATTCTTAGTAATTTACTTAGATGACATAACTGTATTTTCTAAAACTGATTATGAACACTTGGATCATCTCAGACAAGTTTTTATAAAATGCAGAAAGTTTGGCATCCCATTAAATCCTAAGAAAACCTTATTTGGATTAGAATAAGGCAAGTTACTAGGACACATAATATCAAAAGAAAGAATCAAAATAGATCCTGCTAGGATAGAAGTAATTCTTAACATCATTCCACCAAGAAGCATAAAAGAGTTACAAGCCTTTCTAGGTAAGATTAACTTTTTAAGAATATTTATATCCAACTTAGCTGAGATAATTAAAGAATTAAATAACATGCTAAAAAAAGATTCAGTTCTTAAATGGACTATTGAGGCCAAATAGTCATTTGAATCTATCAAACATGCCTTAACCAAAACTCTGGTTCTTATAAGTCCCGACTTTAAAAAGGATTTCATCATTTTTTCATTTGCTTCAGGACACACCATTGCTACAGTTTTACTGTAGAAAAATGAGCAGGGTTATGAACAGCCCATAGCTTTCTTTAGAAAAACACTTAGAGATGCATATTTGAAGTACAATATCATGGAGAAACAAGCTTTAGCTTTGGTAAAGGCTATCAAATACTTCAGAGTTTACATTCTCTATTCTCACATTACTGCCTATGTCCCAAATGCTGTAGTGAAAGGCATTCTTACTCAAGATGGTCCTGATGGAAGAAGAGGTAAGTGGATTGCCACTATATTAGAATATGACATAGAGATAAAACCCACCAAGTCAATAAAAGGTCAAGGTTTAGCCAGACTAATGGTTGAATCAAATTGTAATGCCCTAGACCTAAATTTTATTGCCCAAGTAGATGATTAGGAAGAGATGGCAACTCCAGAGATCATTGCAGCCTTTTTAGACTCACCATGGTATGCAGATATTATATTTGTATTACTAAACTTACAAGCTCATCCTAGTTTATCAAGAACAAAAGCAAGATTTTTAAAGCTTAAGGCAGTAAGATTTTGTATTCTAGACAATGTAATTTTTTAGAGAGATCACAGTGGGATTTTATTAAATTGTTTGTTGAAAGAAGAAGTTGACAAAATAGTAGAGGAATTTCATGCAGGTGATTGTGGAGGACATCTTTACTGGAAGAATACTATAGACAAGATTTTGAGAGTTGATTTTTACTGGCCTACCTTGTTTGCCAATGTAAAAAGATATGTGACCTCCTGTCATAAGTGCCAAATATTTGAGTGTAAGAAAAAGTTGTTACCCCTACCCTTAAAACCCATCTCTACTGAAATTCCATTTCAATAATGGGATCTTGACTTCATTGGAGAAATTCACCCCCCATCATCAGCCCAACATAAGTGGATTCTGATAGCCACTGACTATTTTACCAAATGGATTGAAGCCATACCCTCTAAGCAAGCCACAGATACTGTCATTATCTCTTTCCTAGAAAGTAACATTCTTTCAAGATTTGGATGTCCCTAAAAGATAATTACTGACAATGCAACAACATTCAAATCCAAGAAAATGATTGACTTTTGCCACAAATACCATATTACCCTAGGCCATTCTACTACATATTACCCTCAGGGTAATGGTCTAGCTAAATCCTCAAATAAGAGCCTTGTAAACATCATAAAAATTTTACTTGAAGATAATAAAAGGACTTGGAATAAGAAGTTAGTCAATGCCTTATGGGCAGATAGACTTACTACCAAAAAATCCATTGGTACCTCCCCTTACCAATTTTTCTATGGAATGGATGTTGTTTTTCCATCCTCCCTAGAAGTACCAGTAATGAATATTATCCAAGAGTTACAAGTTGAAACAAATGACATTCAAAGAAGGATTAATCAAAATATTCACTTGCAAAAAACAAAGGAAGAAGTTTATATCAAGTCTCAAGTCATCCAGGATAAGATCAAGAAATTTTTTGATAAAAAGAGTAAAGAAGATGATTTTTACATTGGAGATAAAGTGTTAAAATGGGATTCAAGAAGGGAAGATAAAGGAAAACATGGAAAATTCGATTTTCTTTAGAAATGACCTTATGTCATTTATGGTTACAGAGGTAACAATGCTTTATACCTAAAAGAAATAGATGGGTCAGAGATGTCAAAAGGAGTAGTAAATGGCAGAATGTTGAAGCACTACTACTCTCCCGAGTTAAAAAATAGTTAGTTTCATTTATTTTGATCATTGTACATATACATTGAAGATTTTAGATTGGATTGGATGTTTTCCTATCAAAGTTGAAGCCCGAAGAGAAGGCCCTAAACTTTGAGAGGTAAAATATCATAAGTATGAATAATTGCAGATATCAGAAGATACTTGCAGGGTCATCACAGTCAAATTCCAAAGGCTACTGATCTTAAAGTTCTTGAAATTTCACCAGGAAATGTCATCCCCAAGTGGAGCCACTGTTAGGGTCCTACAATAATAGGATTCATAATTTTTGAATTGACTATGATAGTCTTGTAAATATGTACATACCTTGATTTCTGCAAGTTTTTTTCCCATATTTTGAAAAATGAAAAATAATAAAAAATAAAAGAGGGTAAAAAGTCCTAAAATAATAATCAAAGGACTTAGAAAAAGATAGACCCCAAAAGAAAAAGAGATGAAAATAAGACCTGAAAGTGGGCAGATCAAAATGCCACTACTATTTACTTTATTGCAAGAATAATGATTAAGTGAAAATTGTCAATAAATGCCATAATCCATGATTAGTTAAACAGTTTAATCTTAACTTTTCATGCTTTGGATTTCATGTTTTAGATAGAGAATAAAGATGTGTCAAATAGTATAAACTTGCCAAATCAGTATTTAAGATAGAGAATAAATGAGGAGCTCAACAATTTAATCTAAGCCCTCATATGAAATAAGATTAGACTTAGATAGTTTTTATGCTTTGAAATAAAATGGATTTAGGGTTGCAAGCTTAAATGCACCCATGAAAATGAAGTAAAAAATGTTAGAAATAAATATGGGTAGGTAGAAAGCAGTTGTGAAATCATGTAATAAAGAATCATCGGGAAAAAATCACTAATTTCCCCTCCCCTACAATTATTCAATATCCTAAACTATCAGTTACAAAGGCTCAGAGCATTTCTGTGACTCATGTTGGGACTAGACCTAAGGCTCGATGACTGATTGGTTAAAAATATTGAATTCCTACATGAAACTCATATTCATCAGTATTCACCCTTCATCCATTAATCATAATCCCTTTTTCCTAAGTAAAAACTCATGTTTACTTAGAAAAAGTGAAAACCTAAGTAACTAATTTCATTTTCCTTTCAAAAACACTCAAAACCCATGAAATGCATTTTATCCTAAGTCTAAATGTGAAAAAAAATACAACAAAGACAAGCTATGCGTATTTTCACTTTACTTAGATTTAAAAATATGTATTTTTCATTATATACACTATCCCCTACACTTCACCCTTATTTCATATTAACTTCTAACTATATATTAATTCCTTAAGTTACACATTCCCATATAGTATTAAATCCCTTTTATTTTAAATAACCCACAAACCCTTTATTTTACGTTTTAAACCAATGTTATAATATTCCTTGTGCTAAATATAAATCCAACCCCTATCCCATTGGTTTAACATATCTATAAGAACTTATCCCGCCCTTATAGTTTAAAACAACTGTCAAAAGTTGAAAAAATATATAATAATAAACCCACTCCCATATGTATGATTTAAACATTGTTAAAGGTTTAAATTAATACATAAACCTTACCCCGCCGCATTATCATTTAAACCTAAGGTTTGAACGTATTAAACACTTATTTATAAAGTTTAAACATCCCCATCATGTCAATATACCCCGGCCCCACTATCAAAACCTGATGTAACTTTCATAATTGATCTGGGTCATTCGCAATCGAACCCCACGATTCGACGAATAAAAACCAATATCGCAAATAAAATAGCGCGAAATTCCCTGTCTCATTTCTACGTGAAATGGGTAGTATTGGGATTTTCTCCCTCCTCCATGTGGTCAATATTTATTGGATCATGTTGGTTCAGTCCAAAACAACTTACCACCCAAATGCCATGTGAATGTGGTTTTCATCCTTTGGACATGAAAACCACCAGTTTCGTAACTTAAACTCCATTAATTGTTGTGCCGTTCAAACCTAATATGCCTAATAAACATAGGAAATGCATTCATTTCCTCTCCTACTGCGCGTAACCACTGTATAAACCTTTTTGACTTTGAAACAAGAATTTTACACTGTTTTTGAGCCAAAAGCCTGTAAATTTCAACCTGCAGCCATTGAAGATTACTGAGGAGCTTTGAATTTCTCCGAAAAATCAAAAGGAAGTTATTCAAACTTTTAAAAAACCTTAGAAACCTCCTCAAAACCTTATACCTGCGTATAACAGGTATTTCTCTGAAATTCAGACCTATTTCAATTTGAAAAGACCTTCAAAAAAGACAATTTCTGTCAGAGCTTAAAAAACCATCCATAGAAACATATCAAAAAGTCCAAAAAACAGGCCAAACCCTGTCAAATTTTCAGCAAAAAACTCTATTTCTTACTATGCATTGTTTTAAAGAGAAATTGTGAGTTTTTATAGTTTCTATAAACTGTTTAAACTCTAAATTAAGCTAGAAATACTCTGAAGGTGTCCTAAAGCCTCTGTACCCAATATCAAAATGATTTTTAGCCCAATTGCTCACTGAAAAAGCCCAAGAAACCCCTGTTTCTTGTGTTTAAACTAGTAAAAGCCTATAAATCCTATTGAGAATCCAAAATTGAAGAATAAACCCAAGAAAGATACCATACTTTGCCCATTTTCTATCCAATAAACCTCTGCTAAAGTAAAATTACTTTTGCAAACTATCTAATCTTGCAGAAGTAGCCTAAAATGACTAAAAAGTAGAGTTCTAGCAATCCTGAAGGTTCCAAAGTACCAAAAACAACTCCAACCGTGACTTCTAAGACTGCTATTGTTGTAAATACTTTACAACCCCCTGTCATAGACATGGAGCACATTCCATTAGTTGATGTTGACTACAAAATAGCAGACCCAATTATTGAATTTAATCTGCTAGACATTCATAACTGTAGCTATGAAAAATCCTTAGATAATGAAGAAGAATTTCATATTTGGGAATCACACTTGCCCAAATATGTTGTTCCAGTAACTCATCCATGTCAATATTTCATTAGGTTATGTCAACAATATTATGTTCCTGAGCAGAGAGCCATAGTAAATGGAAACAAAGAAGTGCTTTTTACCATTACTTTTGAATCCATAAACTAAATGCTACAACTTCAACCTGATCCTCAAGTAGTCCCTTTGTCTATAGAGGCCCTTACCAAGCTGTTTATTGGCCTAGATTTTACTAAGAGATTCATAATATTCCAAAAATTTATGCCTTTGCATGTATAGATTCCTCAAATTAATCCTCCATATTCCACTTCAAAATTCCCAGGGGGTTCAAGGCATGTTATTTCCATGCTTTCATTCATTCTAGGGTATTTCACTGATGAATACACAGATGAATCCATTTTAGGTTTCTTATCTACATTTACCCCAGATCAACCTCCATCTGTTATTTTTTATTATGTTGGATATATTGTAGATAATATCCATGGCCAATTGGTTAAATTGCAAATTGAAGGAGTGTTCAGATACACTTCTTTCCTCCTCCACATGTTCTTATATTTCCAAGCAGATAAATTTCCATTTTCTCTTCAAAAGCTTGATGTAGAGGGAAATCCTCTTTTAGTTATTTTCTGGACCTCTTTGACCAGGAAAGAGTCCACAGAGTTCACATATGCAGATTTTTCAGATTCATTCATCCATCCATTAATCAAAATATTAACAAATACAGAGCAGCCAAGGATAAGTGATGAGATGAAGAATATTTTACAAATTTCAGAGAAAAAAAATACTGGTGATTGGTACCTATATGAAAAACATACTCAAATTAGAGTGTTTGGATCTAATTTTTTTCCCTATAAGCTACCCAAACATGTATCCATGAGAGTTTCGCCTTGGAGTATATCAGGAAAATATTAAACTCTGATTCTATCAATTTTTTAGGAGCAAAGAAGAAAACACAATTCAAATTGAAGAATCAAGTAGGACCATTCATTTGCAATGAGAGGGATGTAGAAGCAAAAGCAACTAAAAAACTATTGGAGTGCAGATTTGAGGAAAGATTTCCTTGGAATTATGATGCACAAGGGATCCTAAGAAAAATGAGGGTTAAATGTAAGTTAACCCCCTTCATTCATGAGACAAAGCCAGAGATAGAAAAATATTCAAATCAGACTGAGTGGATAGAGAATACTTTAATACATGCAGTGAAGAAAAGTGATACTAGTCACACTTTAGAGACTGCTGATCAAACAGAGAAATCCACTAAGAGAGTAAGAGAAGAAGGTACCTATGTTGCTGAAACCACTACTGAAACAAGGTTCAAAATCAGATATAATAAAAGGCCTAAAACAGATTCAGTAGGTAAAGATAAAGTAACCATTGATGTTGAAGAAACACATCTTATAGATACCAACAAAGATGTTTCCACTGCCATCATAAATGAGCCAGTTACTGAGAATCAGAATGAAGAACAAATTGACAAAGAAAATGTGCAGTTAATAGAAAATTAACAGAGCATGGAAGCTTCATCCTCACAGGCAGCTGAGGAGAAAGATCTAGATATCAAAGAAAAGTATAAATAGAACAAGTTAAAGAATGAAGAAATAAAAAAAAATATCTATTCCCAATATATGAAACAAACACCCAGTGTGCAAAATAGACTTCTATTTTCCTTTGATTATTAAAACAAAAATTTAATCATGTCAGTATTGCAACCTACAGTCAAATCCCTAAAGACAGTGGCAGATTATAATAAGGTTGATTTGGAAGTCCAAACAAAAAAAATACATGCTTTTGATCAGATTGAATTCCATAGACAGAGTTCAGAAATGTTGTACTCTACTGTTACAACTAAAGCCCTGAGTGCTCAGAAACTCCAGAACACCATCTCAGATATGAAATATCAGATGAAATTGGACAAAGCATCCTTGTATGCTAAGGATTTAAGAATCAAATCTTTGGAAGAATTGGTCATACAGATTGGATTTGACCCAACAAATGTCAAGGCAGCAAAACAATTAATAAAGAAAAAGAATGAGGATATTGCAGCTTTAAGGAAACGGCTTAAACTTCCTCAAAGTGAACTTACTCAAACCAAGGAAATAATAGAAGGACAAAATGAGAAAGATGACATGATGAGCATAATATTTCAGCTTATAGCACAGATAAAAGAAATGGAGATTCAAATGGACAAGCTTGTCCAGGAAAATGAAACAGCAAAAACACAGGAAGCATATACAGTGATCCCTATGGTTATTACAGTTTTTCCATCAACTCTAGCTAAAGAGTTGGCACTTAAAATCCCACTGGCTACTGCAGTGCCAGTGACATCATCCACAACATTAGCTACAGAGTCATCTACAACAACAGTTCATCCTATAGATGAGGCCAACAAACTGGTAAAGGCCATGGAAGAAATGTCTCTTAAGACAAGTGAAATTAACAAGTTGAAATAGATGATTGAAAATATTGAAGATCAAAAGAAGTTGGCTCAAATTAATGCAAAAACTCATGAGCAAAAGGCCATTACATTAAATGAAGAATTGAAGAAATTACAGAAGGAATTGACCTTGAAGGAACAGATTTCCTATGTGAAAAATCATTTGTGGAACAAGATCAAAGAAGCCATCAATGATGTATGGCCCTCCATTCAAGTTATTTTTGAACAAAGAGACTTACTAAAAGTAGCATTAGAAGAGATCCAAAAGACTAAAGAGGAATTGGATAACAAACCAAAACAAGCTTTAGAACTGATAAAGTTTCTCAACAGCAAGAACAGGCAAGAATTGGAAGAACTTGAAACTACTGATAGAACTAAAACTATTCTTGAGATAAAGAAGGTTATAACCAAAAAGAACATGATGAAACAATTAGAGGAAAAGTGTGAGAAAATGAACATTTCCATAACCAGGTTTATTGTCAAATTTGAGAATTTGAGGCAAAGAAGTTTGCCTAATTTTGGTCATCAATGAAAAATTAATGCCTCGGAAGGATTATAATAAAAATATTAGATAATATGCTAAGGAACAAGTTGAAAAAGCAGGTGGTGGACAAGGCATTCCAACAGAAAAAGTCTTACTCAGGAGTTTTGAAGACTTATTTTACTTGCAGCATGAGATAAAACTCTTGTTTGTTATTAAACCAACTTTTTCCAGGTACACAGAAGAAAATGAAAACTTCAGGAAGTTGAAGAAAATACAAATTCCAAGTGAGGAAGATTGGCTATCATTAACAGATTTTTTATGAAAAGTAAGAAGGCAGAAAGATAATAGTGAAAACAGTTTGCTGATTTTTCAGTCAAAACATATTTTTTATAGCAGTAAACATGTTTTACAAATGGTCAAAGATTATCAGAGATTAAAGAGTATCAGTGAAAGAGTATCAGATAAGCAGATCAGATTTCAAAACAAACTCGAAATATCTAAAGCCAGCAATGAAGACAACAAGGCAACCAACTGCATCTTATCCACAATCAGTTTCTATTTTACTTGAATTGATAGGACAACTTGCTAATTTATTGAGCAACTGTCTCTATTATTATTATAAAGATATTTTATTTCCCTTAGATAATTCCTAGAAGCATTCTAGGATATTTTGTAAACAATTATGTATAAATACTTCATCTTTGGAAGTATTATTGTGGAATAAATTGCTAAAGATTTCTATAGTCATTTTTGTGGACTTGAAGGCTTTCTATGTTTCAAATTCGAGTAGCAGACTGGGTCAGATCAACTAGCATCATATTTCAGGATTCATGTGATGAGCTATTTGGAGTGAAGTATTTTGTACTTTTCATTGTTATCTTTCTTTGTTACATGCAATCCATTATGTGTTCTAAATTTGAATGAATGAATAGGAGGATTACTTCGATATTTTTTAAAATCACCCTGTCTTAACTATTTGTCATTTCTATGTTTTCTTCTGATTTCCAGATTAGGGAACCCTAAATTTCTCCCTCTTTCATTTGACCTCTGCCTACTGCTTACCTTTTTTGAATCAAAGAATCATTCATTGCTCTTTATCCTGATCTTATCACCTCACAAAATAACTTTCCAAGATCTCCAAGGGTTATCTATCTTGCCCTGAAAACATTTGACTTTTTGGCCTTGATCCTAGTTTTGTCTGCTTGCCTTTTGACTCCTCAATCCAATGGACAAATAGATTTCCCACTATCGATATCTTCCAGTGATTTTTCCCATCAAACCAATCAAAAACAAAATCAATTGCACAATCATAACTAGCCTAATATTTTATAAAACAAAACAAAGTGAAAACTTATAGAGAAATCCCTCTCTGAACCCTAGGAAGGATAGATCCTAGAGTTTAAAAGTTGGTCTATGGTTACCTCTAGTTTTCTCAACTAAAAACCAAAAATATCACAACTAGAGAATTACTGGAGTGATAACAGTTGCTAGAAGGATCCAAAATGTAGGAGAAAAATGGTTTAAACAAGGAAACCTCAATCATTGCTACTATGAGCCATATCTTAAACCAATATACAAGGATGAAAAAAATACAAATTTTCCTTTCTCTCATCTCCTTGACAGATATGTCCCCATGATGAAAATCATCATGAAATACTTCACCTGTGAGGGAAGGTTTTCTAGACTCTATTATTATCATATCTGGCTCCTCATGCACTTCACTAGAGTCAGAATTCTTCACATACCCTATTATCTCTCGCAACATTGACAAAATGGCATATATTACCCAAAAGAGATATTATGGTCACCAAATGCATATTATTTTCCACCACTCCCTCATCAAAATTATAGTCATTTATCAACTTGATCAATTAAGCATTCCATGGGAAACCTTCATATCCAATGATATTTTTACTACCCCACCTACTCAGCATGACCAAAATTTCCCTTCATCATCTCATCTTCCCACATCTATTCCTCCATCTCAGCCTATTGTTCATACATCATTACCTAGTCAGCTTCATTCACCTCATTCACCTCATATTCATCCTTCTTCTTCACCTTTATATAACCCTACATCATCATCACATCATGATTCAGAGTCATCAAGCAGTGAGGAATATATTGAGGCAACATGGGCTAATTTGGCTGAGGTTCATCCATTTCCCAAAACTTACCATAGAGGCTATAGGAATGTGTTTGCTTCACTTGGAGTGAAAGGGGCCATGCATTCTTCATCAACACAACAGATAGATAACGGTAAGAAAACATTAATAGAGCCAAACATTGATGATGAGGAGGGAAAACATGAGATAGAGCATGAATTTTAGTTGATTGACTTAAGTGAAGGAGATGAAGATAAAATCACCAATGCAGAAATCAAAGGCAAAGAGGCAAATATTAATGAACTTCAGATTAATCTTGAGAGGGCCAAATATGTGATTGAATTCCTTGAGAAAGAAAATCAGCAGCTAAAGACCAAGTAGGCCATCAATGAGGTGAAGTGTATCAAAGCACAAAGAGAGGCAGAAAAGGATAAAGACTTACTCGAGGAAACATTGGAAAGGTTTGGTGAACCCGCCGATGAGGAGGATCAACCTCCAAGACAGATACCAAGGGCTAGAGGGCTGAAAAGAGCTCTAGCCCTAGAGAGACAAAGGGAAGCTAAGCTAGCAGACCAACTTACCTTAAATGAACACCTTGCCCTAGAAATCAGCAAGGACAGGGAACCATGGCTTGATAGAGCTAACATACATTTGGATAATTTTCTAGAGAAGGCCAACAAGGACAATGACTTGTTCAGGACAAGGGTCAAACTTCATGCACAAAAATGAAGAATTGCATTGGCAAAGCTCAAAAGAGCCAATGCTAAAATATAAAATTTGACGAAGCAAGGAGAGAAAGAGAAGTTATACATACTTGTTGAGGTGTCACTCCATGCCTCAAGCACTTGATGAGCAAGTATCCTTACAATTTTGACAAAATTTTGGCACACTTTGCACTTTTTTTCATTTTTGGGTTTTTGAGTATTTTTGTACACAAAACATTTTCCAAAGGCGCAACGACCTGGACGCTATGCACTTTTTTGGGGCCTCCAAATGAAATATGGCCAGCAACAGCAGGTTCATATTGATGAGGGCATCAACCCTAGCAAGTTTCAGAGTTTTTGTAGGAGAACTGGTCCATCAAAAGTGCCAAAAACCATCAAAATTTCATGTTTCTACCTCTAAATCTGTCTGGTCACAACACGTTTACCAGTCTTGGGAGAATAGGTTTTTGATAAGGAAAATGAGCACTATTTTGACAACTGGAGGTAGTTTTGGAAAATATACTTAAAGGGCTTTCCAATGAGCTATCATGGAGCTGATTTGGACATCGGGAAGGCACTCACAACTAGCCTTGAATATAGGTCAAGTTTTTTTCCTGGACGCTGCGCGTTTGACAAGGAAATTGCATTTTTACACAGTCTTCAGAAATTTTTGAAGTTTCACTCCAGTTTGACTTTTACTTTAGCAAATGAGGAATATACTTATGTAAATGGTCAAGATGAATGTAAATATCATGTTTTTACTTTTATCTAGGGTAAATACATTAGGTAAGTTAATAAGTTGAGGTGTAATGAATCAGTTCATTACAGATAGGATTGAGTCACTTTTCTCATCCTATAGCTATCAATTCATATTTTTGTGTAATATCTCCCTCACTTCATGGATTCGACCCCTATGGATGAGTGGAGGTGGTTTTGCGGTCTATTTAGCTTAGGTCTTCGGAGGATTCAAAGGTTGGCATCAGTTTGAATGTTAGTGTATTGATCAAGAACCAATTTGGCCTCAATATTAATAGCTATTTCCTTGGGATTCATGTGGTATGAATGTTTGGCATAGTTTTTTCTCTATGATCATTTGTATGAATGTTTTGTAATACCATAAAATTTTCATGTCTATTATATGATTAAATTTCAAGTTGAAATGCAGAATACAAGTTTTTCATGCTCTGTTTTGGGAAATTTTTCATAATTTTTCCATTTTCTTCAGTTTAGGAAGAAATCATCCCCTATGCTCTTCCTATATCCTCATCAGTCTTAAACCGTATCACCAAATCACCTTCAATTGTTGAACCTTCTACCTACCTTACCCCATCGAATGGACTGCAATTCCATCTCATTGGCCCTAATCTAGTCCCCTTGACCTAAACCTCATTCAGTGAGCCCAATCCCAATCAAAACAAATCAAACCCCTACATTTGATAACTAGCCTAAAACCTTTTTCATCCAGTCCTCTTGGCTGTGATTTTTGTGGAGAGAGCCCTCTCTGACTTGATAGGGCTAGATACCAAGTCAAAATCTTGGTTTGTGGCTACCTCTGTTGGGATTCCTTCCTCAGCCTTGGGAATCTGGTGGAGTGATAACACAACCCACAGTTGTCGCCAGGATTCCACAGCGTTTGTCCAACCAGGGATTCCGGAACTAGTAACTCAACCCACCAAGGGCTTCCAAAGTGTTTGTCCAACCAAGGCTTCCAGGACTAGTAAATCAACCCAAATTGTTACAAGGATTCCTGAGAATTTTTCCAACAAAGGCCTCCAGGAACTAATGACTCAACCCACATCCAAAGGCACATGATAACCATCCAGGACAACAAAAAATGAAATGAACCTGCAACACCATGGCTATCCAGGAAATGGAAAGTTTAGGAAAATCCACTGTCAATCCAAGCAATCCTCCATGCTAATGATGGATCATGACCAAGAAACCACATGCATATTCCATGCATGCCAAAACTAGTGAGGAAAACATACATGCAACTCGGTACCTACAAGAAAAACCCACTGTAGTTGTTTATATGTATGTCATCTTGCTCGTTCTTGCTATTCCTTTTCCTTCTTACTCCAAAACTCCAATTATGCCACACTATCCAAGAGTGCTCCAAGAAACTCTAAGTGTCCAAGAGTATGAGAGAGAGATAGAGATAACGAGAGCTCCAAAATTGAACTGAAAAAATTTTGTGGATTGATCATCATAAACCTTTTTATTAATGAGGCCTCTAATTTCTTCAATTTTCCATTATTTTCCTTCATTTTCCTCCTCACATGTAACCTGTGACCTTTCACCTTCATTTTCTCCTATTTTCCGTTATTTTCATAAACAAAATTCCAATTAATGCCACTTTGTCTTTCCAAGGCCTTAGCCATTGCCTTTACCAATTTCTATAGCCATAATAAACCATATGAACATCCACACTAGGATGTGTTTCCCAACATTATGCTTGGAATATGTGTCCCAAGACTTTGGTTATTATTTTTCCTTTATTAACTTTTATTACATGGAATGTTCACCAGGGTTGTTACACTATAAAGTAGGGAAAATTTTAGGGATGGAAGTTTATCTTAATGTTTAGAAACCTTGGCCAATATTACTAGTCCCTAACATGAAAATTGTGAAATGTTTAGTGATATTTATATAAAAATATTCACACTTATAATGATTTTATATTAGTCTATATAAATTTTTGGTGAATTTTGAGGTAAAATAATTTTGTACTAGAAAATTTGGGCGAAACATTTTTAGAAAGAAAAAAAAGGATATTTGCGAATATTGTCTTTGGAAAAAACATGGAAAATTAACCCACCTATGAATATTATCCCCTAAAATTTTCCCTACTATAAAGCCATAATTAGTACCCATGAAACTTGAACATACTGAATTATCTAATTAAAGAACCCTTCCTATAGCTTCAAAAAATTATTTTGATCCAAGCGATATATATTAAATAGAAAACATAAATATAGGGATGATGTTACCCTCAAAACTAGAAACAAAGGTCCATGACTTTGGCTTCAAAATACACAAGCCTTCATAGGGAAAATTTTATGCAATTAATAAAATATTTTTATCATTTAAAATCATAATCTTATAAATATAGCAACTTAGAAGTTGTGAGAGACATTTTTAATAAACCTTTTAATAGAGAAAAAAAAACAACTCTTAACTATTTGGAGATTAAAGTTTGAACATAGAGTGCATGAAAATAATAGTCTAATAGCCTTTACAAAGCTTAGCCTACCATTCTCCCTTGAAAATTTCCCCACACTTTCGTACCTACCATGATATTATCGTATAAAAAATCTCCATCTCAAAAAAATAAGGGAGAGGAAAGACGGTCTTCATTTGGATTGGAAATTACAAAAAAGTTTGCAAGAAGTAAGATCTCTAAAATTAGCATCTCCTCTCATATCTGTAACAACCCTAATAATGTTCCCCTCTTGTGAAAGAGTTCCATTAACACCTACACACACACACATTTTTTTCTTTTGGCCTAAGAAAGGGCTTCGATACCAATTTTTAGGATTTTTAAACCCTAAATTTGAATTACAAAAGAGATACTAGAAATGCTCGAAATTATATTTAATATCAAAGCCTCAAAGTAGGGAAAATCCTTGTAATTGATTTTTTATGGAAGGAATCCACTCTTGTTCACTTGCTTCTTAAGGTTGGGAA
Source organism: Pinus albicaulis (assembly GCA_034641835.2). NCBI lineage: Eukaryota > Viridiplantae > Streptophyta > Pinopsida > Pinales > Pinaceae > Pinus > Pinus albicaulis. Next base: position 1,003,174,093 of record CM076580.1, on the reverse strand, counting down.
ACATCTCAATGAGACAAGCTCCAAATATATTATATTTCATGCTTCCATATGGAGGACTTCACAATTATTTATGGCTAATAAGAGGACTCTTGAGGCTCCATTCCTTCTCTTTATATGGTATGATATTCCTCTTGTTTACTTCTAGTTTCCTTACTTCCAAATTTTAAGCTTTATTCAAGAATCCAAATCATCGTTATTATTGAGTGTCTCTAAACTTGCTCTTGTTTATTCTTCCTCATTTTTCGTGTAGATGAATTGGCAACTAGGTTGGTCTTATACACGCATGACACAAGGTTGATTCCAACCACTACCACTATAACCTCTAGGTTAACCCATACACACCCCCACATGCATCCCACAAGGTACAATGGGGGGGATTTGAACCTTGAACCTCCAATTTTGTGAAGAATTCATATCACAGTGATTACCAATCAAGTTTCCCCTTTGGGAGCAACTTTCTTCCACTTGTTTTAGAAGCCTTTTATCCTTTTGTTTTTTTTTCCTTAGCCAATTAGGTTTCTAACTTCTTGACTTATTTTTTATTTTTTTTAAATGAAGGTAGGTATATTCTCTTAACTGGGCATCGTATGGCTTCCAAAACTCCTTAATCACTTTAAAAAGTATTCATCCTTTAACCATTCTAGATTGGTAGGTTTTTATAGGGATGGGGCCTCTTATAACACAATAGATTGATGGTTTAAGTCCCTTCCTAAGGTTGGCCACTATCTCACATGAATATCTTCATCCATGAATCCTTAAATATTAGAAAGAGGCTAATACTTTTAGCAATTTTGTTTACCCCTAAGCTCATGTTTCTTCTGTTTGGAATTAGTTTTGTTGGTTTGATATCCAACAAGTCCATAGCTTCCAACTTTCTTACAAAATAACTTAAAAAAAAATCCATGTGGGTTGCAGATCCCCAAATTCCTAAATCTCTTGATGTAAAATTTATGTCTCCCTTATCACCACAAGGCTTCTTTCGATACATTACATATCAAAAAATGTTTCCTAACATTCCACTCTATTTGAGTAAGGGTTGTAAACATTTAGGACAAATATTTCCTTCCTCATATCTAAGGAAAATAAGTATACCCATAATCCTATTGGAAAGGCCTAGGAACTATATAGAGTAAAATAACATCTTTGTTGTCATGTAATATTCTCACTACAACACCCAATAATGTCAATGTAAATGAACTCCCACCCAATCATAAATTTTGAGATTTCCCAAATAATATTTTCCCCATCTATCATTGTTTCCTAAAGGAGGATAATAGAGGTTTTCAATCTCTCTATAACCTCATGATGGCCAATTTATTTGAGGGATTGATAAAACCTCTAAATCTAAGGGTTAGGAAGATAATTTAAGCCCCTCACTAGGGGATAATTCTCGAAGAGAATCCATTAGAGGTAGTTTCTTCCCACATATAACCTCTGAATATTCTTGTGTTTGTGTCATGGACATATAAGATTTTTTTTTCTTTGGTTTAGTTTCTAGTTTTTCTCGTCAAGGAACCCTGGTCCCCCTACCACCTTCCCTAGGATATCCAGGACTCCTTTATTTCTGGGGTGAAGCCTATATTTAGAATATTATAGATGAAGAGAATCACAAGAATACTTCCCTACCTCAAAATCCAAGTTATGGTTTTCAATAATCTGCACTTGGACTTCTTCTTCTACATGAGCCTTATCTATTAATGGTAGAGGGATAATGTTTTAGGGACATAGGATTTTTTTATTTCTGAAATTTAGGGGAGATTACATTGAAGGACTCAAAACCCTTTATATCTACATCTGACCCCCAAGTGCCAAAGCTTAGATTTTTTCAATATTTCCTTTTAGAATGAGAATGTAACTAATAATAATTTCACGTGGAAGGAATGTGGTCCATTTTTTTACTAACAATGTCTTTATTTTGTTCCTTTTTAAGACCCAAAGTTGAGAAATTCTTAGCTAATTCCATTGGCTTCTCGAAGTTACCTTTTATTTTTATTTTTTCCTTAATAAATATAGTCCTAATTGTTTGAGGGATATTCTCAATTCCACTATCATAACTTGTGGCTATTTTCATTGATCTTTCACCTTCATTTGATTTGGGTAATTTCATCCATTGGTATTTTCCCATAGCTATGGCACCACCCACCTCTAAAGGGCATGCATTTTTAATTGGTAGTTAGATGAAAACAATCTTCACCTTTTTTTATAGCCAATTCCTCTTCCAAACCGTTTTTTCTTTGAAAACCCATCAATATTCTTTCCATCTAGAAGTACCCCGTGTCCCATAAAGATAAATTAGCTTCAAAAAAGGTCTTAAGGGAGTTCCTTATTTCTTCCAAAACATCCTCCAACCATAATACTAATGGTAGCCTTGGTATTCAAACCCATACTAGTAAAATGTCCACTCAATCCATTCAGGCATCAAAGTTAACACGTCACTTCTTTAGGAAAAGGTTTTGGGAGCCTCATTTCCATATGCACTATAAAACCTTGTTTACCTCTTCCATTTCCTTAAAAACCAATACCAGTCACCCCTTCGCCAAGGTCATTATGAAATATGCATATCCTACTAAATATTCAAATTTTAACCTTTTTCAACCGTCTAAACAATAACAAGGCATCTATTCACCAAGAAACCTTCTTACAACTATATTCTCTTATAGAATTTCCAAAACATTATTGAATATGGTTTTCGAACCCAAATTCAAACTTACCAACTTTGGAGTTGTTGGTAGAATTTCTTTCTTTTGAATTTTTTATGTCCATATAACAAGGGTTTCCCATGGATCTCTTTGTCCATTATGGATGAGACACACATTAGGTTAAACTTTAAGTTCTTACCAATAAAAATTATCTCTTTCCATTCTGTAGAAATATTTTAAGAGTTACATAGATGAAATTCAATATACCCACAAAATGTTTGTGGTGGGATAAATGCCCCCTCTTCATCATAACTACATGTAATAATTCAATCACTCTCAATATAGGAGAAGGCTTGTCTAAGATTGTATAGGTCATTGTCATTATATACCATCAATGGGAAAGAAAGTGTGTCATTAAGGAATTTAGAGTAAACTACATCTCTCCATTTTCCCACTCCTCTAGTCATATATCCCTTCAAATTCTAGTAGTGGAGGCCTAAAATTTCCAATGTAACCTCCTCTGGTGGGAGAATCCCTTCTGGCCTTCTCCACCCTAACTCAACTGGGATGTTATGTTAGCTAAGTCACAAGGTAGCTTAGTTTAATTGGTTCAACCAATTAATCCATTGCTTCATCTTCCACCATCACCAAACACTCCATGCTAACTTAGCCTCTATCATTATCATTCCATTCAAAATACTTTATACCATTCAATTTTGTAAGTCATAGTGAGTAGTTGCATAGCCCAAACATCCCAAATTATCTCATTAAATAACCATCTATACAACTTTGAATATGTGTATCCATGCAATATTCATTAAATAGTAAAAGATAAATCCGTGGATGATGATACCCTCGAAATTGAAAAGAACGGTCTATGATTTTGGCTATGAAACTCATAGGCCTTCATAGGGAAAATATTAGACGACTAGTAGCACTTAAGTCTAGTGTCAAATATCACATAAATATGATTTCTTAGAATTTGTGAGATATTTTTTTAACAAACTCTTTTTACAAAAATAAATTATATGTGTTCAGAGAATAAAGTTCAAATATGGAATGCATGAAAATAATGGCCTTGGAAACCTTCACAAATCTCAACCCACAAGCATTTTCCCTTGTGAATTTCCCCACACTTACCTACATACCATGATCCTTTTGTATAAAAGGTCTCTTGCTCTACAAGAACGAGGAGATGATGGATGGTCTTCATTGGGATCAAAAAAGTAAAAAAAGAGTTGCAGGACTAATGTTTATAAAATTATGATCTCATCTCATGCCTACAATAACCCTCACTATGTGCCCCTCCCATGAAATATTTTGGTTAATTCCTGTGTGTGTGTGTGTGTGTGCATTTTCAGATAAAGAAAGAGATTTGATACCAATTGTTAATATCTTTAACTCTTAAACTTGAATTACAAAAGAGATATCAGAAATTTTCAAAATGTTATTAAATATTAAATCCTTTAAGGTATGCGAACCCCTTAGAATTAATCCTTTTAGGGAATGAATCCACTAACATTCACTTGCCTCTTAAGGTTTAGAAAACTCCCAATGAGATAAGCTCCAAATATATTATACTCCACATTCCCATATAGAGGGCTTCATCCTTACTTATAATCATAACAATCTGCTAATTAACTTCTTTAATGTGTAACATTATATTTATTCAATAATAACTCTAATATTCAGCCTTGTTTAATAATAATGAACATAGTGGATGTAGTCCACTTCATAATGAATGGCCTCCACAGATTACTTTAATGCACCCTTCAACACTCATTAAATACCTAGGGAGGATCCTAACAGACATGTTGTCGATGCACCAGGTTGGGACAACACCCTCTTTCATTTAGATGAAGTGACACATACCACATTTGACAAGTATTATAGTTATATGAATACTAGAAAGAACTTATCAACTTTGATTGACAAATTTTTAATGGAGATTATATTTGAAATATTTCTTATTAATGTTTAAAATGTTTCATATTGTGGTCCAAATAGCCACAAACCCATACATGTGGTTATGTAACTTCCCAAGAGCCATTGGTTATGACCTGTTTAAAACATCCCATTAACTCTAAGTTAGTTAATTATCTTTGATGGAAAGATAATTATTAAGGCAGTTGGATTAGAAGAGTCCCAAATTTATCAAGAATTAAATTGCATGTGACTCCATATGACTTTGATGCATTAAGTCTTGGATAGGTCAGAAAATATCTTTATTGGATTCATAAGGATTTTCTACATCAAATCTAATCAACATGACCGGAGGTACATTGTGTTCTATTCCACATTAAATTTTAAGTTTCGTCATGATAAAAGAGCCATCCTTTGGGTTGGGGTGTTTCATTTGAATATTTTACTCCAATTCTTTCTCTAAATTATATTTTTCTCTACGACGGTATTTTCCTTTGATAAATTTAGTAACATAGAAATTTCTTCATTGGTTTTCTCTAAAATATATTCTTCTTATTTTTATAGAAATGGTTGTTTGCATTGCTTCAAAAAAAGGCTCTCAATCAGAAGTGAGAGAGATGATACAAAAATATAAGGGGAACCAGTCCCAAACTTCCTAGAAAGCCAAAAACATAAATCATGATTTGGTTTGTAACTATAACGTCATTTTTTCTATATTAGTGAACATATTTCCCTAGCAAAAACTAAAATTTACATAACATGAGTTACATGAAATTCAAATTTATAATTTGGAAATAAACCTTTGTTGGATTTGATCCCATTCAATGGTAGTTAGCAAATGAACTTGGACATGGGAAATCAGATTCCGTGGTTTTATTGTCAATGTAGACAATTGGTTGATTTACGGTTTTCTTTGAAATCTTGATCGATCATCAATTTGGTTAATATATCAGAGGTTTTGGAGAGAGAAAGAATGTAGTTAATTATTGTGATATACATATGACTACATTTATATGAGTTTTAATATATGCATATGAAGTATGTTTCGGATTTTTACCTTTATGTTTGGTGGGAAAGATTTATTCATGCATGAAATAAGGGGATATGTCCAAACATAGTTTATGGCTTTTACCTCGTAAAGAATTGGTGTGGAATTTATGATTTGTGAGAAAATATTTTTAGTTCATAAATTCTTTTATTTATTTTTTCTTGGAATACAGATCTATGTATGAAGATATTTCACCATGATTTGAGTTATTTAATGATGAGGTATGGTGAAAATTTAGTATATGGGTATATTCATTTCATGACAACATGGGTATAGGAACCAATGGGTATATGCATTTCATGACAACATGTATCCATTGTGCATATATGTCATATAATTATAACTAAATGTTGTGAATTATGTATATATCAGAATTTTAACTAACAATAAATGGATATCATAACATTATTTGAACATGGTGTCAAGAAAAAATAGACATTTATATTATATTCATGTATCAGGAAAAATATGTGTACCTTGTTTTAAGTTTATTTCAAATTGTATGATATTCCTTTAATGTTTTATGGTTATGCATCATGATTCATCATATGCAAATGAATGAACATCATGATACACATTATTTTTGTGACATGATTATTCTATTTTTATTTACGCATGTTTGTTTCATATATTTTGATCTTGTATGATTAAAATTGATGCTTTGACATCAAGATTGGTCAATGCATTTTTATTATCCTTGATGCTATTATATGTGTGTAACATTTGATTGACTCATAGAGTAGCCACAACATCTTAATTCAATGATAAAGTATAAATCACATATCAGATGCAAGTGATTATATTAATGAATAACGTAAAAATTGTGATTAAATCATGAAAATGATATGTCTTGGCCCCATAGGGAGGAAAACTTAATTCATGAATTAATAATAAGGTGATTATAGATTTGGCATCAACTTAGAGATGGTTTTAAATTTCCATAGGTAATGGGTTATCTCCCTATTGATGTCAAATCTAACAGTTGCATTATAAATTTATTGAGAAATAAATTGGTGTATTTTAATCTCAACACATGCGAGGAATATGATGACCCACTATTTTTCTTTTAGTGTTATTAACGGGGGTTAATAATCTAGATTATGGTATAAATGAGTCATAGTATTTTTTGTTTAATTTTTCAACTATCACGTCTACAATTATGTCTAGTGAATCATCTTGTATTTCAATGTTAATTGGTGGTAATTTTGAGGACTGGAAGGAGAAATTTATCTTTACATTAGGGTGCATGGACTTAGATTTGGTGTTCTATGAGAATGAACAATCCATCCCTATGGAATCTAGTACACCAACAAAGAGGACCTTATATGAGCAGTGTGAGTGAACTAATCGCTTAGGTTTAATGTTTATCAATAACCATGTTGGAAAAGGTATTCGAGGTTCTATTCCAGAATGCTCTAAGGCAAAGGAATTAATTAATATTTTTGAACAACAACATGTGATTTCTAAAAAGGCGTTGGCCACCACCCTAATGGAAAAACTATCATCAATAAAACTTGTGGGTAATAAGGTAGTATGTGATCTTCATACGTTATCGAAATGAGAGATATAGTTGCTTAACTGACAGCTTTAGAGGTCACATTCTCATTCTCTTTCATTGTCCAATTCGTACTCAACTCCTTTCCTACAAAATATGGGTCATTTAAGATTTCCTATAACACACACAAGGAGAAACAATTAATTAATGAACTATTGACCATGTGTGTTCAAGAGAAAAGGATATTGAAGCATGAGAAACTAGAAAGTGCTCATATACTGACTCATGAAAAGGGTGCTCACTATAAGAGAAAAAATAAGATGTCAATTTGTAAAGTTGACAATAAGGATACCATCAAATGTTTTTTCTATAAGAAGAAAGGACACATCAAGACAGAGTGCTCCAAATATAAATCTTGGCTTGAAAAGAAAGGTAATAATGTTTATTTAACATGTTATGAATCTAATATGGTTGATATTTTTCATAATTCTTAATGGATTGACTCTAGTTATACAATCCATATTTCCAATACCATGCAGGGTTTAATCAAACAAAGGAAACCAATGGAAAGTGAATTCTTCAACTATTAAGGAAACAAGATGAATGCATTGTGGAATCAGTTAGGATCTTCAGACTTATCCTACATGGCTTTGTTTTAAATCTTAAGAGGACATTTTATATTCCTTCTTTATCTAAGAATTTTATTTTAGTCTCCATAATTGTCCCCCATTGTTTTAGTTTCAATTTTACTGATTCTACTTTTAGTTTTATCAAAGACTCACTTGTTTTTGGTGATGGAATTCTTGTTGATGATTTATATAGACTCCATTTAAATCTTTATTTTGATTCATAAAATCTTCCATGCTTTGCAGAGGATATTGGGAGTCCTTGAGACTCTTGATCTCTTTGATTTATAGAAGATCACATGTGATTTATGTATCTTTTTCTGCTATTTGAGAAAATTAAGGCACTAAATTATTTCAAAACTTAGAAGATAGAGTTTGACAAAAAAAATGGAAAATAAAATAAAATTATGGCAACAAATAGAGGTGGAGATTATTGTGGAAGGTACACATGTACAGGACAAAAACCAGGTTCATTTGTGAACTTTATTAAGGAACGAGGCATTGTTTCCCAATACACAATTCTCGTCTCACTAGATCAAAATGTTGTAGCTGAAAGGATAAATTATACTCTTATAAACATGGTGGGGAATATTAATAGTAACTCCACTCTCCCATTATAACTATGGAGTGAGGCTTTAAAAACCTTTTTATATATACTAAATAGATATCCCACTAAGAAAATTCCTAAAACTCCTTTCAAGTTATGGAATGGTTTGAAACCAATTTTAGGACATATGCACATATTGGGTTGTCCTATTTATGTTAGTATTGCATACCCCCACACTTGCAAATTTTTCAAGGTCATATTTGTGACCACTCATTGTAAGCCACTTTCCCCTGTTCACAGGTCCAGATAATGTTGAAGTGATGTGATCATCTCTCATGTTGGGGTTTTTAACGTAGCATGTTAATTATTATGTATTAAAATGGTTGTAATCTCCCCTTTATCCATAATTTTCACCTTCATCTCCTCACGCCAATATGGTGTCCCCCTAGCTCATACCAAAAGATTTTGATTAACACATGCAAAATAGAAAATCAATGTTTATTACAGTGAATTTCCATGTATTCTCCAAAGTACCAAACATATAAAATTATATGTTTATTTCTCTGCATGTTAAAATACCTACACAAATTACATAATTTCATCAATTCGTAAGATCGAAAGGTCCTTTGGCATGTCTAAAAGATTGAAGTAGGGGTATGTTCTTTCCTTATGTGTACACAACCATCAACCAATATTGTTCTGCCACTATTCTAACTTATATGTGAATCTACACTCACATGCATTTGTGATTATATGTAGAAATACAATATAATATCACAACATTCATGATTGTTGCTTCGGCTTTCCATCGTATGTCTTAACTCAGCATCCTATCACATTTCATACATATGCTACTACAATTATGTATGTATTTATTGGTTTAAAAACCTTAACTTTATGATTGGCCCAACGATAATCAATGTGTGCCAATGCGTTGTGAGGAATTTGAATGTCAAACAGTTTAATTCACTCCTTTTATTGCCATTTTATGTCATTAATGGATTATTACAGTTATGAACAAAGTTAAGTCAATACTTACTCAGGATGATGTTATAGCTTTGATCTTTTCTTATACATCCAATAAAGGAGAATGATGTCTCAAATATTTGCATGGGCACATCTATTCTAGCCAAAAATCTCTCTTTTCCATAATCATGTCTTTAGAATGTAGGTATAAACAACACAGTTTCTTATTACATGTGTAAACACTCCCTTTCCTTGCACTATTTATTTTTCCCTTGTGTGTGTTTTTAAAGCACACTAGCATTTATGTTAAACATGATATTAGACAGACCTTTACTTTGCTAATTACTTGTTCGTGCTCTAAGAATAAATCATTTAATAACATATTTATTTTAACCACAATGCATAATGAATTTATTTAGAATGGGTTCTTGGGCTGACCAAAGAGGTTGAGGAAAAAAGAAAAAATTGTCTTCGAAGGAAAACAAAAACAAACAAATCATATTATCTATACATCTTGATGCAGATTTTGAAGAATTTAATTAGTTAACACAGACGGGCACTTATATCTTAGGGTCCTTAGTCTCCTACCAACTCTCATGCCTCACGTATATTAGCCCCCAATGCACGCAAGTATCATGGGAATCCTTGAACATCACTTGCCTCAATAATAGCCATTGTAGCATGATGGTTGGGATCTTAATCCTATTAGTCTCGCATCTGTATTTTCCCATTGGCCTTCTACTTGACATCATTCAGTCCCTCTAATGATTGTTGCACCTCAAACACCCTCATCAATTTCACAAGACACATATTTTTATGCCCATCAACCTATCAACTCCCCTCCTCACATTGCAGTAGGAAAGCTTCATATGTCCTCAGTTCCTGCTCACACCCTTTCCAAAGCCACTTCAACATGCACACATACTAGCATGTCCATTAATTGCACTCATAGGTACAAGGAGAAGAACATAGTGAGGAGAGAAGGCCCATGGCTAGTCCTAACAAAGCTCCCGAGTTGACATAAAATATTTGAATTCATTTTATCATTATGGCTTTGCTTGAATCTATTTAGATATTTCTCACTTTACCACACATATTATATTTTTTGGGATAACATTTTATTTTTGAAAATGTTATATTTTTTATCACATTGTTACAAATGGGAGGCACAAGGGTTACTTTACATGGTTTTTTATATGATTATGGATGATGTTCTACATCCATAATTTTACAGAATACTTAATGATGATATTTGTTATCATGTCTTATTTAAAAATTGTTTATCTTCATAGGAGTCACAAGGTTTTATGAGAATATTTGATAAAAGAAGACATTTTCGAGTCTTCCACCAACTAACAAAAATTAAATTAATAAAAATACTCTTCTAGATGACCCTCTCCTAAATTTAAAAAGAAAAAGAAATTTTTTTAACTTAATGAAACAAGACTAGTTTTAGAATAATTACACTCTCTAGTTTTCCAGGGAGGATATAAAATCAGCCAAAGGGAACAAAAGGAGGGTGTAGAAAAGAAGGGTGAGGAGAGGTATGCATAAGCTGTAATAGTTGGCATCTCCCCCTAGTAAATTATATTCATGAGTATAAGGGCTTACCTATTTTGATGACAGTAGAAGCATTCAAGGAGTGAAAGGAAGGAAGTAAGCACATAATTTCAAATTTATTTGATCATGTTTGTTCTTTATTTATTACATTATTTGTGCTTTTAGAAGGTTTGATATGCTTTATATCAGTGCTAACTGGTGCACTTTTCTATAATTTCTTGTTGATTCAATCTTATCATAGAGGTCCAAATCTATCCAATAATTATGTCTAACTTATTTTTGGCACTCAATTGCCTTTGTATTAGTATGTAACATCTTAGGCATATAGAATAGATTTGGGTCAAGATTTTCACAGAACTTTTCCATAATAATTTGTTGTGCTCAAATACTTTTAATAAAAAAAAGTCAACATTTGACAGTTTCTTTTGTTTAGGATATATCTCTGAAATTTTATGTTTTATTTCATGACTTTTATGCATAGAATTGCTAGCATACATTATTGAAATTATTGGTTAATTTGAATCTGTTCTTAATGTACTTGCGAAGTCTTATGGTTGACAAAGTACAATTGTAAATCTGCCACAACTCTATTTATTAATTTATTTTGCACCTTTCAATTCACAATTTGTCTTAGTTGTATAGTTCACATATTGTATAAATATCTGCTTTTGGTTTATTAATATGTTGTACATAGCTTCTTCCTTTTTTTTCTTCATGTCACTATTATGTACATAACTAGAATTATCATACATAGGGCATTAAGCAACAGGTATTGCCCCATTATCTCACTCATCCTATGAGATTCGAGGAGCATATAAACTTTTCTCGTCAATAATATCAATCCCCTTATTAGTGATATATGTAGTCCAATTAAAATATATTTGAAAATATATATTTTCCATGCTTAGGAATTATATTTTCTTTGTAATAAATTTTGTGATCATTGCCAATTAGGTCAAGCCAAAGTTGTTTTGAGATAAATTTTTATCCTCCCCACCTTAATTTTAAGCCCATTGATGACATGTCTTTTCCCCAGGGAAAATTGTAATTTCATTAGTGAAAACAAAATTACATTTTGCATATGCATTGTGGTGAATTTAGAAAAAAAACCCATTAGGGCCCATCACAAACATCAAAAAATCAGTCACTGATTGATATAGTTATAAAAATCTTCCACTTTCCCTCTCTTCACCTTCTTCTTTTTACTTCCTTCCATAACCCCAATGGCAGGTTGGATGATAGCTACAGTGGACTCCCTCAGAGTTCCAAGTGTGGTCTCCTTTTCTGATTCATAGCTCTAAGATACGTGAGATATTTTAGTTCCCTGAATCCCTTCATTATTTTTTGTTGTTGTTTCGTTTATTGTAGAAATTTGTGTAATCACCACCTCCACATTCTAGTTGAGTTTTATTGACTTTGGAGGTGTTTATGTCGATATTTTTGTTTCATTTGATTCTTTCTTTTTCTTTACTTGGTGGGTCCTTTAGATTCACGTCTTCTTTGTCATCAGAAGAAGCAGGATAATAAGTTTTCCAATGCTTTCATTTGGGTCGTTTCCCCGTCCTCTTATATGCTGATGTTTTAGCCAAATGACATTTATCTTGTAGGTGCCCAGTTTGGTTGCATACACAAAATCTAAAAGTTTTGTTTTCATAATCTAAGCTTTGTTTCCACAAGAATTGTTTGTTGATCAATCGAATATGATCTTGCAGCCCCTTGCATAAAGGAGCCCAGAACTCTGAAAACCTAGCCCATGCCAGCGTTGATCTTGTGTCATCGCCAAGCCAGAAAGTATTAGTCACAAACCATGGCTTACCAACAGCCTGAACCGAAATCAAATTCATCGACGATGGAAAACTGCGAGCTATCGTTGAAGTTTGAAACCCTAGCCAGATATGTGTTCTCCACCTTCCTCAAATCTATATTTTCCCCATTGATGACATGTTAAATCAACACTTAATTTCAAATAAATAAATAAATTTTACTATCGCCATTATTTTTTAAAATATGCCTCTAAAAAATAACTATAAACTACATCTCACAAAAATTATATTAAAAAATTAATAAAATTAAAACCACATGCAATATTTTTATATTTTTAATAAGATAAGTTGAAAAATATAAAAATAAAATAAAATTATTTCCAGCAATCTCATAAAATTGGTAGCTCTTTGTTGAATATGGCATTGATAGAGAGATATACTAAAAATAAGTGAGAAATTTATTAATACAATTGCTTTAGGTGCCTCAAGTGGATGAATAAATAGTTTCAACCAACCAATTTCTTTTCTTTTACATGGCGGGAAAATCTATTATAACTCAGTTGTCAAATTAGCACTGCGGAAAACCATCTCTGTTGTTATCAGCTAATGCAGGGTGACTCATCACCCTTATTCAAGGAAAAACACCCAACCTGGAATAACCCGCTGGTGGTGTGTAATGAGGTACGTTTTCATTCCGGTCGTTAACATGTTTCCTTACGTCAGAGGAAGACAAAATCTTAGCCAAGAAGAAGCACTTTTAGGGAATACTCCAGGCCCTTCAACAAACCTACCTTTTATTTATAATTTCAAAATATATTTATCTTTCATCAAAATTCAAAATATAAATTAGTATTTAAATAATTTTTATACATTGATACTTGGTATGTTATCTTTATATTAAATAGTTTATTTTGATGAGAGGTGATCTCTATGATAGAGATATTGTAATGTACTATCCTATCCTATAACATTTTGAATAGGTCAAATTACATTAAAAAAATAAAAATAATAAAAATTTAAATAAAATAAAATAAATAGAATTAATAATTAAAATAAAATAGAGGTAAAATAGTGGATTTATCATTCATGGTTTCTAAATTTGACAATAGTGGATTTATCATTCATGGTTTCTTGGTTCTAAGCTTTATGGTTCCATGGTATTCTTATATAAGAATATGTACAAAATAAAAAATGGAATTAATAATTAAAATAAAATAAAGCTAAAATACTCAATTTATAGTTTGTTGCTTTTAGGTTTTGAAAACATTGTTATTCTTATTACATAAAAACAAAAATAAAAATAAAAATAAAATAATAACGTTAAAATAAAATAAAAAAAATAATAATAATTTACGTTGAAATAAAAATAACTTCATGGTATTCACTTATGGTATGAGAACTCATGGTATTTATGTGGAATATAACATATTTAAAGGGGGGAATTAAACCGGCCTAGATCCATCTTAACTCTAAAGCTAGCAAGCACAAAGAGAGATCAAATCTACTCAGATGAAAACCTTTTTTAGAATGAAAAAATATTTGATCCCTCTCATTTCTTGGTAGATCTAAAGTTAAGATGGATCTAGATATGTATGATCAACAAATAAACTGCCTTAAACATTATTTATGTGAAAATTAAATTAAAATAAATAATATTATTAAAATAATTTTTTATTTTTTTTAATTAAATTAACTCTAGATTAAGAATAATTTTAACATTGAATAAGAAAACAATTTATTCATTTGTGAGAAATTCTCAATAATATAAAATATAAACATTCATTAAAATAAATTTTTAACCCTCGCAAATGATTGTCACCCAAAACTTTCCCTATAAAATAAACAAATAACCTAATAAAAATTAAACCCCACACCAATCAATCTACACGTTATAAATTAAATTTCAAATTTATTATCACTTAATATACCATTAAAATTTAATAATAATATATAATTTAGAGATAAAAAAATTAGAATAACAATTTATTAAAAAAATATAATGAAACCGCAATACAAATGGCCTATGCCATCATTATGCAAACCTTGTATAAATAAAAAGGGAATTTTGGTTTCTCCACTTATGTATTGTTCTTGATATAATCTTTAATGTTACATAAACTATACATTTATTGAGAATATTATTTAAATGAATAATTTTGATAAAGACTAAATCTCATATCAATTAATTCACATTTTATAAATAAATTTTTAAATTTATTATTATTTTATATATCATCAAAAACGTATAATATATATATATATATATATATATATATATATAACATTATAAATGACATATGCAATTTTTATGTAAATCTTGTTTTCAACAAAACTTGAATTTTGATTTGGAGTTGTCTTTAATGCGACTTTCTAGAATTTCTAGTGGATTTCAAGCTAGAACAAGGAGAAAAATAAATTGTGGTGAAATTTTGATTTGTGTTGTTTTACCTGGATTTTATACTGCATATTTGGATTCAATACCCTGGAAAACCCCTAGGGCACTTTTATTGTGCAGAGTTCATCCATCAAACTTGTGATTTCAATGAATCCATGTTGGATTCTAGACAAATTAGATCGAAAAATAAGCCGGATTTTTTTTTCAAAAAGTAGCACTTAAAGACAAATTAGATCGGAAAATAAACTATAAAACTTTTCAAAAAGTCGCACTTAAAGAGAACTTGTTTTTATTTCTCCACTCATGTATTGTCCTTAACAAAATCATAATGCTTCCCTCTTGCTGCTCCATTAGCCCACACGATCCTTGATCCATATTCAGTCCCTTTTTTAAGAGAAGTTTTGCTACTCTGTTGTGCTCCCCGTAAATATGAGAACATCAGAAAAGATTGAAAGAGTCAATGAGTTGCATGGTTTATTCCATCTATGTAGATGCGGCCTCTCACCGTTGTCTATGTAAATATGACCTCTCACTGAGGAGTAAGAGCACGGAGTCGTCTTGGCCATGGATGTACTTTGGTGGTCTCTCGGCATGGACAATTTCTATACCAGACATTATTTGTGTGACTCTGTGTAAATATTACCGGTTGTGACTCAGTTTTTTTTTCAAAACGACCATTGGAGGGAAATTTTTAAACATAGGGAGATTTCTTTCTCTCATGACCTCTATAGTGGAGTGTTTCTTATCATTATATGATTACTATACTGTTGGGTATCTTATTGTTGGGTGCGAGGCTACTTGGGGTTTTAATGACACCAGGTTTTTGGTCGTTACTCCACTCCGAGGTTATCCATATTATTGTTCTCTTTATGGTTGCAGTATATCTCCTCTATAATATCTTCCTCCAAAATTTTAAATACCTACTCTTTTCAGACCAACCGCGTAGGCCAAATGCAAGGGTGGCGTAAGTATTTCTTTATAAACACAGTGCATGAGGACATTGAGGAAGAGTTATAGTCGACTTTTTCAAGACTACCATTTCTTTGGTGAAAATGGTTGGACTCTTTCATCATTTCCAGGCCATGTAAAATTATCAGTTTTCGTTTCTTTCGCTTTTGGTGGGTGATTAATGGTTGGTGTTGTTGTTGTTGTTGTCAATGATTGGATCAGTTGGCCTACATTCATATCTACATGATGGAAATATTTCTTTGAATCTCTACTAGGCTCCTGGGTGCTGGATCTTTGTCCCTAGCCTGGATCGCTACTTCTTTCTTATTTTTTCTGATCTCGTTTTCTTCATTTTCCTCACGGTTTTTTTTCTCCAACTATTTTGTTTTTCTCACTAACAGATAGGTGCATTAATCTAGAGTGGGGATTGGTGTGATTCTCCCTGCTATTGATCTCTCCACTGTAACGTCGGCTATCAGGAGGGGTTGTAATTTTCTCTAATGTTGCATGGTTCATAAATCTTCCATTAATCTTCGCAATTCCCAATTGATGATTATTCCTTTATAATGCCCAAGGTCGTGATCATCCTATTATAGTAACATTCTCTCTGTCATCTACGTCACTTCTACGTTGACTTCTCATCCAAGATCTATACCTGGCGGCGTGCCTTTCTTATATATATCGAGGTGTTTTCTCTCGGGGCTAGACTCTTTTGGCTTCTCGAGAGATTGGAATTTATGTCCAATTTTGGCAGGTCTACTGGTAGTTAATTCTCTGACGTTGTTGGGATGTCAATCGGTGGTAGCTCAGCTAGCATGGATGCGCCCTCCAGATTCACTGGATGTTGATGTTTCACTCCACGAGGCATTCTTTCGTGCCATCATGGTAGTTGAATAAGCATTTTCACACAACACAACGTCCTTTCCACCTAGTGGCCCTGCTACTATCATTCCACCTAGTTATGCTTCGGCACACATGTTGGTCATGCAGACTCAGTGAGCCACTTTGGCTCCAAGATACCTCCTTTGCGACATGCGAGACATCGTAATAAACCTATTTTGGGCTCTGGTGAACTAAGGTTGTGTATTTTCGGTCATGGTGTCCTTTGGGACCGCGTCACAAGTCTGGAAAATCACGCTTTGGTTGGGTATTGGCACTATGCATATTTTCGTAATATCGACATGGTGGAGTGGGTCGAATTAATGTGGATGCCCCTATTGGTTTGTACTCTGAAATTAAGCTGGATTCTTAACAAAGGATATTAATTCCATTTCCTTCATCATGAGGACGTTGAGAAAATCCAGGTGCAACCATGGGTGCGGGGTCTTGTATTTCTTCAACTCTGCAACTGGTACGTCGGTTTTAATCTGATACTTGATACACCTCAGAACTATCTGGTGTGGATGAAGCTCCCCGACTTACCCCTGGAATACTGGACTCGGGATGCATTTATGGTGATTGGGAATACTTTTGGTCATTTTTTATTCATGGATCCTTGCATACTCTGTGCCCAAGATAAGAGGGTGGCTTGGATATTGGTTGACGTAAATTATTTTGGGGGGCTACCTGAAGACCTCATTCTGGAATGAGATTCTAGGCACACTTTCCAGCTGATGTATTACTGGGGCATTATGTTTCTATGCCTCCTTTTTCACTAGACGGGGCATCTACTAGAACAGTGTCCTCGATGGCTCCATCAATGTTCGTGGTCTTCTGATATGGAATGAGTTACGGTCACTGTACCTCCCTAGGAAAATGACTTAGGTACCTATGTTTCCTTGGAATATTCATTTTTACAATATCATGCTCCCCCCTGATCGTCCTCCCTCCCCCACTTTCGCCCTTACACCGTTGTCCCATGTTGTAATGCCTCTCCCTTCAAACCCCCTGTTGACCTCTTCCCTCCCCTTCTCCCCTCCCCATCATGCTCGGGACTCACATCCCCTTCCCTCCATCTCAAATTTCCCTTCATTGTCTATGGCTCCTTCTACTGTTACTATAGTGCCTCCTGTTCCCCTTGTTCGCCCCCCTCCTGACCACCCTCCCTCTTCCCTCATTTTTCAATCACACCATTCCCCTTATCATTCGCTCGGGGCTCCAAATTTTACTTCATCCCCTCACAACTCAGTAGATAGTGACGTCAGATTCCTTCTTTGTAATTCCACTCTGGGATTATCTACCCTGGGATTAAGCCCATCATTAATTCGAACTCGGCCCGCAATATTACCACCACTAAGAGGGGGGGGGGGGGGGGTCGTCCACGTCATCAAGGAAAACACTCAAGCAAGAACCTATGTGGTGATTTCTTAGGTCTAAAAGATATTCCCATCCTAGATTTTTTCTCTTTTGGGGACCTTGGAGCATTTTCCCCCAAAATTTTATTTCCCAAATGACCATATTGTCTCTTAATCTTAATGGGTTAGGGCACTTACCCAAAAAATTGTCCCTCCTCTTGTTAATTTCTTCCTTTCGCCCTTTATTTACCCTCATCTAGGAATCCATGACTTTTGCATCTTGGTATGTTTCTTATTTCAACTCTATCCTACCTACTTGGTCTGTTGTGGTCATGGAATCGGTGGGCATTTTGGGTGACCTGGTGGCACTATGGGATCCCTCCTTGGCTCATTTTAGTGCACATGGTTTCTTTGCAGGTATACTTCTTTCTGGCCATTTTTGGTGTATGGCAACCCATGTTCACATCTAGAATATTTATGCTCCTTGCGATAATAGAGTGACTTTCTGGGATCACATTCAAGATTTGGGAACTTTTGGGATTGGGTCCCTAATCATTGGTGGGGACTTTAAATGACTCTACACTGCTCGGAAATGTGGGAATCAGATTTTCAGGAGGATCCCATCTCTTCCAAACTTCTAGAAGTATTTTATTATTATAACCTTGGGGATATCGTGCCATTGCCATTGGCCCTGACTTGGCGTAATGGTAGAAGTGTTGGACAATAAATTGGGAAACGATTGGATAGGTTTATCATCCATGAAATTCTTTGTGATGTTTTCGATAATTTTTTATCCATGGTGGAAATGTCTCTTATATCAGATCATTGTCGGGTATTACTCTTATGGAGAATGGAATCGGTAAAAAAAGGTATCCCCTTCAACTTCAATAGGACTTGGCTATAGTACTCTACATTTCATAAGTTGTTCACTGCGACGTGGAATTCTAATGATGCCCGATATCATATTTCCCACATGGAACATCTCTCTCAAAAGCTCTTCTTGATCAAACATCGAGTCTGATCGAGTTAAAAAGGTTGAAATTTTATTAGAAATATCAAAAATTTGGGAGAAAATTAACTCTCTGGGTGGCCATATCTCCTTATCATCTCCCCCCCAATGTATCATTGATAGGCTCAAATCACTAGAGGTGTGCCAAAATAAAATTTTTCTTGTTGAGGAGGCTACTTGGTGTTTAAAGAGTCGGGCCACTTGGATTCGAGAAGGAGACCGGAATACAATTTTTTTCCACAATTTTGAAAATCCTCGGTGCAACTGGAATGCTATCTGGAAAATTCAGCATTCAAATGGATCGCTCGCCACTATTGATACAGACATTTGGTGGGAGGCAGTCCATTTTTTCTCGGGGATGTTTGGGGATTGACCAGATGTCCCACTGGTGGACTTGATGTGCGGGATTGATCAATATATGTTCATGTTCGATGCTCCTAAAAATGAATTTATCTTTTGGTTGGTTACTATTGATGAATTACAGACAATGCTACTTTCTTTCTCCAAGTACTGTTGTCCTGGCTCGGATGCGTCGACTGTGGAACTGTTCATCACTTTTGTGATATCATGAAAATGGAACTTTTGGAAATGGTGGAGGAATCCCATACCTATAGGAAACTTTTGGGCTCTATCAAGTTGACTTTCATTTCCCTTATTCCCAAGGTTTCCAACCCGTCCACTTTCTCAGATTTCAGGCCTATTTCCTTGTGTAATGTGACATACAAAATCATTTCAAAGGTGATTGTTGGTCATCATAAAGGGTGTCTCTCTTAATTTATTTCTCTTGAACAGTTTGGTTTCCTACCAAACAGATCTATCTATGATGTGATTGCAATTGCACAAGAATGCTTCCACTATGTTCAGGCTAAGAGACAAAAGGCGCTTGTTTTAAAGATCGATCTGCATCGTGCATATGACATTGTGGATTGGACTTTCCTTCGTTTGTGTTACACCAATTTTTGGTCATCTAACCTGTTACTATTAGATGGACTAAAGTACACCATGCAAGGCCAATTTTACCGTAGTAATATTTCTTTCACTATGAAAACTAATTTAATAACCCATAATTTATTAAATTATTTTTGGTCTAAACAGGAAACCCCATGAAGAAAAATTAAATAAATCCTTATTTGTTTGATTTTCCTCTAGGGATAATTAACTAAACCACTATTTAATCTATATTCAAGTTCATATTTAACCCAAAACATGAGAATTAATTAGATAAATTATTATTTATCTTATTATTCTCTAGGAATAATTATTTAAATCAATATTTAATAATATTCCTTGTTGAATTTGACTAAATAAATTTTAAATAATTAAATAAATCATTATTTATTTAATTATTCCTTAACCTCATCCTTGAAATAATAAACAAATCATTTATTTATTTATTATTTCTAAATAAAGGGATCTAACCAATTCTAAATTCCTTTTCCCTCCACCAAAAATAATAAAATATTCCAAGTAAGTTGGATCTAGACTTGGTTAATAATATTTCAACTATGCACCAATATCTAGACTAACTCAATATTTTGTTATAAATAGAAGGGTTTTTCCATTCATTCACTACTCTTTTGATCACCTTTTGATCTATACTTTTATTCTGACTTTGATCTTCCATCATTGTCATATTTTTTATAATTTTTCTTGTGAGCTCCCTTTAAGTTCTATTTTGTCTAGGTTTTATGCACCATCAAGAGAGAGAGATATTGGCTCTGAAGCACTGAGGACATACAAGAATCCATCCCACTGAGGGGGACTGGTAACATATTTCTGTGTTCCCTTCCCAGGTGTCATAATACAAAAAATTATTTATAAATTATTTTCATCTGTATTGGATGTATGGAGCAACTCTTGTTTATTTTCGTTGTTTAATGTCTTTAACTACATAAATCTAGATTTTTGTAGCATTTATTCTGATCACCTACTGTAGATCTAAGGAATTCACAACCACATTTTATTTTAGGGTTATTTGTTATGCACAGCTAAAGTGAGTTTTTTTCGTACGCTTGCGATTATAGTTTACTCTAACAGATTGGTATTATAGAAGATTAGCCTTTCCATTCTGATCATTGAATGGATTATGGACTGTGTCCCACTCTTGGCTGGCTTAATGGAATTCCCACTAAATTCTTTCATGCTGGTCAGGGGTTGCGAAAGAGATGTTCCCTATCTCAGCTCTTATTCATACTCATTATGGATGGGATCAGTCTTTGGATAAATAGGGATAATTCTGGAGACTCCTTCGAAGGAATTAGGATGAGTATGGAGGTGTGTACCACTCATCTATTTTTTGTGGATGATATTTTTACATTTGGTAGGTTGTCTCTTCCACAATGGGAGACATTTTTTCATATTTTCAGGTAGTTTGGTTTGGCCTTGGGTTTGGTGGCAAATGGAATTAAATATATCCTCCTCTATGTCACTGAGATCACTAACAACATTTGTACGATTGTTGAATTATTTGATGTTGGTCTACACCCCCTTAGTGATGGGATCACATATTTGGGCTTCCATATCCGCTCTAATAAATATAGATTTGCAGAATGGGAATGGATTACCATGAAATTCCATTGGAAATTATCAAAATCATCGCATCGATATTTTTCCTTCGGGGTTTGTCTCGTCCTGGTGAAGTCGGTTCTACAACAGATCACTACATATTGGCTACATATATTTTCTCTTCTTGTCCAGGTCTATCACACACTATAGGTGATTATGGATCGGTTTTTATGGTTAGGTTCGGGTGGGGTAAGTAAATACCATCTGGTCTGTTGGGCAGACCTGACTAGACCCTATGATTTAAATGGTTGGGGGGTTCTTAGTCTAACCTCCTTTGGCAAGTCCTTTTTATTAAAATATATGTGGAGATACCTTGTTGGTTCTAGATTGGTCCATCAAATATATATGCACAAATATATCAAGGATAAACTACTCATACACTACTTTCGAACGTGACAACTGGTAATTTTGGGAGGTTCCATCATTTGGCGCAGTTTCTTAAAATTTCAGGACATGTTTTTGCTCAGAATTATATGGTGTTTTGGTGGTGGCAACAATATTATCATAGGCAGAGATGCAATATTGGGGGTGGCTCAGGATGCTCTCGCAGATAATGCACTAGTGGATGCTCTACATCAAAGAGGGATATTTTTCCTCCCACAATTGATTCAGGGTTGGCAGTGTGGTGTCCCTGTCTAGAAAAATTTCGATGGAATCAGATTACCGACCCATTTTTACACAAGGTGGTAATCTTACTCACAACAGCAGTGGGATGTCAGCTTAAGTCACGACAGTGTTGGGGACACATTGTCCTGGGGTGGTCAACTTAATCGCAATTTGGTGCTAGTATCTGAAAATTATCATTTCATATCACATTTGGATAAGGGATATTATGCCAGTCCTTGGTACCTGCACATATGGAAGTCGTAGGTGCATATAAAGTTCATAATATTTACATGGTTGGTGTGGAAGAATATAATACTCACTTGGGATAATTTGTGTAGGAGGGGATTGATTGGTATGATTCAATGTTCTTTCTGTCTTTCTGCACAGGAATCATTATCTCACCTACTCTTACATTGTAGAGTCTCCTTATCTATTTGGTCTCGTATACTAATTTTTTGTAGGATACCAAAAATCACCTTCCTATCACTGGAACACTGACTCCATTGGGGAATATCCCGAGGGGGAAAAACTATGCATATTCCATTGCATATTATATGGGAGATCTGGAAGGCTCAGAACCGTCTTATTTTTAATGTAACTCCTTTGTGTTTGATTTATATTTTCTCGAAGGTGTTTCCTTGGCTACAGTACTATACCCCCATAAGTGTGACTATATTGACTTATCACACCGTATTAGTCCTCCTCAGATTAGCCTACCTGCAGGATTTTTCAACAGGGCATCTCAACGAGGTTTATGTGGATGTGGATCATGGCTTAGGATTGATGAGAAGATAGTATATAATATACATTGGCATGGAGGTAGGGGCACCAATTCTCGTGTTGAATTGATCGCCATGTGGGGACTACTTTAGTACGTTGTTCATTGCCGATCAACACACTTCACATACATGGTGATTCCAAAACTATTGTGGAAGGAATCAGGGATGACACTAATTTTGATCCACCTAACCTTCGTTGTTGGTGTATGCGGACCAAGAACTTATTAAAGAAATTCCACAACTACTCAATCCACCATATTTACCGAGAGTCTAATCGGGTTGCAGATTCGCTATCCAAATGTCGCATCAACGACTTGGCTAGATACATATTCGTCACTGCTACAAAGGAAGGTGTTCAAACGGTTGTGGAAAAACTGGATTTACCATAATACTTTAATGGTAATATATGATACGGTCAAAGTGCTAGATACTATATAGAAATTACTGTTTAAAAAAAAAATTGAAGTATCTATGCAAAACTTTATGGTATTTTTCGGTTGGTAAATGTATTTTGTTGCTTTTGTCCTCTAATAAACTACCTTGAACATCTACTATTTTCCTTGGGAATGAAGTTAACACTACATTGTTGACACTTGAATGGTGTATCTGGGCTTTCATATAATTAAAAATACCAGTTGTTTTTTTCCTCTGAAAAACAAAAAACAAAATCATAATGCTACTTCAACACGTATCGAGAATATGTCTGTGCCCAGTAATGTTATTTCAACAACATGTATCGAGAATATGATTGTGTTAAGTAAGGTTACTTTAGAAACACGTATTGAGAATATCATTGTGCCAAGAGGAGTCTCCAACCTAGTATGGTAGATATGTTGTAATTTTTTGTTCAAACTACATAAAAAATATAAATCAATAATTTTGACAAGTCATTTTTTTCCCATGTTTTTTCCTATGATATTTTCTAAACTAGGTTTTTATTAAGAGCTTGAAACATGATTATCTTAAAAGTATTATAAAGTTAGTTCCTTTCACATTTTTACTGGGTCAAATTACATAAAAATTAAAATAAAATAAATTAATGAAATTAATAATTTTTCTAACCTATGGTTTTCTCATGGTATTCTTAACCCATGATTTTTCCCATGGTATTCTCTAAATTGTGTTTTTATCAAGAATTTGAAACATGACTATCTTAAACATAATATAAAGTTAGATAAAAATTAAAAAATACTCTAAAGTTTAAAAATTTATCGCTTGGAGAGAAATACATTCATATCAAAAACTTAATATTTTACAATCTTATTTGCCATTATAATAGTATTAATCTGATTCAACTCTCTGAAACCAGAGACTCTGCACCACAAAGGTTTTGATTTCACACACATGGCTACTACTCTGGGGGCACTTCACCCCATGATGATAATAAGGCCTTCAGATCTATAGTGGCATCGCTCTAGGAGAAACCTTGCTTCAAGGATCATCACTCTCACTTCATCAAAAAAGCAAAAAACATCTCTTAGTGGTGCTCTCATTTAGATTTCATCGAACATCATTGACTTAGGCAATGCATGCCCTAGTAGGTAATTTCATGGGCATGTTTCCATCTCCAAAGTCGATAGATTTGTGGATTGAGAAGACGTGGAGGAAATACATTCATGTCAAAAACTTAATATTTTACAATCCTGATTTGCCATTATAATAGTATTAATCTAATTCAACTCTCTGAAACCTGAGACTCTACACCACAAAGAATTTGATTTCATGCACATGGCTACTACTCTGGGGGTGCTTCACCCCATTATGATAATAAGGCCTTCAGATCTATAGTGGCATCACTCTAGGAGAAACCTTGCTTCAAGGATCATCACTCTCACTTCATCAAAAAAGCAGAAAAAAATCTCTTAGTGGTGCCACTGTCTAGATTTCATCAAACATCGTTGACTTATGCAATGCATGCCCTAGTAGGTAATTTCATGGGCATGTTTCCATCTCCAAAGTCAATAGATTTGTGGATTGAGAAGACGTGGAGGAAATACATTCATGCCAAAAACTTAATATTTTACAATCCTGATTTTCCATTATAATAGTATTAATCTAATTCAACTCTCTGAAACCCGAGACTCTACACCACAAAGGATTTGATTTCACGCACATGGCTACTACTCTGGGGGCGCTTCACCCCATTATGATAATAAGGCCTTCAGATCTATAGTGGCATCACTCTAGGAGAAACCTTGCTTCAAGGATCATCACTCTCACTTCATCAAAAAAGCAGAAAAAAATCTCTTAGTGGTGCCACTGTCTAGATTTCATCAAACATCGTTGACTTATGCAATGTATGCCCTAGTAGGTAATTTCATGGGCATGTTTCCATCTCCAAAGTCAATATATTTGTGGATTGAGAAGACGTGGAGGAAAAAAATGAAAGGGAAAATAGATTTCCTCACTTGTTAGAACACTTCTTTGTTTTTCTCTTTAAGCTTATGGAGGATAGAGATGTCATATTTAGAAATGGGTTGTATTTTCTGGGATATTGAGGGATGTAACTAAACTCCTGGTCACTAGACTTTGACCCGGATGAAGATGTGCCTAATTTAGTTACTGTGTGGCTTAAATTACTGAGGTTACCTTTAGCTTGTTGGAGTGACAATTCCCTGGGAGCAATCAGAAATAGATTTTGTAGGTACATATATCAAGTTGAACCCAAAGGTTAGCAATTCAACTATGTCAATATTTGTGTTGACATATATTTGAAGAAAGGTCTTCCTCCAGAGATCAACCTTACACAAGAAGGGTTGACGCATTTTCAGATTCTTGATTAAGAGTAGATCCCCTACAATTGGTGGGTATGTCATGAATAAGGGAATTTTTCTAGGGAATGCAAAAATGTTGATGGGAAAGAAAAAAATAATACCCCTCAGCAGGGAGAAACTTAGCAAATGCAGAAGCGCAATGGAGGATCCAATACTGGAAGGAACATTGTAAACCCTAACTCTTAGGGACCAAACCCCAACATTTCTTGGAACTTAATAAATCAGTTTTATGTCCTCCAAAAGAATGATGAATAAGTTTTGGATCAACAGCAAAAAGATGAGCTTGATCTAGAAATTTTGGATCGGGCCGAAGATTCCTTTCCCAAATCAGTGGTGTCACCAAAGGGATTTCATGTTGGAAACTATAGTCCAAATGATCAGGAGACTTTGATGGTACAAGAGCATCCTTCGATCCAAATCCAATCAAATATCCCTCATTCACGTTGCAGGGATGGCGATTTAAAGAGCGGAAAATTGTATCAAGAAGTGACTCAGAAAAATGGTTCTCTAAAGGTGAGTCTACAAGCCACAAAGATGAGATTTCAAATAGAAAAGTGTGTAAGTCTAATAGAGAGCATCAATAATCTAAAGTAGATCAAAATATCAAACTCAACACACAACCTCATATCACAAAAAAATTCGAAATAACTCATAGGGTGACAAGGGTAGTGTAAATCCAGGTAACATCCTTCAAGATCTCAAACCTTAATGAAGTTGATTTCATGGAATATAAGGGGTATGGGAAATCCCATAAAGTCCCGCGTTGTGAAAGATTTGGTTAAGCAGGAAAAGCCACACCTTTTGTTTCTACAAGAAACAAAATTATGAGAAGATGAGTTACTAGATTTATCAAATTAAATTTGGAGTAATGGATCTGCCATGTAGGGATCAATTGGAGCCTTAGGAGGTCTAGGAAATTTTTGGATTTCCTTGCAATTTTCTCTAATTTCAAGCACCAAATCCCGTTATTGGATAAGTGCTATTGGAGAAAATGGATATGAAGGAAAATTTCTCTGTAATCAATGTTTATGGTCCAGCAACATATCGAGAAAAAATAGAGTCACTGGAAAATCAGATAATCAAAGGACATCATGAAATGTCAAGAAAAAGCATTTATAAGGTGGAAAAACATTACAGAATCTAGAAAATTTAACTTTCTCTAAGGTCAAAAGGAAAATTTATTAAGTTTTGTATAGAAGACGCTGGCACAATATGCTATGTGCGCCCTTTTCTTTGATAGCAGTGCAAGTCTCCACGACTATCCCTCAATAAGTCGTGCGATCTTGGGTATGGCAGAAGGTCACCATTTGGGACCACTTTGCACACTTCAGGAAGAAGATTCTCCACTTGAGGCTGCCCAAGGACAACTGCCTAGGGCCACCTTCAGACCTCAAGTGAGCACACAATGGAATCAACCACCACTCTTGGATCAATATCCACAATTGTACCAAGAGAGGGAAGAAGATTTGAATTTTTCCTATAAAAGACCACCATGAGAAAAAAAAATTAGACCACATTATTATGTTGGCCAAATTTCCCATGAGAAAACCAGTAGTGTGTTGTCGAAGACAAAAGAGTGAAGGGATTCATTTTTTGGCCATCCAAAATCTCAATCCCAAACGAGAAGTGAATCAGTTGTTCGTTATCCAATCACTCATTCGAGGAGAAGAGAGAGGCCTACAAACAGATTAAGGGAAGAACCCTCCTTCCTTTGAGTATTAGAGCCCCATATCTCTAAGGAATCACTATGAGTGTTTTAGTGTTCTACCTCTTTTTACCACCAATGACTAATAAAGTGGGATTCGTTCTCTGTTGGTATTACTAGTTCGTTTACTCAATTTTG
This sequence comes from Pinus albicaulis, assembly GCA_034641835.2. NCBI lineage: Eukaryota > Viridiplantae > Streptophyta > Pinopsida > Pinales > Pinaceae > Pinus > Pinus albicaulis. The sequence continues at coordinate 1,003,146,373 of CM076580.1, read as the reverse complement.
AGCTTCTTTTATATGTGTATTTTTTGTTTCTTGTTTCCTCCTCTTTTTGTAGTATGCTATGTTTTATAACTAGTTTTTCTACATGTTATGATGCTTCACTAACCATATAACAACTCATTTTTGCCTTGTGACATTGCTTGTAGGATAGCAATCACTCCTACCAAGCACCGGTGCATTTCCTACACCCTCGTACTAAACACACCAATAGAATGGGATTCCTTAATCAATCTGAAGGAGGATTTGTGGAATGTTGAATGCATTATTGGCAGGGAATTCAATACCATTCTCTTAAATAAAGAAGAGAAGGTGGTACTATGGTGAGATATCCATTCCATGAAAGAATGGAAAATCTAGTTTCAAGTTGGGATATTATTGACATTGTCCCTAAGAGGGAACACTTTACTTGGACAAATAGGAGAAGTGGGACAGATCATATTGCAACTTGTCTAAATCTCTTTCTCTTGGAAAATTCCTGGCTACCTAAGGGAATTAATTGTATCTCCAACATTATGTCACATGGGGCCTCTGATCATCATCCAATAAATTTGGAAATTGATCCTCCAGAGGATTTAGGTCCTCTGCCATTTCGTTTTAACCCCCTTTGGTTACAAGAGGAAGGAGTGGTATATTTGATATCTCAAGAATGGTCCTATAAGGTTCGAGGTTTTCCTTCTTTTGTTTGGGAGTCAAAGCTTCTCTTGGTTAAGAGAGCTTTGCACTCATGGACTAGATCTCATTTCAAATCCTCAGGGCTTGCTTGTGAGTCTCTTATTCAAGAGCTGGACTCACTCGAGTACATGTTGGAGACTAATCTTGTGCAAAGTTGGCATATAGCTAAAGAGAAGGAGCTAGCTCAGAAAATCCACAAACTTGGCCAACACAAGGAGGAATATTGGCAGCCAAATTCTCGAAGTTTATGGTTACAATCGGGTGACAAGAACTTCACTTTCTTCCACAAGAAATTTAGAGCTCTATAACTTTGAAAGCAAGTAGAGGAGATATCTCCTAAAGGTAAGCCAAAAATCACATAATTTTTTGAAATCAAAAGGGAAGCCTTTAGGCACTTTCAAGCTCTATATTATGAATTGATTATATTTTACATTGTATAAGCTTATCGGTTCATTTATAGCCTCCCCCGGAATGTTTCTGATTTAGAAAACACCTTCTTATGTAAAGAAATCTATGAGGATGAAGTAGCAGAGGAAATTTGGTCTTTGGATCCTGACAAGGCTCCAGGACTTTATGGATTCTCAATTAGCTTCTTCAGGTATTTCTAGTTTCTTATCAAAAAGGAACTTTTAGTAGTTCTCAACTCTTCTCAGACTAAGGATAAACTGGGAGGCAACACTAATTACTCCTTCTTAGTGCTCATCTTGAAAGAGGCAAACCCAACCTTCTTTTCTCATTTCAGACTTATCTCAATGTGTAACTCTACATATAAAATTATTACTAAAGTTATTTCCAGTCGACTGAAGAACATCCTTCCAACCTTAATCTCTAATAACCAATGTGGATTCATGCAAAATAGATAGATTCTAGAAAACACCATTTTTGTACATGAGGAAGTTCAGACCAGTAACACTAATGGGGAGTTGGGTATGATCATAAAAATAGATATGGAAATTCCTTTGATATACTGAATCATTCCTTTTTATATGTCGTTATGTAAAAATTTTGATTTTTTCCTCAATTTATTCAATGGGTAAGGGCATATATTGGATTTCCATGGATAGCCCCCTTAATCAATGGTCGACCAAATTCTTTTTTCATAGCATCTTGTGGCCTTCATTAGGGGTGTCCCCTGTCACCTCTCCTTTATCTTTTGGTTGTTGAAAGCTTAAGTCATAATCTAGAATCTTCTAGAAGGGATCGCACCTTTCCCGACATCAGCATAGTTAGAGGCATTAAGGAATTCAACCAAGCACAATTTTCTGACAACACCCTTCTCATGGGTGGAGCATCCAAGATAATTGCTCAATGATATAAAAGGATATTTGATTAGTTTTTGGGGGTTTCATGTGACCTTATTAACAAAATAAAAATTCAAATGATTGGTTGGAACTGCTCAGCATCAACTCTTCAGAAAATTTTCTCCCTACTTCAATTTTCAGTTGAAATTGATAAGAACTCCTTTAAGTACCTTGGGATACCCATATCAATTGGCTCAACATCTGCAGATGATTGGGTTGAAATTATTCAAAAATTCAAAATAAAAATCAGTTTGTGGGGGGCGTAGTGGCTTAATGTGATAGCATGAACAGTAATAGTTAAATCTATTCTCTCAACCTTACCAATATACCTCTGCTCATGGCTTTTATCTCTTAACAGAATTCTCGATGATGTTAGCTCCTTGATCATAAATTTTATCTGGAAAGGAGGTAAGCATAATGAAAGGAAATTCCATTAAGTAACTCAAACAATGTTCATCTCCCAAAGTCATATGGATTGTTGGCCATAAAGGACCCATTCTTCATGAATTTGGTGCTTCGTGCAAAAATAGTATGGCATTTAGCATCTGATTCTAAATAATGGTGTAAAAAAACCTTTCTCAAGAAATATTTAATCAAAGAAAAATATCTCAAAATTGAGAAAGTAGACTGGTCTCAGAATTGAGAAAGTAGACAAATCTCTCAGAATTGACAAATATGGAAACTTTGTCAAATATTGGCTTCTCTCATCACTGATAATCTTGGTTGACGCCCAGGTAATAGTGTTCGCATCAATTTATTGAAGGACAAATTTTTAGATGGAGGGCCATTGGAAGGAAATGATAAATATAATGACTTAGTCGCATGCATGAAATCTATTGGGTATAATAATATCAAATACATGTCCATGTGGGATTCTCAAAGGAATCAGAGAGGATGGGATCTCTCGATCTCTTGGATCTCCCCCCAAAATATGATCAGTCTTGGAATCATTTTCTTTCGCTCCTGAAAGGAAAGGCTCTAGTTTCATATTCCTTACAGGATCATCGAGTTTGGACTGTATGTCCTCATATTTAGTACTATGTTAAAGAGGGTTATGGGCACCTTCTCGTCGCTTTGCACCACCCAACTAAAAGGAAGATATGGAGTAATCTATGGAACTCAGATTGTATTCCAAATTAAGAATTTTCTTTAGCTCTTGGTTCATCAAAAAGTGTTAACTACTAATAATCTACATAAAAGAAATATTTATGGCCCTTCACAATTTTCTTTATGCAAAGCAACAGAGGAAAATATGACTCTCCTTTTTTCCCAATGTTCTTTCACCTTAGAGGTATGGAGATTGGCCTTTTTCGCTTATCACGGTCATTAATAAATTACCAATGAATTTTGAGGAAATTTTTGAAAACTGGCAGACTCATATCCCTGCTCCATTATATAACTCTTCTTCAACAAAGTTTTGTTGGATCTGACTACTCCAAAATATCTATTGGTTGATTTGGCTAGTTCATAACAAGGTAATTACAACAGTTTTGGCGAAAATTTCGTGTAATAAATTTAATAAAGAAAAAATAATAACCAAAGTTATGGGACACTTATTCCAAGTTTCATATTCGACAAAACATCCTATTTTGGGTGTTCATATGGTTTATTATGGCTAAGGAAATTGGAAAAGGCAATGGAAAAGGAATTTGGAAAGGAAAAATGGAATTTTTGGAAATTTATTTATGAAAATAATGGAAATTAGTATAAAAGGAAGATGAAAGGTCAAAGGTTCCATGTGAGGAGGAAAATGAAGAAAATAGAGGCCACATTGATAAAAATTCTTCTGAGGATCAGTACACGGCTTTTTGCTAGTTCAGTGTTGGAGCTCACTCTTTATTCTCTCTCTCACACTCTTGACAGTTAGAGTTTTCTTAGAGCATTTCTTCTTTGGATCAAGAAAGGCAAAGAAGGAAAAGAGGAAGAAGAACAAGCATGGCAGATCAAAACCAAGCAGCTACAATGGGTTTACTTTTAGATATCAATTTTCATTTGTGATTTCCTTGCTATATTTGGCATGCATGGTTATGCATGTGTGTTCTTGGTTATGTTGTCGCCATTCACATGGGTTTTTCTAGGTGTAACAATGTTTTTGCCATTTCTGGATTGCCATGGTGTGATGTGGTTTTCATGTTTTGGTTGAGTTGGATTTTCAAGTGGAATCAAAGTTGACTCGAGTGGTCTCAGGATTATTCACAAGGCCTAGGAATCCCGAGATGGGACACACAATAAATCCTGGGTGTGAACAATTCGATTGAACCTAGGAATCCCTTGACAAGTGATGGTGGGATACATGGTAACGCATAGTGGTGGTACCATTGATTGGGCCTAGGAATATTGGGTTGGGATACATGGTAAATCCAAGAGGGTAGAGACCTTGTAGGCCATAGAATCCCTTGACCAATAATGGTGGGATACATGGTAAACCCGAGAGGTTGAGAAGGAAAAATTCCTCACGGTTTGTTAAAACTATTTCATGGTTTTATTGAATGTATACTCCCTCTTTTAAGCATTTAGTTTATTTTTTATACTATATATACTCACACTATTGGTTTCAACATTTCGATGTGTCTCATTTCTTCCAAAACGACTATGTAATGCAAAAGAAAGTCCTAGCTAGTGGAGTCCAAAGTTATGTCTCTAATGGCTAACAAAAATGTCTCTACATGGCGTGAATAGAAAGTCCAAACTCTGTTGAAATTTGACCCCCACATGGTAAAAGAGATTATATTGGGTTTCATCCCATACTTCATTTATTAATCTGTTGGGTTACTGGGTCATTTCTATTACCCTTTGTTTTGGCTCTCTTGTGTTATCATGGTTGGTTTCACAAGTTTCAACTCATCTTGGGAAATGTGACTCTCCCTCTCATATTGGTTGTCCATGAGCATATTTATTGGGAAATCATCTATTGGTAAAAGGGTATTTTGTCTTCATGTGGGATTTTTTTAATCATACATACCCCCACACTTGCAATGTTTTCAAGGTCATATTTGCGGCCACTCATTGTAAGCCACTTCCCCCTATTCATGGGTCCAGATAATTTTGAAGTGATGTGATCATATCCCATTTTGGGGTTTTTGACATAGCATGTTAATTATTATGTATTAAAATGGTTGTAACCTCCCCTTCAGCCATAATTTTCACCTTCACCTCCTCACACCAATGTGGTGTCCCCCTAGACCATACCAAAAGAGTCTGATTAACACATGAAAAATAGAAAATCAATGTTTATTACAGTGAATGTCCATGTATTCTCCAAATTACCCAACATACGAAATTATATGTGTCTCTTTGCATGCAAAAATCCCTACATAAATTACATATTTTCATCAATTCGTAAGACCGAAAGGTCCTTTGGCATGTCTAAAAGATTGAAGTAGGGGTATGTTCTTTCCTTATGTGTACACAACCATCGACCATTATGATTCTGCCATTATTATAACCTATATGTGAATCCACACTCCCATGCATTTGTGATTATATGTAGCAATACAATGCAATAGTACAACAGTCATGATTGTTGCTTCAGCTTTCCATCTTATGTCTTAGCTCAACATCCTATCACATTTCATACATATGCTGCTACAATTGTGAATGTATTTCTTGGTTTACAAACCTTAATTTTATGGTTGGTCCAACGATAATCCATGTGTGCCTGTGTTGTGAGGAATTTGAATGTGAAATAGTTTAATGCACTTATTTTATAGTCATTTTATGTCACTAATGGATTATTACAATTATGAACAAAGTTAAGTCAATACTTACTCAGGATGATGTTACAACTTTGATCTTTCCTTATATATCCATATAAAGGAGAATGATGTCTCAAATATTTGCATGGGCACATCTATTATAGCCATAAATCTCTCTTTTCGATAATCATGTCTTTAGAATGCAGGTATAAACAACACTGTTTCTTATTGCATGCTTACACACTCCCTTTCCTTGCACTATTTATTTTTCCCTTGTTTGTGTTTTCAAAGCACACTAGCATTTATGTTAAACAAGATATTAGACATACCTTTACTTTTCTAATTACATGTTCAAGCTCTTATAATAAATAATTTCATAACAGATTTATTTTAACAACAATGTATATAATGAGTTTCTTTAGAATAGGGTTTTGGGGTGACCAAAGAGGTTGAGGAAAAAGGAAAAATGTGTCTTCGAAGGAAAACAAAAATAAATAAATCATCTTATCTATACATATTGATGCAGACTTTGAATAATTTAATTAGTTAACACAGACAGACACCTACACCTTGGGGTCCTCCATCTCCTACCAACCCTCATGCCTCACGAATATTAGCCCCCACCGCACACAAGTATCATGGAAATCCTTGAACCTCACTTGCGTCAATAATATCCATTGTAGCATGATGGTTGGGATCCTAATCCTATTAGTCTCGCATATGTATTTTCCCATTGGCCTTCTACTTGACATCATTCAGTCCCTCTAATGATTGTTGCACCTCAAACACCCTCAACAATTTCACAAGACACATATTTTTATGCCCATCAACCCATCAACTCCCCTCCGCACATTGCAGTAGGAAAGCTTCATATGTCCGCAATTCTTGCACACACCCTTTTCAAAGCCACTTCAACATGCACAAATACTAGCATGTCAAGAACAGGTGGAGGGGGAAAGAGATATATATCTCTTTCCAGTATATGCACTCAGAGGTACAAGGAGAAGAACATAGTGAGTAGAGAAGGCACATGGCTAGTCCTTACAAACCTCCTAAGTTGACATAAGATATTTGAATTTGTTTTATCATTATGACTTTGTTTGACTTTATTTAGACATTTATCACTTTACGACACATATTATATTTTTTGGGATAGCATTTTATTTTTGACAATGCTATATTTTTTATCACACTGCTACTAGTGAGAGGCACAAGGGTTACTTTACATGGTTTCTTATGTGATTATGGATGATGTTCTACATCCATAATTTTACGAAATACTTGATGATGTATTTTTTATCATGTATTATTTAAAAATTGTTTATTTTCATGGGATTCACAAGGTTTTATGAGAATATTTGATAAAAGAATACATTGTCAAGTACTCCACCTACTAACAAAAATTAAATTAATAAAAATACTCTTCTAGATGACCCTCTCTTGAATTTAAAAATAAAAAGAAAAAAATTTAACTTCATGAAAGAAGATTAGTTTTAGAATGATTACTCTCTCCAGTTGTCCATGGAGGATATAAAATCAGCCAGAGGAAACAAAAGGAGGGGGAGAAAAGAAGGGTGAGGAGAGGTATGCATAAGTTGTAATAGTTGGCATCTCCCCCTAATAAATTATATTCATGAGTATAAGGGCTTACCTGTTTTCATGACAGTGGAATCATTCAAATTAGTGATAGGAAGGAAGTAAGCACATAATTTCAAATTGATTTGATCATGTTTGCTCTTTATTTATTGAATTATTTGTGTTGTTAGAAGGTCTGATATGCTTTATATCAGTGATAACTAGTGCACTTTTCTATAATTTCTTGTTCATTCAATCTTATCATAGAGGTCCAAATCTATCCAATCATTATGTCTTACTTATTTTTGGCACTCAATTTCCTTTGTATTAGTATCTAACATCTTAGGCATCTAGAATAGATTTTGGTCAAGATTTTCGTAGAATTTTTACATAATAGTTTGTTGTGCTCACATAATTTTAATAAAAAAAAAAAACATTTGATAGTTTCTTTTGATTAGGATATATCTCTGAAATTTTTATGTTTTATTTCATGAATTTTATGCGTAGAATTGCTAGCATACATTACTGAAATTATTGGTTAATTTGAATCAGTTCTTAATGTACTTGCAAAGTCTTATGGCTCACAAAGTACAATTATAAATCTTCCACAACTCTATTTATTAATTTATTTTGCACCTTTCAATTCACAATCTGGCTTAGTTGTATAGTGCACATATTGTATAATATCTACTTTTGGTTTATTAATATGTTGTACATAGCTTCTTCCTTCTTTTTTCTACATGTCACTATTATGTACATAACTAGAATTATCATACATAGGGCATTAAGAAACATGAATTGTCCCATTATCTCACTCATCCTATGAGATTCAAGGAGCATAAAAACTTTGCTCCTCAACAATATGAATCCCCTTATTAGTGATATATGTATTCCAATTAAAATATATTTGAAAAATATATTTTCCATGTTTAAGAATTATATTTTCTTTGTAATAAATTTTGTGATGATTGCCAATTAGGTCAAGCCAAAATTGTTTTGAGATAAAGTGTTATCCTCCCCACCTTAATTTTAACCCCTTGATGACATGTCTTTTACCCAGAAAAAATTGTAATTTCATTAGTGAAGACGAAATTACATTTTGCATATGCATTGTGGTGCATTCAGAAAAAACCCATTACAGCCCATCACAAACATAAAAAAAGCAGTCACTGATTGATATAGTTATAAAAATCTTTCACTTTTCCTCTCTGCCCCTTCTTATTTTTTACTTCCTTCCATACCCCAGTGGCGGGTTGGATGATAGCTATAGTGGACTCCCTCGGAGTTCCAAGTGTGGTCTCCTTTTCTGATTCATAACTCTCAGATACGTGAGATATTTTAGTTCCCTGAATCCCTTCATTATATGTTGTTGTTGTTTCGTTTATTGTAGAAATTTGTGTAATTGCCACCTCCACGTTCTAGTTTAGTTTTGTTGACTTTGGAGGTGGTTATGTCAGTAATTTTTTTTCATTTTCTCTTTTCTTTTTCTTTACTTGGTGGGTCCTTTAGATTCATGTCTTCTTTGTCATTAGAGGAAAGGGACTCATAAGTTTTCCAATGATTTTATTTGGGTCGCTGCCCGTTCTCTTATTTGCTGATTTTTTAGCCAAAGGAAATTTATCTTGTAGGTGCTTGGTTTGGTTGCATCACAACATCTAAAAGTTGTATTTTCATAATCTAAGTTGTGTGTCCACCAAAATTGTTCGTTCATCAATCAAATATGACCTTGCGGCTCCTTGCATAAAGGAGCCCGGAACTCTGAAAACCTAGCTAGTGCCGGTGTTGATCTTGTGTCATTGCCAAGCCAGAAAGTATTAGTCACAAACCATGGATTACCAACAGCCTGAAGCGAACTCAGATTTGTTTACGGTGGAAAACTGCGAGCTATCGCTGAAGTTTGAAACCCTATCGAGATATGTGTTCTCCAGCTTCCTCAAATCTATATTTTCCCCATTGATGATATGTTAAATCAAAACTTAATTTCGAAAAAATAAATAAATTTTACTATACCTTAAAAATTTAATAAATTAAAAACCAAGTGAAATATTTTTATATTTTTAATAAGATGAGTTGAAAATATAAAAATAAAATAAAATTATTTCCAGAAATCTCATAAAATTGGTAGATCTTTGTTGATTATGTTATAAAATTGGTAGCTCTTTATATGTTGGAGATACGGCAGCAGAAATATAAATCAAATGACACACACAGCATTCAAACACACATAAAGAACATTATGTTATTGATAGGGAGCTATACTAAAATTATCTGAGAAATTTATTAATACAATTACTTTAAGGGATGAATAAATAGTTTCAATCAACCAATTTTTTTATTTTACATGGTGGGAAAATCTATCATAACTGAGTTGTCAAATCAGCAGTGAGGACAACCATCTCTGTTGTTATCAGCTAATGCAGAGTGACTCATCACCCTTATGCTGGTAGTTTGTAATGAGGCAGGGTTTCACTCCGCTCGTTAACATGTTTCCTTATGTGAGAGGAAGATGAGCTCTTAGCCAAGAAGAAGCAATTTTAGGGCATACTCTAGGCCATTCAACAAACCAACCCTTTATTTCTAATTTAATTGTATTTTATAATTTCAAAATATATTTATCTTTCATCAAAATTCAAAATATAAATTAGTATTTAGATAATTTTTATACATTGATACTTGGTATGTTATCTTTATATTAAATAGTTTATTTTGATGGGAGGTGATCTCCAGCCCAGTATGATAGAGATATTGTAATGTACTCTCTTATCCTATCACATTTTGACTAGGTCAAATTACATAAAATAATAATAAAATTAATAAAATTAAATTAAAATAATAATAATAATAATAATAATTAAACTAAAATAGAGGTAAAATCATTCATGGTTTCTTGGTTCTAATTTTGACAATCGGTGACAACCGGTAGTTTTGTCCACAATATTCTTATATAAGAATATATATATAATAAAAAATAGAATTAATAATTAAAATAAAATAGAGGTAAAATACTCAGTTTATAATTTCTTGTATTTAGGTTTTGAAAACCCATGATATCCTTATGTTATTCTTATTACATAAAAATAAAAATAAAATAATAACGTGAAAACACTTTTACTCAGATAAAATAAAATAAAAATAATAATAATAAATTAGGTTGAAATAAAAGTAACTTCATGGTATTCACCTATGGTATGAGAACTCATGGTATTCATGTGGAGTATAACATATTTAAAGGGGAAAATCAAACCAATCTAGATCCATCTTAACTCTAAAGCTACCAAGCACCCAAAGGGATCAATCTCCTCAGATAAAGAAACCTCTTTTACAATAAAAATATATTTGATCCCTCTTATTTCTTGATAGATCAAGAACTATGATGAATCTAGGTATGTTTGTGACTTTTAAATTTCACCATTTACATAAGGCTTCAAAGATCGCCAAATAAATTACCTTAAACATTATTTATGTAAAAATTAAAATAAAATAAATAATATTATAAAAACAATTTTTTATTTTTTTCTTCAGTTAGATTAACTTTAGATAAAAATGATTTTAATATTAGATGAGAAAACAATTTATTCATTTGTAAGAGATTCTCAATAATATGAAATATAAACATTCATTAAAATAATTTTTTAACCCTCACAAATGATGGTCACCCTCCGCTTTTCCTATAAAATTTAAACAAATAACCTAATAAAAATTAAACCTCACACCAACCAATCTCCACGTTATAAATTCAATTTCAAATTTATTATCACTTTAATTTTAATGATATATAATTTAGAGATTAAAAAAAATAGAATAAAAATTTATTAAAAAAATATAAGGACACTGCAATACAAATGGCCAATGCCATCATTATGCAAACCTTATATAAATAAAAAGGGAATTTTGGTTTCTCCACTTATGTAGATTGTTCTTGATATAATCTTTAATGTTATATAAGCAATAAAACCTAATAAAAAATAAACCCCACAGCAATCAATTTCCACGTTATAAATTAAATTTCAAATTTATTATCACTTTATATACAGTTAAAATTTTATAATAATATATAATTTAGAGATAAAAAAAATTAGAATAGCAACTTATTAAAAAACATAATGACACTGCAATATACTTGGAGGACATTTGCGCTAATTTTATGTATGAAAATAGTAAATTAGAGGAAGTGTCTTCTTACAAGTACTTAGGAATTGATATTCATCACAAGCTCAACTGGAACTATATCATTCAAAAAAGGATTAATGGGGGGTGGAAAGCTTATTTTGGTTTTGAAAATAATTGTAAAACGACAAATCTCGTAATGTGGGATAGAAAGAAGTTTCTCTTTGAAACTTTAGTCACTCCTGTTATTTTATATGGATGTGAGGTTTGGGGTTGCAGTATCTCCAGAGAATCCTGGAGAAAGATTGAGAAAATCCATCAGCGTTTTATAACTTATAACCTTAAAATTAAAAGAAATACACCCTATCCTATTCTCCTTATAGAAGTGGGTCTTTCCCCTATCGAGAGCCTAGCTATGACTAGGCTTTTGTTGTACAAGCACAAGCTCAATAGCATAGGAGACCACAGAATTCCTAAGCTAGCTTTAAATTCCATCCAAAACCACTGAAGGCTTAAACGAGGTTGGTATAAAGACACCAAGGCCTAGTTAAACCATTGGGAGATCGACAAGAATGTTGCATTGCAAAACATTAATAACATTAAAAAAATTGTTACTTTTAAGTTCAAAGAAAAAATGTGGTGTGAGAAAGATCTAGCAGCTAAAAGCAAATTAAGATATTATAAGGAGGTCATCAACCCCACCCTAGGAGATCAAAAGTATCTATCTGTTTTAACTAGCTCAAAGAAGAAAATTAATATAGCCAAGATTAGAATGAACTCTCATGATCTCCATAGTGAAATAAGTCGTTGGACAGTTCCTAAAACACCATGGATGGAAAGGATCTGCCATCTCTGTGAGAATATGAACATTGAGGATGAGAATCACTTCCTCTTAGAGTGCCCCATGTACAACCACATTAGAGCTCAATTTCATAATCTTTGTTGCAATACTGACCTTCCTAGCCTTTTAAGATGTCAAAATTATAGTGAGCTCGGGAGGCTTCTCTCCAAGCTTTTTGAGCATAGGAATAAAATCTTAAATCAAACTAAATAACTCTTTTCTTTAGGTCTGATAGACCAAAGATTGGTCTTAGTGGACGTTAACCACCATCATCATCATCACAAATGGCATATGCCATCATTATGCAAACCTTATATAAATAAAAAGATAATTTTTATTTCTCCACTTATGTATTGTTCTTGATATAATATTTAATGTTACATAAACAATACATTTATTGAGAATATTATTTAAATGAATAATTTGATAAAGACTAAATCTCATATCAATTAATTCACAGTTTATAAATGTAAAATATATATCATTAGAAACATATATATATATATATATATATATATATATATATATATATATATATATAAACATAAACATAATAAGCATATGCATTTTTTTTTAAAATGTAAATCTTGTTTTCAATTTTGATTTTTTTACTAAATTTTGTTTTCAATAAAACTTGAATTTTGATTTGGAGTTGTCTTTAATGCAACTTTTTAGAATTTCTGGCCTGCACAAGGAGAAAAAAATTGTGGTGAAATTTTGATTTTTGTTGTTTTACCTAGATTTTTTACTGCATATTTGGATTCAGAACCCAGGAAAACCCTAGGGCACTTCAATTGTGCAGATTTCACCCATGAAACTTGTGATTTCAATAAATTTGTGTCGGATTCTAGACAAATTAGTTCGGAAAATAAACCGGAATTTTTTTCAAAAGTAGCACTTAAAGACAAATTAGATCGGAAACTAAATCATAAAAATTTTCAAAATTTCGCACTTAAAGAGAACTTGTTTTTATTTCTCCACTTGTGTATTTTCCTTAACAAAATCATAATTTTACCCTCTTACTACTCCATTAGCCCCCACAATCCTTGATCCATATTCATTCCCTCTTTCAAGAGGAGGTTTGCTACTCTGTTGCGCTCCCCATAAATATGAGAACATCAAAAAATATTGAAAGAATCAATGAGCTGCATGGTTTATTCCATCTATGTCGATATGGCCTCTCACCTTTCTCTATGTAAAATACGGCCTCTCATTGGTGTTTATGTAAATACGACCTCTCACTAAGGAGCAGGAGCACTGAATCGTCTTGGTCATGGATGTACTTGGGAGGTCTCTCGACATGGAAAATTGCAATACCAGACATTATTTGTGGGACTCGGTGTAAATTTGACCAATTGTGACTCGGTTGTTTTTTCAAAACGGCCATTGGAGGAAAGTTTTTAAATCCAGGGAGATTTATTTCTCTCATGACCTCTCTAGTGTAGTGTTTCTTATCATTATATGCTTATTGGACTGTATGGTATCTTATCGCTGGGTGTGAGGCTACTTGGGGTTTTAATGACACCAGGTTTTTGGTCGTTACTCCACTCTGAAGTTATCTAGATTATTGTTCTCTTTATGGTTGCAGTATATCTCCTCTATAATATCTTCCTCTGACATTTTAAATACATACTCTTTTCAGACCAGCCACACAAGCCAAATGTAAGGGTGGCATAAGTATTTCTTTAAAAACATAGTGCATGAGGACATTGAGGGAGGATTATAGTCGACTTCTTCAAGACTACCATTTCTTTTGGTGTAAATGGTTGGACTCTTTTATCATTTCCAAGCCATGTAAAATTATCAGTTTTTGTTTTTGTCGCTTTTAGTGGGTGATTAAGGGTTAGTGGTGGTGTTTTTGTTTTCAATGATTGGATTAGCTAGCCTACATTCATATCTACATGATGGAAATATTTCTCTAAATCCCTACTAGGCTCTTAGGTGTTGGATCTTCGTCCCTGGCCTGGCTCGCTACTGCTTTCTTAGTTTTTTAGATCCCATTTTCTTCATTTTCCTGGCGTTTTTTTGTTTCCAACTATTTTTTTTCCCACTAACAGATAGTTGCATTAATCTAGAGTGGGGATTGGTGTGATTCTCCCTAATATCAATCTCTCAACTGTAGCACTAGCTATCTGGAGGGGTTTTAATTTTATCTAATGTTGCACGGTTCATAAATCTTCCATTATTCTTCGCAATTACTGATTGATGATTATTCCTTTATAATGCCCAAGGTCATGATCATCCTATTGTAATAAGATTATCTTTGTCATCTACGTCACTTCTACGTTGACTTGTCATTTAAGCTCTACATCTAGCATCATTTCTTTCTTGTATATATCAAGGTCTTTTCTCTCGAGGCTAGACTATTTTGGCTTCCCGAGAGATTGGAATTTATGTCCAAATTTGGCAGGTTTGCTGGTGGTTATTTCTCTAGCATTGTTGGGATGTAAACCAGTGGTAGTTCGGCTGGCATGGGTGCGGCAACCATTGATTCACTGGATGCTAATGTTTCACTCCACGAGGCGTTCATTCGTGCCATCATGGTAGTTGAACGAGCATATTCACACAACACAACGTCCTTTCCACCTGGTGGCCCTGCTACTACCATTCCACCTAGCTATGCTTTGGTGACACATGTTGGTCATGCAAACTTGGTGAGCCACCTGGGCTCCCAGCTACCTCCTTTGTGACATGAGGGCCATTGCAATAAACCTATTCAAGGCTCGAGGTTGTGTATTTTCGGTCACGGTGTCCTTTGGGACCGCGTTGCAAGTCTGAAAATTCATGCCTTGGTTGGGCATTGGCATTATGCATATTTTTGTAATATTGACATGGTGGAGTGGGTCGACTCAATGTGGACGCCCCTTTTGTTCTATACTCTGAAAGTAAACCGGATTCTTAACAAAGGATATTAATTCCATTTCCTTCATCATGAGGACATTGAGAAAATACAGGTGCAACCATGGGTGCAGGGTCTTGTATTTCTTCAACTCTGCAACTGGTACGTCAGTTTTAATCTGATACTCAACACACCTCGGAACTGTTTGGTGTGGATGAAGCTCCCTAGCTTACCCCTTGAATATTGGACTCGGGATGCATTGATGGTGATTGGGAATACTTTTGGTTGTTTTGTATTCATGGATCCTCGCATACTCCACACCCATGACAAGAGGGTGGCTTGGCTATTGGTTGACGTAAATTATTCTGAGGGGCTACCTGAAGACCTCATTCTAGAATGGGATTCTAGGCACACTTTCTAGCTGATATATTACCAGGGCATTATGTTTCAATGCCTCCTTTTTCACTAGATGGGGCATTTACTAGAATAGTGTCCTCGACGACTCCATCAACATTCATGGTCTTCTGATATGGAATGAGTTGCGGTTGTTAGACCTCCCTCGAAAAATGGCTTAGGTACCTGTGTTTGCTCGGAAGATTCATTTTTACAATATCATGCTCCCCCCTGGTCATCCACCCTCCCTCACTACTGCCCTTCCACCTTTTTCCTATGTTGTAATACCTCTTCCTCCTAACCCCTTGTTGACCTCTTCCTCCTAACCCCTTGTTGACCTCTTCCCTCCCCTTATACCCTCCCCATCAGCTCGAGACCCACATTGTCTTCCATCGATCTCAGCTCGCCCTTCATTGCCTATGGCTCCTTCTGCTCTTACTATAGTGCCTCCTGGTCCCCTTGTTTTCCCCCCTTGCGACCGCTTTCCCTCTTTCCCCATTTTTCAATCACACCATTCCCCTTATCATTCATTCAGGTCTTCAAATTTTCCTTCATCCCCTCACAACTCGGTAGATAGCGACATCGAAATCCTTCTCTGTAATTCCACTATGGGATTATCTACCCTGATTTTCCATAAAGTTCTAGGTCAACCTTCCAAGCCCATCATTAGTCCGAACTCAGCCTGCAATATTACCACCACTGGGGGGGGTTGTCCACATTGTCAGGGAAAACACTCTGGAAAGAACCTATCTGGTGATTTGTTAGGTCTACAAGATATTTCCATCCTATATTCTTCTTCTTCTGGGGACCTTGGAGCATTTTTCCCCTAAAATTTATTTCCCAAATGACAATATTGTCTCTGAATCTTGGTGGGTTAGGGCACTTATCCAAAAAATTGTCCCTCCGCTTGTTAATTTCTTCCTTTCATCCTTTATTTATCCTCATCCGGGAATCCATGACTTCTCCATCTCAGTATGTTTCTTATTTCCACTCTATCCTACCTACTTGGTCTGTTGTGGTCGTGGACTCATTGGGCCTTTTGCATGACGTGGTGGCACTATGGGATCCTTCCTTGGCTTATTTTAGTGCACATGGTTTCTTTGCAGGTATACTTATTTCTGGCCATTTTTGGTGTATGGCGACCCATGTTCACATCTAGAATATTTATGCTCCTTGCGATAATAGAGTGACTTTCTGGGAACGCATTCGGGATTCGAGAAGTTTTGGGATTGGGTCCCTAATCATTGGTGGGGACTTTAAATGACTCTGCACTACTCAGAAATGTGGGAATTGGATTGTCGGGAGGAACCCATATCCTCCAGACTTCTAGAACTATTTGATTATTATAACCTTGTGGATATCACGCCATTAAAACTAGCCCTGACCTGGCGTAATGGTAGAAGTGTTGGACAATACATTGGGAAACGACTGGACAATTTTATCATCCATGAAATTCTTTGTGATGTTTTCGATAATTTTTTATCCAGGGTGGAAATGTCTTTCATATCATACCATTGCCAGATATTACTCTTGTGGAGAGTGGAATCGATAAAAAAGGTATCCACTTCAAGTTCAATAGGAATTGGCTACATGACTCTACATTTCATAATTCGGTCATTGTGACGTGGAATTTTGATGATGATCGATATCATATTTTCCCCATGGAACATCTCTCTCAAAAGCTCTCGTTGATCAAACATCGAGTCTGGCCGTGGGAGTGAATTAAAAAGGTTGAACTTTTATCAGAACTGTCACAAATTTGGGAGGAAATTAACTCTCTGGGTGGCCATCTCTCCTCATCATCTCCCCCCAATGTATCATTGATAGGCTCAAGTCACTGGAGTTGTGTCGAAAGAAAATTTTTCTTGTTAAGGAGGCTACTTGGTGTTTAAATAGTCAAGCCACTTGGATTCAAGAAGGAGACCAGAATACAATTTTTTTCCACAATTTTGAAAATCATTGGCACAACTGGAATGCTATTTGGAAAATTCAGCGTTCAAATGGATTGCTCGCCACTATTGATCCAGACATTCGGTGGGAGGCAGTGCATTTTTTTCTCACGGATGTTTGGGGATTGACCGGATGTCCCACTCATGGACTTGATGTGGGGGATTGATCACTACATGTTCATGTTCGATGCTCCTGAAAATGAATTGATATTTCGGCTAGTTATTATTGATGAATTATAGACAGTGCTACTTTCTTTCTCCAAGTATTGTTGTCCTGGCGCGTATGGGTGGACTGTCGAATTGTTCATTACTTTTGTGATATCATGAAAATGGAACTTTTGTAAATGGTGGAGGAATCCCATACCTGCATGAAAATTTCAGGCTCTATCAAGTCAACTTTCATTTCCCTTATTCCCAATGTTTTTGACGCATCCTTTCTCAGATTTCAGGCATATTTCCTTGTGTAATGTGACATACAAAATCATTTCAAAGGTGATTGTTGGTCGTCATAAAGGGTGTCTCTGTTAATTTATTTCTCCTGAATATTTTGGTTTCCTACCAAATATATCTATCTATGATGTGATCTCAATTGGACAAGAATGCTTCCACTATGTTCAGACTAAGAGACAAAAGGCGCTTATTTTGAAGATTAATCTACATCGTGCATATGACACTTTGGATTGGAATTTCCATCATTTTTTATTACATAATATTGACATTTCCATTCTGATCATTGAATGGATTATGGATTGTGTCCCACTCTTGGTTGTCTTAATGGAATTCCCACTGAATTATTTCGTGCTGGTCAGGGGTTTCGAAAGAGATGTTCCCTATCTCTGCTCTTATTCATACTCATTATGGATGGGATCAGTCTTTGGATAAATTAGGCTAATTCTGGAGACTCCTTCGAAGGAATTAGGAGGAGTCTAGAGGTGCGTATCACTCATCCATTTTTTGTGGATGATATTTTTATGTTTGGTATATTTTCTCTTCCACAATGGGAGACAATGTTTCATCTTTTCAGGCGGTTTGGTTTGGCCTCCGTTTTGGGAGCAAATGGAAGTAAATATATCCTCCTCTATGTCGCTGATATCACTAACGAAATTCGTAGGATTGTTGAATTATTTGATGTTGGTCTACACCCCCTCAGTGATGGGATCACATATTTGGGCTTCCATCTCCGCTCTAATAAAAATAGATTTGCAGAATGGGAATGGATTATCATGAAATTCCATCATAAATTATCAAAATAGTCACATCAATATTTGTCCCTGGGGGATCGTATCCTCTCGGTGAAGTCGGTTCTGTAACAGATCACCACATATTGGTTACATATATTTTCTCTTCTTGTCTAGGTCTATCACAATATATATGAGATTATGGCTCGATTTTTATGGTCAGGTTTAGGTGGGGTAAGTAAATACCATCTAGTCTGTTGGGAAAACCTGACTAAACCCTATGATTTAAATGGTTGGGGGAAACTTATTCTATAATGTAAGCAAAAGAAACTAATCTAAATCCTATCTTAATTAGGTAGATGAAAATCTAACCCAACTAAGAGCAAGATGATTAAATAGTGAGAATTAAAATATGTCTGGTTTTAAATTAATGTTAAGCTAACGAAGAAATTCAATTAGCTCACATTTGTGAGTACCAAAACACATTCTATTGAGACCATTTGACTGAAATAATAAATCAACAACATTCCGGAAGAAATTCACAAAAATTGATATCAATTATCATATCAGTCAAACTAATAATTAAACAATAACATGTGGAAGAAATTCACAGCACATTACTATTTAATAAATCAGTGTTATAAGACAGATTTCTGAGTAATGGTTACTCAGAAATCAGAGTTTAATTCATAAGAGCAGAGATACTTAACAATTTAAGACAAATTATCCATATCAACAGAAATGCCAAAACATGAATAAAATGAAACAACAATTTATTAACATAAAAATGAAACTGGTATTTGATACAGAAATGCCAAAAATACCAGTTAATTGAATCTGCTTCTCTGATCCTGGTCTCTAACAGTACTTTACATTACTTGAATTTCTGCTTTCAAGACTAGAGCTGCATAAATGCAAACTCTGCCCATCATGCATAATTCAAGATATAAAGAATAAACCCTCATTAATGTTCAGATCTGAAATTTTCTCTCCTCCCCATCTACAACTCTAAATTCCTATTACAGAAATGCTTTTAGAAGTCTGGAATTGCAGAGGAGAGCAGCCCCTTTTACATTTTGCAATCTGCAATTTATAATCCTTCCAAAAGTATTTTTAGAATAGAGTTTGTTGAAGAAAAATCTGCCCAATCCAACTTTAATTGCTCAAAAATTCCAATCTTTAATTGTTGGAGTCTTCTCATTGATTGAAATATTTTTCTTGAATATCCCTTCTATTGTTTTTTCCTGCAAAAAGAAATTAAAATGAATTAAGATGCAAAAATAAAATCCAAATATTATTTCTAACATTAAAACAAATCCAATCAAATTCTATTTAAATAAATAAAAAGGAAATTTGAGCTTCTTATTGATACTCATAACGATCTTAATTAACCAAGGATAATATTGATGCATGAATCTGAAATTAGAAGAGGCTGGGCAAATGAAAATGAAGAAAATAATACTCAGAAAATTGATTTTATTTTTAGAAATTCGGAGCTTGATCTTCTGTCTGATTTTTGACCCAATAAATGATCAAATTTGTTATTGAAACCTCCTCAGAAATGTTCTCCTTGATTTTCTCTTTCCAATGAGCCGTCCTGGGCCTCATTTGGCTAAGTAAATCTCAATTTATTAGCCTCCAAAGTTGACAAGTCAAATCTGAAATAAATCTGGAAATTCTGTTGCTGGGCTAAAAAAAAAATCAGAATTTAAATTAAAAAATTTAATCCTAAATTAGCCTACAATTAACTAATAATTAATTCTAATTTAATTGCTAATTATAAATTAAACTAATAAACATATTAATCTAAATAATAATAAATCTAATTAAATTAATTATATTCTACATATTAATTAATTTAATTAATTTAAAATTAATTATTTTAGATATTAAATATTAAATCTAATATTAAATTAAAACTAAACTACCATTAAAATAATATTAAACTAACATATACTAACACTTTACTATACTAATATTACATTAATACTATACTAATACTACACTAATATAAAACTAAACTAACAACTAACCTACCACTTAAATTAATACTAACAAATACTTAATTCTAACATTATAATATAAAACTAAACTAACACTAACACTAACAACTAACTTAAAACTATACTAACCTAACCCAAACTAACGTTACACCTATTCGAATTGAACTAACATTACATTAAATCAACACTAACAAGCACTACCCTAAACTAACATAAGACTTAGACTAACCTACCACTAACAACATAGCATTTAAATAACTCACCGTAATCTCATGAAATAAACTCATTAGATCGCATGGACGTGAATGAATTTTAATCACATGAGGTCAATCGCATTGGGAAAAAAAATAAGCTCATCGCATCGGAAGAATTGAATGTGATTCAATCGGAGCTTTTAAAAGATACACCCGATGCATTTCTCCGATGCGATGAAATTTTATTTATTTATTTTATTTTATTATGTTTTTTGTTTTTTATATATTTGTTTTTAATATAAAATTTTTAAATTTAATTAAATTAATTATATTTAATATAATAATTAATTTAATTAATTCAAAATTTAATGTTAAAAATTAGTTTTTTTTTTTTTTGGAGTGATGTTAAATTAGATTATGAATTTGTCTAAGATGATGATTTGCCTATCTAAATTACAGCCACTTTGTCATTTAGGATTTTTCGGATTTTTCGAGTTTAGATTTATTTGAAAATTGAAGTAAATTATCGAAATCCCGATGCTTTATGATTTGGCTGTATAAGTAAAAATAAAAATTGTTAGTAATAACAAATCTAGGGGTTAATATTTAAACTAAATGCATTATTAAACTCCGCAATTTTTAACCCAGGCGACATAATTGATTAGAATTCAAAAGAGTGCTATTTACAAATTGGTTGACCAAATGAGACGAAACAAGCGTCAATAGGAAGCTTATAAAAAATCGATTTCAGCCAAGCAATCAAAACAGGAATCTAAAGAAAATTAAAAATTAAAAAAATCGTAAAATAATTGACTTAATAAAAATCCTAAAGGTGCTTAGCCAAAATTTTTATACAAAGGGTCCCCATTATTTGATGTGAACAATTTAAAAATGGGGGGGGGGGGGGTTGTTGTACCGTACAACAGGTTCTTGGTTTAACCTCCTTTGGCAAGTCCCTTATTATCAAATCTATGTGGAGATGCCTTGTTGGTTCTAGATTGGTCCAAAAAATATATATGCACAAATATATCAGGGATAAACTGCTCATACACTGCTTTTGGACAGGACAACTGGGAATTTTGGGAGGTTCCATCATTTGGCACAGTTTCTTAAAAGTTTAGGACATATTTTTGTTCATAATTATATGGTTTTTTGGTGGTGGCGATAGGATTATCATAGGCAGAGATGTGATATTGGGGGTGGCTCAGGATGCTCTCCCAGATAATGCACTGGTGGATGCTCTACATCAAAGAGGGTTATTTTTCCTCGCACAATTGATTTAGGGTTGGCAGGGTGGTGTCCCTGTTTGGAAAAATGTCAATGGAATCAGATTACCAACCCATTTGTACACAAGGTGGCAATATTATTCACAACAACAGCGGGATTTGGGCTTAAGTCACGACATTTTTTGGGACACATTGTCCTAGGGTGGTCGTCTTAATTGCAATTCGATGCTAGTTTCTAAAAATTATCATTTCATTTCACATCTAGACATGGGATATTATGCCACTCCTTGGTACCTGCACATATGGAAGTCTCGGGTGCCTATAAATATCATAATATTTACATGACTAGCATGGAAGAATAGAATACTCACTTGGGATAATTTTTGTAGGAAGGGATTGATTGTCCGAGTCAATGTTCTTTCTGTCTTTCTGCACAGGAATCGGTATCTCACCTACTCTTACATTGTAGATTCTTCTTATCTCTCTAGTCTCGTATACTAATTTTTTGTAGGATACCAAAATTCAGCTTCCTATCACTAGAACACTACCTCCATTGGGGAATCTCCTGAGGGGGGGGAAACTATGCTTATTCCATTGTATACTATATGGGAGATCTGGAAGGCTTAGAGCTGTATTATTTTTAATGTAACTCCTTTGTGTTTGATTTCTATTTTCACGAAGGTGTTTCCTTGACTAGAGTACTATACCCCCAGAAGTGTGACTACTATTGACTTGTCGCATCGTATCAGTCCTCCTCAGATTAACCTACCTACAGGATTTTTCAACAAGGCATCTTAATGGGGTTTATGAAGATGTGGAGCATGGCTTTGGAATGATGAGAAGACAATATATAATCTACATTGGCATGGAGGTAGAGGCACCAATTCTCGTGTTGAATTGATCACCATGTGGGGAATAATTTGGTATGTTGTTTCATTTCCAATCAACACACTTCACATATATGGGGATTCCAAAACTATTATGGAAGGAATCATAGATGACACTAATTTTGATCCACCTAACCTTCATGGCTGGTGTATTTGCACCAGGAAATTATTAAAGAAATTCCACAACTACTCAATCCACCATATTTACCAAGAATGCAATCGGGTTACAAATTCGCTATCCAAATGCCACATCAACGACCTGGCTGGATACATATTCATCACTGCTACAAAGGATGATGTTCAAAAGGTTGTGTTAAAACTGGATTTACCATAAGTCTTTACTGGTAATATATGATACGGTCAAAGTGATAAATACTATATAGAAAGTATTGTTTAAAAAAAATTGAAGTATCTATGCAAAACTTTATGGTATTTTTTGGCTGGTAAATGTATTTTTTTGCTTTTGTCCTCTAATACACTACCTTGAACATCTGTTATTTTCCTTGGGAATGAAGTTAATACTGCATTGTTGACACTTGAATGGTGTATCTAGGTTTTCATATAATAAAAAATACCAGTTTTTATTTTCCTCTGAAAAAACAAAAAAAACAAAATCATAATGTTACTTCAACATGTATCGAGAATATGATTGTGCCCAGTAATGTTATTTCAGCAACATGTATCGAGAATATGATTATGTTAAGTAATGTTACTTCAGCAACACGTATCGAGAATATCATTGTGCCAAGAGTCATCTCCAACCTGTTATGGTAGATATGTTGTAATTTGTTGTTCAAACTACATAAAAAATATAAATCAATAATTTTGACAACCCATTGTTTCCCCATGGTTTTTCCTATGGTATTTTCTAAAATGGGTTTTTATTAAGAAGTTGAAACACAATTATCTTAAAATTATTATAAAGTTAGTTCCTTTGACATTTTTACTCGGTTAAATTACATAAAATTAAAATAAAATAAATTAATGAAATTAATAATTTTTTTAACCTATGGTTTTCCCATGGTATTCTTAACCCATGATTTTTCCCATGGTATTCTCTAAATTGTGTTTTTATTGAGAATTTGAAACATGATTATCTTAAAC
The DNA here is from genome assembly GCA_034641835.2 of Pinus albicaulis. Lineage (NCBI taxonomy): Eukaryota > Viridiplantae > Streptophyta > Pinopsida > Pinales > Pinaceae > Pinus > Pinus albicaulis. Next base: position 1,003,122,412 of record CM076580.1, on the reverse strand, counting down.
ATACTATAAAGTTATATAAAAATTAAAAAATACTCTAAAGTTTAAAATTTTATCACTCGGAGAGAAATATATTCATATCAAAAACTTAATATTTTATAATCTCGATTTTCCATTATAATAGTGTTGTGGAGGTAAATCCCCTCTACAGACAGAGGCGATCCCTACTAGCCCAGAACGGGTCTAGCAACAATCGTAACACGCTATGGTGCAGGTCCCTAATTGTAATAAACCAACTTGCAAAGAAGGCTTACCTCGAATCCAACGCTATTGTTTGTAGAGAAGGTGGCGCTCCCGTTCCTTTGATCCGACAGATCACAATCCTCACGCTCATCGTGATCGAACACATGCACACACAAGAAACACAACAAACACAAGCGTAAAATCCAATTTATACAATTATGCGTTAGTCAGAGAGGACACAACTCATCATCATAATGAACAAAACAAGCGGAACCATAACCAATAGTCACTTATCATTAATTCAACAAAGGAAAATACAACCTGGCTCTGACACTGAATCTTCCTTTGGTGGATCATCAACGGAATACGTCTCGGTAAAGCTTGTTGGGAATGGGGACAAGCCTCTCTCTTTGATCGTCAATCTCCTTGCTATTGATTTGACACTATGAGGACTATTGCAGCATTCTTTAGGCTATGAAGGCTCTTAGAGATTAGCTTGCAAAGGAAAATGGCAAGCTTATATAGATGATGGAAGGGAATTTGGGATCCCTACAATCATGGGATTGGCCCTATCCTCAAGGAAGCTTCCATGAGAGGTGGAAAACCACTTCCTCTACATGGAGAACCGAAGCCAAACGTCCCAAATCAATTTAGAGACCAATTCAGGAGTTGGTTGGAGTCAATCTTCTGCCATTTATTTTTAAAAAACACCCTTTATTAAGCCTGGCACGAGTGCGACTCTGAGAAAGAGCACCAATTGGCGTGCCCTCTTTGAAGGATTTCCCCCATTGGCGCGAGCATAACACTGGCTAGTCGCGCCAAGGATGAAAAGGCTATCTTTAGGGTTTTTCACAAGGAGTTGTCTTCAGGGCAATGAAATTACATGTCTAGGGGAATGCCATGAAAGTGTTTTTAGGTTATGTCACTGCTCACATATCATGGAGTGAGCCCTCCAATGTGTGGGACGGGGAATTGCAGTGACGGTGACAAATTGATGTGTAACAGATGCCCCCTAAAGCATGAGGCCCGAGAGAGAGAGAGAGGGGTGAAATGCTTTACGAGAACGTATCCAATTGAAAACACTGTCGTCGGGAAACCTGCGTAGATAAGTACAACTAATATCTTAGATACATGATATATATGTGGTATGGGCGCAGCCATCCATAACAGAGTATACAATAATCCAGATCCAAGGTATGGACGTAGCCATCCAGTGAGGATCGATAAAGAGACTCAGGTATGGTCGCAGCCATCCAATGAATGAGTCATGTAACTAATCATAATAATCCACAAAATTGTAGCCTGGATTATAACAGACAGGAATATAGGGTCTTGCGCTCCATCTCGACCCGAAAAAAGTACAAGTTCAAGCCTGCGAATATGTGAGCTGAAGTCGAACATGCAAGAGCATCGTCTATTACCAGCCAATGATGGAAGTTGTTAACAGACGCGAGAGGTACCACCATTAATGACAATGGCCCTCAAGGTACTACAGGTACAATCTACGGCATGCGAATCGGTGAGCTAGCGTCGAACACCCGTAGAATCACTCGATCGGAGGCCAATGATGAAAACCTTACGTCGAACGCAAAGAACCTGCCATTGAGGCATGCAGGCTCCAAGGTACCAGAAGGGAGTCTCTAGATCAGCTTCTTGGATAATGAGCTGAAGTCGACAGGAAGTGACCTTGATCGAAGGTGGGCCATAGTGTTTCCCACATCATCGACGCGAGACAGAGGAACATAATTTATTTTTGAATCAAGATCAGATGAGAATCAGAGGAAGGTTAATACTTGCAGAGGTCAACTTCTCTTGAACATATGGCGGCACGACAATGGATTTGGCAGTATTTGACATCAAAAGATCAAAGGTCATGATGACGAGGCAAAGAGAAGATGAGAGGTCAAAAGGGATCACCCAAACCCTACGGAGGCAAGTGAAAAAATGAGATGAGATGTCCCTAACCCGACACGAATGCAGACAAGTGCCATGTTCAAGAAAGACATACTGCCGACACGACAATGATGCTGGTTCCATTTTCCCCACCATTTCTAGCAAGTACCTCTTTAGTTTTACACAAGCTTGAAGAGGATACCATATGCTTTCTATATAAGTCCATCCTAGTACATTTAACGAGCCCTAGGAAGGAGGAACTCAAATATCGTCATTATGACAGAATCCAATGTCATCAGGATTTAATGAGTCTGACAAAGGAAGAACTCGATGTCTTTTCATATTTAGAGAGTTTGAAAAGACAGTGGAAAAGTAAACTCCAACTGTCCCTTTTCGTAAATAGTTCCTCAAACCCGAAAAGGTAGAAAACAATATCTAAGAAAGCCTCCCAGTCGCGATAGGCTAGGGTATTCCTTTTTCGTAAGTAATCTATCCCAACCCGAAAAAGGGGTAAACGTATACTGGGTAGATGTCGTTTCGTGTCCACTTTAATGAGATCGAAAACGACAAGGGACTCGGCAATATTTTCATGTTTAGAGAGTCAGAAAAGAGCTGAAAGATGACTCGAAAATGACTTTTTCGTGTTTTTATCGAGTCCGAAAAAGTATAAAATACAACTCGTATCACTGTCCAAGCCGCATAAAAACCTGTCGCTGCACATAAAAGCAAGTGTAAAACCCATTTTCGACAAAATATATCAAAATATTGAGAAAAATGACATTTAAAACCAATTTTTGACTTTAAAGTTATAAATAGGCTCCAAATGGTAAAAACAATTTAGTTTTACTTTTTACCTTACTTGGAGAGCAACAGTCATCTGTTTGTGTGCGAAATTCTGACGGAGATTGCGACTGATCCGGGACGTCATTCAACTCCTCGTCTGTTCCAGGTAAAAGGCGTTCCCTTAAGCTCCATTTTAATCCATTTTTTATGAGTTTCCATTGTACAATCAATCTCTGGAGGAGACATTTTAAAATTTTAGGGCTCCGCCATTGGCGCGAGTATCGGGCACGGACCCGCGCCAATGGACTTTTCCTCACAAAGGGGTCGTGCCAATGGTGCAACATAATTTTATGCTTTAGATTTCCAAATAGTGAGGCATCCATCTATATTTTCAAGCATGACAGAGATCTAACAAGGGTTTTTGATCATGTTGATGCAAGTAACCAAGCACAATGGTTATTGAATGGAAGGAAAGGGAACATGGGGAGGAATATGAAATGGCTATGGAAAACGAAGCATGTATGAATGCACTGAAGAACTGTGGACTCAAAAAATTCTTCCTTACTCCATGCTTGCAAGCTCAACCTGAGCTGCTACAATACTTGGTCAGCATATGGGGCGAGAATGAGGAAGTATTTAAACTTCGGGACCAAGTGTTGGAACTTGAGGTTTCTGACATCTATTTCATCACCGGGCTGTCGCGTAGAGGTCCAGTACCCATTTTGACAGGCAGCAGACCTTCCGGGGAGAAGATGGAGCAAGTAATGGCGACGGTGTGCCCAAGGGCATGAACCGGATCGGGAAGGTGGGCATCCACACTATCCGCGATCTAGCACTGAGGGTAGTGCTACACACCATTACGCAGGCTGCGGGATCGCAGGCTCCACATGAGGCAACCAAAGCCCAACTCATATTAGCCTCCGAGTGTATGAACCTCACATTGTTCGATTAGGCTACTGCAGTGACGAGCAATATCAAGAGGCAGCTGACAAGATGCAAGCAAGTCAAACTAAAGCAGTTTGGCTATGGTTCCATTTTGGTGTCATTCATCCTGGAACAACTACCCATTTTCCAGGGCCAAGGGGCCATAGTTGCTGAGCCAGTACCAAGAGAGCCGAGGATGGCTCACTAGGTAGCACTTATGCCCAGGTCAGGAGGAGGCCAACAGATGTCTTGGAGGCCCAAGTTTTTTGTGTGATTACGGTGACAGCTGATCATGGTCGAGGATTGGCCCTATGCTAGGACCGATTTCACCGGAGATCCTGATCTTCCGCTCCCGGAGGGGGAGGATTGGGATGAGGAGTTGGGTATGATACTCTTTTTGATTTTTTAAGTATTTTTTTTTTTTTTTGGTAATAAATGCCCGTTCTAATAACAATTTTATGTGTATGCAGATGTCGACCTAGAGAGGCCCATGGGCATGTTGCCCATTGCGTGGAGAACCCATGTCGTACATGACCCTCAGGCTGAGGGTGGCGAAGGCGATGAACTGATCCAGAACTTGGAGGGCATTTCCCGGGGGATCCCGAACTATGCACGACAAGCAGATGTTCCGCTAGCATACCAACGACACACTGTGGGGGTGCCTAGTCGCCTCCACCGACTACTGAGATGCTTAGTGCACGCGGTGACTTGTTATCATGAGCACCATGCAGATTAGACATCTAGGGATTTTTATGCATATTTTTTGAGAGACATGTTGTCTCCGGCTGTTATCAGACAAACATGTATATTTTTTGATCTTATGTGATGCACACTATGTAAACATTTCGACACACACAAACACACACACACACACACACATATATATATATACCTATTTCTAGATGGATCTCTTTACACATGATGATGTTTTTGTTTATAAATTGCACAAATGTCTATCTAAAACCATATTAGCTACTGCATCGGTTAACGTATTCATATGTCTGGGTATGTGTTGATATGTTATATAATCAAAATTATTTCCAATAGACGAATACATAGATACAGACGTAAAATGGATGGGTTTCTAACTGAATAGTGACCATTAAGCTGTGATACTACAAGTTGTGAGTCTAGATACACAAGTAATTCACGAATTCCGAGGTCCACAGCCTCGGTTAATAATTCCAATATGACACAATATTTCGCGATATTATTTTTTGCAGGACCCAGACACACACCTTGCAGGTTAACCAACTCACCAGCAGGATCATAGATTACCCAGGCTGTTGAGGACAGATTCCTGGTACTGCGAGAGGCACCATCCGCGAAACCCACAAACAGAGTAATAGGCATCTGCACAATCAGGAAGACCCAATCAGCAGAAAGATGCTTACATTTCACACCACACCACACATGCACACAAATGAATATACACACCTATGTACACACACCACACCAAAAATAACTTCAAGCGTAGTATTTTTTAAGGTACAGCCCATTTCTAGGCTACGCCAACGGAACTCCTTCATAATCAATGAGCTCATAAGCCCCATTTTTTAATACTCATTTTACTATGTAGGGCCCATGATATATGGGTTGGAACTTTCCTGCTCCAAGTTTGTCGTGTGCTTGGTCGTATAGGAGGATGAGGTCCCCTTCAACAAAGGAATGTGGAGATACAGATTGATCAAAGTGGGCTTTGACCCGCTTCTTCTGTGCTTCAATGACTAAAGAACCCAAGCGGCGGGTTTCATCCAACCATTCCAAATACAAAAGACGCTCTTCTTCAGGAGAAGTGTCGGGAAAAAGTTCCACAGCCAACTTTAAGGAAGGAATTTCGCACTCAACTGGAAGAGTTGCTTCCAGACCATACACCAATTGGAATGGTGTGAATCCGGTCGCACTCTTTGCTGACATCCGGTAGGCCCATAGAGCTGAGAACAATTGGAGGTGCCAATTGGACTTATGAATACCAACTGTTCATTGAATCATTGTGACCAAAACTTTGTTCACAGCCTCAACCTGGCCATTTCCCTGGGGGTAATATGGTGTTGAGCTATCGTGTCGTAAGCCCAATCTTGATGTCAGCTCAGCCATCATGTAATCTCGAAAGTGAGTTCCATGATCGGTTACAATGGCCTGAGGGACCCCGAAACGTGTAATAATGTGGTTGAATATAAACTGGGCAGTTGTTTTACCATCAACAGCTAGTGTAGGCATCGCTTCGGCCCACTTAGTAAAGTAGTCGACAGCGACAATTATATATGCATGCCCCCCAGCCGAATGAGGGTTACACGTCATGAAATATACGCCCCATTTTGCAAAAGGGTTGACGATAATAACAAGGTGCAGAGGGAGAGGTGGTGTGCGCATCTTGCGCTGAAAAACCTGGCACGCATGACATTTTCGGACTGCAACAATATAGTCTTTGAATATCGACGGCCAGACGTAACCTGCACGCAGAATCTTCTGGGCATTGGCATATCCGGACATGTGACCACCACAGGTGCCACTGTGACAGTCATTCAAGACTCTTTCAGCCTCCTCCAAGGTTAAGCATCGGCAGAGCACCGAATCTACTCCAACCCGGTATAATGTATCTCCTACAATGTGGTATGGTTTAGACTGATGCTGAATGCGACGTCGGGCATCTTTGGTCAACTCAGAGCGGAATGTTGATGTTTGAAGATACACAATAATATTGTCGTACCATGGGTCACGAGTACTGATAAGGAAGAGTGTTTCGTCTGGGATATGATCCTCGAAATGAGATGGGGTGGAGTCTGTCGGGAGGGAGCAAATGAGATCCGCAAAAACCAGTGATTTGGTCGACTTAGCAATGGTAAACTCTAAGTCAAACTCCTGAAGGATAACGATCCATTTGGAGTATTTTCCCCCCAATAATTTTCGAGATAGAATGTATGTCATGGGGTTGCAATCCGAAACCACTGTTGTTGTACGCAACAGGATGTAGTGGCGGAAACGCTGCACAATTTGTACTGCGGCTAATGACAACTTCTCGACATGAGTGTAACGTGTTTCTATGTCGAGAAGATTCTGTGATAGATAATAAACAACGTGTTCATTTCCATCATCTTCATCCTACACCAGAACCATAGCTATGGTGCTAAACGCGGCAGCCAAATATAGAGTGAAATCATGGTGATATTTTGGAGGACGAAGCAACGGAGCATTAACAAGTAACGTCTTTAGCTTCTCGAAAGATCGTTTAACAATCGCATCCCAACGGAAGGGAACGTTCTGCTTTAAAAGACACGTGAAACCTTTGGCCACTTCCGCGTAGTTCGGGATGAACGTCGAAGGAAATTAGCTTTTTCCTGCAGACTCTGTAATTGATATAACAAGGAGGGTGATGGGAGATTGACAATGGCCTCGACCTTTAGAGGGTCGAGGCGAATTCCGTCTTTGGAAACTATGAATCCCAAAAGACAACCAGAATCCCCGCAAAAGACACATTTATGAGGGTTAAGCCAGATATTATAGCGTCGACAGTGAAGGAAAATCTGGCGGAGGTGTTCGGGATGGTCCTCTCGCCGAGCTGAGTGAGTTGGAAAATCGTCCAGATAAGGCTGAACGATATGGCGTATGTCGTGGAATGCGTAAGACATAGCACGTTGGAAAGTAGCTCCAGCATTCTTCAAGCCGAACGGGAGATTTTTATAAGCAAAGGTACCCCACGGACAGATGAATGCAGTCTCGTGTTGATCAGCAGGTAAAATATTTATCTGATTATACCCGGAAAAGCCGTCCATCAGGGAATGAATCTCACTCCCAACACATTCGCCAATGATTTGATCTATGAAAGGAGTGGGATAATTGTCCTTAGGATAGGCCCGATTAATTTCATGGTAATCAACACAGACTCTTATAGTACCCTGCTTCTTATCTACGGGGATGATGTTTGAGACCCATTCTGTGAGGGGGATCGGGTAAATGAAGCCCGCGTTCAGAAGTTTTTCAACTTCTGCTTTGATGGCAGCGGCTTTGCGAGGATGCACTGGGCGTAGGCGTTGGCGCACAAGTTTCGCCCCAGGATAGGTAGGAATCTCGTGCACTACTATGCTAGGATCGATCCCAGGCATCTCCTCATAGGACTAAGCGAACACATCTCTGAATTCACGGAAAATATCAGTATAAACTCGTATCTCATCAGGAGAACAAGTCACTCCCACATGTATATTCTCGACTATCCCCGGTTTGACGGAGATGTAAATTGGAATGGTGTGGGTAATGTTGCTCAGGTTTCCTTCCGAAAGGAACTCATGAGTCAATATAGGTGTTTGGAGAGGTGGAGTAGGAACCTGAGATGCAAACCGCTCTAGACAATCCGACATTGCCCCCAGGCTGGGCATGAAAGAGGAACGATGATGTCCATTGCTCCAAGGCAGCTCCTCAAGAGACATGGTTTCAACGATGGCTTCGTCAGAAGGGAAAATATCTTTTAGAGGATCAAACGAGTCGGCGTCACCGAGCCAGGGGAATTGATAATAGATATCTAAAGCCATGCTCGAGGGAGCATGCTAAGGAGGAGGAGGATCAGATGCGGCAACAATTTCACAGTAATTAATCTAAACTGGAGTTAAGGGAATCGATTCTCCAAAATTAGTCACCTGTTCAAGTGAAGGGATGATCCATGGGTCGTTAGACCTAGAGATCATATTAACTTGAACGGTGTGCAGTGGTGGTGCGGGAAAAATACCCATGAGGATGGGGTCCTTGAAGAGATCGGGTCCTACACTATCAGGGGGATTGGGGATTTGATCCAAGTAAGGAACGTTGTTCTCAGAGGTGGAGGTGAAGAAAGACAACTGATCCACAGTAACAATTTTTCCCTCATGAGGAAACTTAAGCAGTCGAAAGAGGGTGGATGGCACGCATAACATGGTGTGAGTCCAACTGCGGCTGAGAAGAAAATTGTACTTAAGCTTGGCATCAACCACTTCTACTTCTACGTTGACTATCTTCCCCTGTAACGCAATCGGAAAACTCTCGAGAACACCCAGGAGTTTGGATTCCCGACCATCGAATGCCTCTAAGGCATTGGGAGATGATGACAGGGCTGAAAAGCCAATGGCCTTCCAGCAGGTGGATGACATGACACAGGTGGAAGCATCTTCATCTACAATGGCCCTATGGATGTTAAGACCGTTGATCCTGACTTGAATAACGGGAGTGATCTGATGCGGAAGTTGGGGGGTAAAATTTTCTAAGTCGAAAGTGAGAAGACTAGAATCGGCGGGATCGATTGCACCGATTGCAGACAACAAAGCTTTCCTTTGCGATGGGAAACTTTGAAGAACTTCCAATGCAGACATAGCAGAAGGCGCCTGTGCCAAATCCTCAACAATACTATAGCGCTAAGTGGCACAGGCATTTGGATTGTAGGAAGATCTTCGTAGAACACCTTTAGAAGGTGGCCTCACAACAGGTTCAGCAGTAGGCTTCTCAATCTCCAAAGAACCGGAGACAGGAGGAGGAGGTGGGCCATCCACAATATCCTTCCCAGCTGTCTAACGTGATCCAGCATAATCCTTCGAACGTGTAGCAATTGAGACAGGTGCTGCACCATTCATCATAAAGACCTGGGACCCAAATGGTGTAGATGGTGAGGGTTGCTAAACCATCCGGGTCTGCTGAGATGAGAACGATTCTTTAAGAACTGTCGGAGTCCCTTTGGAGCCTTTCAGAATTTGACTAATTTTATATCGTCGAGGACAATCTTTGGTATAATGATCTCCTTCACAGATAAGGAAGGGGTACTGTGTTTTACGTTGGGAATTGTCATCAGTACAAGGTTTAGAGGACTCTGGCTTTGGGGCGTCGGGTTTGGATTTTCCTTTGCCCTTCTTTTTTCCTTTGGAGGATTTTTCCATAGGATTAGCCTGAATGGCGTTAACCTCCACAGTTTTGCCAGAATCTGGAGGAGCGAGAAGAGCATAATTATTGGAAGAATTGGACTTCTGCTTCCCATTTGAAGATTTTCAAGAATTTTGAGATACGGAACCAATAACACCATCCACCGCTGGGGTAGGTGGAGCTTTAGAGGTTCCCGGCCGTGGAGAATCAGTCGAAATATCATACAGCGTGCCGGACTGAGAGTATACCAGATCGATATACTGGGCACACACAATGGCCTTTTCTTCAGTCACACATGCCCCCATAGCAATATCTTGCATGATTTTGTTAACGAAGGATGTGGTGAACCAATGATTTAGTAGTTGATCAGGTATATCAAACTTGATGATCCTACGATGACGTCTCCACTCATGAATGTGATCAGATATGTGGGTGGCTTTATCCTGCATCAAGGAAGTCAGGAGATGCATCCCGGCTTCGTAGCGAATCGGTAACTGAAAGTGAGTCAGAAAAGTCATTGCTAAAGTATTGAAATCCTGAAAGATGCCACGGGGTAGTTCAATATACCACTTAGCAGCAGTGCCAGTCAGAGTACGCTGGAAGAGACGTAGACGAATTGAATCATCGACCCAAGAATTAGACGAACACCACAAATGGTAGGTCATTACATGAGCTTGGGGGTCCTCTTTAGCTTTACCCTCAAAATTTGGGTAGTCGTCGGGTACCTTGGTGGGAACCAGAGGCCAATAAGGATTGTGAAGAATCAAATAATTGGTTAATTTAGAAATGTTTGGTAATTCCAAGGTAGCCAAGAACGGCAACTGTGGATTGAATGGCATGCCAGGCCCTCGATAAGGACCGATACCTGTACTCCATGCTGGCTAAGAATATCCTTGCCCCCATGGGTTCTGTCCGGCAGGATTCTAACCATAGGGGGTATAGGGTGTATAACCAGTCTGATTCGGTTGCTGGTAGCCAGTGTACGGGGCTTGATAACCAGAGTATGGACCCTGATTGTATGTCGGCCCTGCTTGGGCAGCCTGTGGATTCAACTGCTGAGTATAGGTGTTGCCGAGTTGTTGAATGTAATAATTGGAACCCTAGGGCTGGTTATAATTCGGTTGATATTGACCATGAGAATAGTAACCGCCTTGAGGTTGAGTGGGCTGCTGATAGGTGGGACCCTACTGAGCCTGATAATTAGGACACACCGTTTGATTCGGCTGCGACATTGAATAAATTGGTTTTTTGGCAGGGTTGACAGAGTGTGCAGGCTGGCCTGGTTGGATAGGCTAACCTGGCTGAACAGGCTGCCCTGGTTGAACAGGTTGACCCAGATAAACAGGTTGTGCCGGTTGTACAGGTTGACCTGGCTGTTGTGGAACACTGGGTTGTGTCGGATGAATCGGTTGGCCTGGTGGAGGAACACCGAGTTGTGCCTGATGGACCGGTTGGCCTGGTGGAGGAATGGAGCCAAGTGGTGGCTGGTAACCAGTTTGACTTGCAACATGACCATAAGATGATCCTGGTTGATGTGCAACATTTGGAGTAACAGGATACTGAGGTTGCTTGGGTTGTGAAGGCTGGACTTGCCCCCCAGGACCGGATACCGGCCCGGGTTGGTACCCCGGTTGACCTGTGAGTCCTTGAGGTTGCCCCGGTTGGACTCCAGGAAGAGGCTACACGAGTTGACCTGAAGGGTTGTAATACTGTCCTTGCAGACCGTATAATGGCCCCTAGTGTCCCGCAGGGTAACCTTGTGGGTCATATGGATAGCCAGGCCAGCCTGAAGGTTGGCCTTGAAAAGGTTGTCCCTGCGGGTTATAAGGCTGCCCAGCCTAGTTATACGGTAAACCTTGAGCATGAAGTTGAGCCTTAGGAGTGGGTAAACGTAGAGGATTCCCGTACTCATCATACTGATATGGAAAAACGTACACGAGTGTACCATCCTGTGCATAATGCGAAAAATACGAGCGGTTGGGATCTTGAGAGGATTTTCCGACCTCGGGGTTCGATTGTTGTAAGGAAAATCGATACTCCTCAGGAGAGATGTTCTCCGGCATAACAGAAGCTATATAGATGTCTTTGGGAAGTGATGTGGTCCTTACGGATTGAGTGGTAACAACAAGTGTAGATGCAGCCACACAAATAGTGGGCCTAACATGCACAGAAGTGACCTGAGGGGATGACGTGATAGGTGTCCTAGGAGACATCCCCATTGAAGGAACAACCGACCTCGTAGAAGGAGCTGATACCCCCATAGAGGCAGCGGCGGCGATAATCTAACCTAAGGATCTATACACTGCTGGTAGTGAGGGACCGGGCGAAGACATAACAGATGATTCGACGTTGTCTTCTGGGAATAACTTCCAGGTTACTTCTGGGAATAACTAGTAATCTTCACCAGACGTGGGGATTTCCTCGCTAGTAGAATTACTGGATTCACTCATATTTGAACCTACCGCTAGATCTCGTAACAGACGGCTAGGACTAGGAGGAATAACAGTAGCTATAAAAGGCGAACCTGATGTAAGAGGAGGGAAATGTTCCCCCACTCCAAATCCAGACAAAGGGTCAGATAAGGGCCAATTGAACTCAACTGGTCCTCCAAAGGGAAGCTCAGACAGAACCGGTCCCCCGTCGGGAAACTCAGAAACGATGGGTTGCTGAGGTTTAGCAGAGGATTGAGAAACCTCTGATGAATCGTCCGTATATGGACTACCAGTAGATGAAACTGAGGGTTCCGCCACTGTGGTAGTAATGAGAAGAGAAAAAGATCAAACACACACATGGGCTGAAAAAGAACCAAGGCACACAATCAAACGACCAACAAGAAAAATCTAACAGGGAGTGTGATCGCGGGTGATTTATTTTATGACATTGAAACTTAGAAACTTCACCGTTTCATGTTTTAAGAGTCAAGAAACGGATGAAAGATGACTCTATCTCTTTCAGTTTTGAAGCAAGCGTGAAAGGAAAAGCGCTTGGTGATCTTTTCAAATTTAAGGAGTCAGATAAGATCAAAATTACTGCTCAGGAATACTAGGCAAAGGGTGTACCAAATAACCATGAACTGCAATATACACCTTGGTTTCAAAATGAAAGAGAAATCAACCAAGGACTTAACGTACGTGCAGGCAATCTCCCCGAATGTTGTGTCCAGTGTATCACGGGTATACGGCGGAAGACTCAGCTTCCTATGGATAAAGGATAGAAACCTAGTGGGGTCTCCCTTTATATACGTGACGGTACGGGGAGCACAAGTCCGTACTAGTGCTGTATAAACCCAAGAGGTGAACGACAACTACTAGGTTTAAAGATGTCGGAACACGTCTCTAGCCTAGACCTCTAAATATCTCGTTAATGTTTCAATGCTGCCTTAGTGTAGATTGAATAAATTTTAATGTTTATCTTCAATTATGTTTCAGTTTTCAGGCCCTAACGAGTGTTATGTCTCAAAATCTCCTAAATGCACACTACATGCCACAGTATATCATTTCATTCGATGAAAGCTAATTACGAGAGAGTTAAGAGCTTTTCACACAATAACAAAATGACCAGAGGACAACCAATGATATCTCTAATGCAGCTAATGGAAACTAAAAGCTTTTCTTTCAAAGTTATTAATCACTAATAACACCGAAAAGATTTAATTCACACTAACTGATCAAAATCAAAAGAGATTTTTTGTATTTTCAATGTTTAAGAGCACAATGCACTAAACAAAATGAAAACTAATGAGACAAGCAATTTGAGAAGAAAAAGAAAAAGAGGAAAACCATCAAATTTCACTCAATGCAAACACACAATCAGACCTCAAATTGACAAAAACTCCCTCAAATAAAAAGACACCCAAAGACTCAATTGAACCATGTAATCTAGGCCCAAAACGAGGCAAGGCAGAATTCGAATGAAGAAGAATCCAAGCACTCAAATAATGCAATTAAAATGATAGACAACCAACAAAAGAATGCAGAGAAGCAATCACAAAGTTGACTGAACAGACAGAAACCACAAACTCCCAAGGGAGGCTTGACACACAATAGCACCTAGATGCCCTAGGGCTAAAATTTAAAATCGATAGAGATGGGAAAACAACCAAAGGATGAAGGTCACAGTCAGTCAAGCAAGGCTCCAAAACACTCAAGCAGTCGTAAAAATAAGACCAAACACCCAGATCAGTCTCAGAAGGCTCAAAACACATTAAACCCTAGCACCTTACAGGATTGGCGCGACTGTAAGGCTGAAAATAGTGGCAGATATGAATTGGCGCGAGTAATACACTGACAACATGCGCCAGTGGGCGCAACTGTCACACTGAAAAGCACGCCAGTTGAGTTTACTAAGGAATAATGAAAAAGAGAAATCTATGAAGCAGAGCAGTGATGGTAAAGCTAAACAAAAATCCAAACACACGGCAAGAGCCAGCCAAAAGAGCTGATCAAGCAAGTAAAGTCAAGGCTAGACCGGAAAGACAAGAAAATACTCCAAGTGTTCAGTTCATAAACTAGACCGGAGATTGATTGAAGTAGCATTCATCTACTTTCGCTAATGCAGAGAAAGAGCGTTTCGAAGGCTATTTGGCTAGCTTCAGGCTCCGTCTGTAGTTTATAAAGCAAACAACAAGCTAACTCCCCAGCGGAGTCACCAATTTTTTGTGGAGGTAAATCCCCTCTGCGGATAGAGGCGATCCCTACTAGCCCAGAACGGGTCTAGCAACAATCGTAACACGTTATGGTGCAGGTCCCTAATTGCAATAAACCAACTTGCGAAGAAGGCTTACCTCGAATCCAACGCTGTTGTTTGTAGAGAAGGCGGCGCTCCCGTTCCTTTACTCCAGCAGATCACAATCCTCACGCTCGTCGCGATCAAACACCTGCACACGTAAGAAACACAACAAACACAAGCGTAAAATCCAATATATACAATTATGCATCAGTCAGAGAGGACACAACTCATCATCATAATGAACAAAACGAGTGGAACCATAACCAATAGTCGCTTATCATTAATTCAACAAAGGAAAATACAACCTGGCTCTGACACTGAATCTTCCTTCAACAGGTCGTCAGCAGAATACGTCTCGGTAAAGCTTTTCGGGAATGGGGACAAGCCTCTCTCTTCGATCGTCAATCTCCTTGCTATTGATTTGACACTATGAGGACTATTGCAGCATTCTTTAGGCTATGAAGGCTCTTGGAGATTAGCTTGCAAAGGAAAATGGCAAGCTTATATAGATGGTGGAAGGGGATTTGGGATCCTTCCAATCATGGGATTGGCCCTATCCTCAAGGAAGCTTCCATGAGAGGTGGAAAACTACTTCCTCTACATGGAGAACCAAATCCAAACGTCCCAACTCAATTTAGAGACCAGTTCAGGTGTTGGTTGGATTCAATCTTCCGCCATTTATTTTTAAAAAACACCCTTTATTAAGCCTGGCATGAGTGTGACTCTGAGACAGAGCGCCAACTGGCGTGCCCTCTTTGAAGGATTTCCCCCATTGGCGCGGGTATAACACTGGCTAGTCGCGCCAAGGATGAAAAGGCTATCTTTAGGGTTTTTCACAAGGAGTTGTCTTCAGGGCAATGAAATTACATGTCTAGGGGAACGCCATGAAAGTTTTTTCAGGTTATTTCACTGCTCACAGATCACGGAGTGAGCCCTCCAATGTGTGGGACGAGGAATTGCAGGGATGGTGACAAATTTCTATGTAACAAATAGTATTAATCTGATTCAACTCTCTAAAACCTGAGCCTCTGCACCACAAAGGTTTTGATTTCATGCACATGGCTACTACTCTGGGGGCACTTCACCACATGATGATACTAAGGCCTTCAGATCTATAGTGGCACGGCTGCAGGAGAAACCCTACTTCAAGGATCATCACTCTCACTTCATCAAAAAAGCAGAAAAAAATCTCTTAGTGGTGCTACCGTCTAGATTTCATCGAACATCGTTGACTTACGCAATGTGTGCCCTAGTAGGTAATTTCATGGGCATGTTTCCATCTCCAAATTCAATATATTTGTGGATTGAGAAGACGTGGAGGAAAAAAATGAAAGGGAAAACAGATTTCCTCACTTGTTAGAACTACTTCTTTGTTTTCCTCTTTGAGCTTATGGAAGATAGAGATGTCATATTCATAAATGGGTTGTATTTTCTAGGATCTTGAGGGAATTAACTTAACCCCTAGTCACTAGACGTTGACCCAGATGAAGATGTGCTCAATGCAGTTCTTGTGTGGCTTAAATTACCGATATTACCTTTTTCTTGTTGGAGTGACAATTCCCTTAAAGAAATCGGAAATAGAATTGGTAGGTACATAGATCAAGTTGAACCTAAAGGTTAGCAATTCGCCTATGTCAATATT
This sequence comes from Pinus albicaulis, assembly GCA_034641835.2. Taxonomy (NCBI): domain Eukaryota; kingdom Viridiplantae; phylum Streptophyta; class Pinopsida; order Pinales; family Pinaceae; genus Pinus; species Pinus albicaulis. The sequence continues at coordinate 1,003,106,385 of CM076580.1, read as the reverse complement.
TTTTTTGGCATATATTTGGAGAAAGGTCTTCCTTCAGAGATCAACTTGAAAAAAGAAGGGTTGACACATTTCTAGATCCTTGATTAAGAGTAGATCCCCTACAATTTTTGGGTATGCCATGAATGCGACAATTTTTCTAGGGAATGCAAAAATGTAGCTGATGGAAAAGAAGAAAATAAGGCCGCTCAGCAGGTAGAAACTTAGCAAATAAATAAGGGAAAAGGAGGATCCAATAGGGGAAAGAACACTATAAACCCTAACTCTTGGGGACCAAAACCCAACATTTCCTTGACCTTAATAAATCAGTTTTATGTTTTCCAAAACAATGATGTATAAGTTCTAGATCAAGAGCAGAAAGATGAGTATGATCCAGAAATTTTGGATCAGGCCGAAGATTCCTTCGCCAAATTAGTGGTGTCAGGTACAAGAGCATCCTTTGATCCAAACCCAACCAGATATCAGTCATTCACGCTACAGGGATAGTGGTTTAAAGAGTGGAAATTGTAACAAAAAGTGACTAAAAAAAATGGTTCTCTAAAGGTGATTCTACGAGCCACAAATATGATATTCGAATATAAAAGTGTGTAAATCTAATAGAGAGCATCAAGAATCTGAAGTAGATCAAAATATCAAACTTAACACAAAACCTCATGTCACAAAAAAAATTCGAAAGAACTCGTAGGGCATCAAGGGCAATGAAAATCCAGGTAACATCCTTCAAGATCTCAAACCTTAATGAAGTTGACTTCATGGAATATAAGGGGTATGGGACATCCCATAAAGTCCAGTGTTGTGAAATATTTGGTTAAGTAGGAAAAGTCGCACACTTTTTTTCTACAAGAAACAAAATTAGGAGAAGATGAGTTATTATATTTATCAAATCAATTTTGGAGAAATGGATCTGTCATGCAGGGTGGGGATGGATTGGAGCCTTAGGATGTCTAGGAAATTTTTGGATTTCCTTTCAATTTTCTCTAATAACAAGCACCAAATCCCATTATTGGATAAGTGCTACTAGAGAAAATGGATACGTTTGAAAATTTCTTTGTAATCAATGTTTATGCTCCGGAAACATATGGGGAAAAAATAGAGTTATGGGTGTTATCACTAGAAAATCAAACAACAAAAGGGCATCATGAAATTTCAAGCATAAGGATTTACAGGGTGGAAAAACATTACAGAATCTAGAAAATTTAACTTTCTCTAAGGTCAAAAGGAAAATTTATTAAGTTGCGCATAGAAGACACTAGCACAATGCACTCTGTGCGCCCTTTTCTTCGAGAGCAGTGCAAGTCTCTGTGGCTATCCCTCAATAAGTCGTGTGGTCCTGGGTATGGTGGAAGGTCACCATCCAGGACCACTTTTCACACTTCAGGAAGAATATTATCCACTTGAGGCTACCCAAGGATAGCCACCTAGGGCCACCTTGAGACCTCAAGTGAGCACACAATGGAATCAACCACCACTCTTGGGTCACAATCCACAATTGTACCAAGAGAGGGAATAAGATTTGAATTTTTCCTATAAAAGGCCACCATGATAAGAACAATTTAGAACACATTTTTATGCTGGCCAAATTTCCCATGAGAAAACCAGCAATGTGTTTTCCAAGCAACAAAGGAGTGAAGGGATTCATTTTTTGGTCATCCAAAATTTCAATCCCAAAGGATAAGTGCATGACTTTTCCATTATCCGATCACTCATTCGAGGAGAAGAGAGAGGCCTACAAACAGATTAAGGGAAGAATCCTCCTTTCTTTTAGTATTAGAGCTCCATAGCTCTAAGTACTCACTATGAATTTTTTAGCATTCTACCTCTTTTTACCACCAGCTGCTAATAAAATGGGATTCGTTCTCCGTTGGTAGTATTAGTTCATTTAATCGATATTGAGCTTGTGTTATATTTGTATTTTTTGTTTCTTGTTTCCTCCTCTTTTTGTAGTATGCTATGTTTTATAACTAGTTTTTCTACATGTTATGATGCTTCACTAACGATCTAACAACCCATTTTTGCCCTGTGACATTGCTTGTAGGCTAACAATCACTCCTACCAAGAATCGGTGCATTTCGTACAACCTCATACTAAACACACCAATACAATGGGATTCCTTAATCAATCTAAAGGATGATTTGTGGAATGTTGAATGCATTATTGGCAGGGACTTCAATACCATTATCTTCAATAAAGAAAAAAAGGTGGTACTATGGTGAGAGATCCATTTCATGAAAGAATAGAAAATCTAGTTTCAAGTTGGGATATTATTCACATCATCCCTAAGAGGGAACACTTTACTTGGACAAATAGGAGAAGTGGGTCAGATCATATTGCAACCTGTCTAGATTTCTTTCTCTTGGAAAATTCTTGGCTACTTAAAGTAATTAATAGTATCTCTAGCATTATGTCACACGAGGCCTCTGATCATCATCCAATCAATTTGGAAATTTATCTTCCAGAGGATTTAGGTCCTCTACCATTTCCTTTTAACCCCCTTTGGTTACAAGAGGAAGGAGTGGTATATTTGATCTCTCAAGCATGGTCCTATAAGGTTGGAGGTTTGCCTTCTTTTGTTTGGGATTCAAAGCTTAACCTGGTTAAGAGAGCTTTGCACTCATGGACTATATCTCATTTCAAAACCTCGGGGCTTTCTTGTCAGTCTCTTATTCAAGATCTAGACTCACTCATGTACATGATGGAGACTAATCCTGTGGAAAGTTGGCATATAGCTAAAGAGAAGGAGCTAACTCAAAAAATCCACAAACTTGGCCAACACGACGAGGAATATTGACAGTTAAATTCTCAAATTTTATGGTTACGATCAGGTGACAAGAACTTTAATTTCTTCCACAATCAATTTAGACCTCTAGAACTTTGAAAGAAAGTGGAGGAGATATCTCCTAAAGGTAAGCCAAAAATCACATCCTTTCCTGAAATCAGAAGGGAAGCCTTTAGGCACTTTCAAGCTCTATATTTTGAATTAATTATATTTTATGTTGTATAATTTGATAAGTTCATTTATAGCCTCCCCCGGAATGTTTCTGATTTAGAAAACACCTTGTTATGTAAAGAAATCTATGAGGATGAAGTAGCAGAGGAAATTTTGTCTTTGGATCCTAAAAAGGCTCCATGACTTTATGGCTTCTCGATTAGCTTCTTTAGTTAGTTTTGGTTTCTTATCAAAAAAGGACCTTTTAGGAGTTCTAAACTATTCTCAGACTAAGGCTAAATTGAAGGCAACACTAGTCTTACTCCTTCCTAGCGCTCATCCTGAAAGAGGCAAACCCAACCTCCTTTGCTCGTTTCAGACCTATCTCTTTGTGTAAATCTACATATGAAATTCTTACTAAATTTATTTCTAGTCGACTGAAAAACATCCTTCCAACCTTAATATCTAGGAACCAATGTGGACTCATGAAAAATAGATAGATTCTAAACAACACCATTTTTGTACATGAGGAATTTCACACCAGTAACACTAATGGGGAGTCGGATATGATCAGAAAAATAGATATGGAAATTCCTTTGATAGACTGAATCATTCCTTTTTATATGTCGTTATGGAAAATTTTTGATTTTTTCCTTAATTTATTCAATGGGTAAGGGCATATATTGGATCTCCATGGATAGCCCCCTTAATCAATGGTCGTCCAACTTATTTTTTCGTAGCATCTCGTGGCCTTCATTAGGGGTGTCCCTATCACCTCCCCTTTATCTTTTGGATTCTGAAAGCTTAAATCATAATCTAGAATCCACTAGAAGGGATGGCACCTTTCCCAACAGCAACATAGCTAGAGGCATTAAGGAATTAAAGCAAGCAAAATTTTCTGACAACACCTTTCTCATGGGTGGAGCATCCAAGATAATTTCTCATCAATATAAAAGGATCTTGGATCAATTTTTTGGGTTTTCAGGTGATCTTATTAACAAAAGAAAAAATTAAATTATTGTTTGGAACTGCTCAGCATCAACTCTTCAGGAAATTTCCTCCCTACTTGAATTTTCAGTTGAAATTGATAAGCACTCCTTTAAGTACCTTTGGATACCCATATCAACTGGCTCAACATCTGCAGATGATTGGGTTGAAATTATTCAAAAATTGAAAATAAAAATAATTTTGTGGGGGGTGTAGTGGCTTAATGTGGCGGCATGAATAGTACTAGTTAAATATATTCTCTCAGCCTTACCAATATACCTCTTCTCATGGCTTTCAGCTCTTAACAAAATTCTCGATGACGTTAGCTCCTTGATCATAAATTTTATTTGGAAAGGAGGTAAGCAAAATGAAATTAAATTCCATTTAATTAACTCGAACAATTTTCATCTCCAAAAGGCATATGGTGTGTTGGCAATAAAGGATCCATTCTTCATGAATTTGGTGCTTGGTGCAAAAATAGTATGGCATTTAGCATCTGATTCTAAATAATGGTGTAGAAAAACCTTTCTCAAGAAATATTTAAACATAGAAAATTCTCTCAGAATTGAGAAAGTAGTATGGTTTGGTACTAGCTCCAAAATATGCAAACATTGTTAAATATTGGCTTCTCTCATCACCGATAATTTTGGTTAGCGCCCATGTAATAGTGCTCACATCAATTTATGGAAGGACAACTGTTTAGATGGAGTTCCATTGCAAGGAAATGATAAATATAATGATTAGTCGCATGCATGAAATCTTTTGGGTACAAGAATATCAAAGACATGTCCATATGGGATGCTCAAAGGAATCAGAATCTCCAGTTTCATATTCCTTACAGGATCATCGAGTTTGGAATTTTAGCCCTTATCTTTAGTACTATGTTAAAGAGGGTTATGGGCACCTTCTCGTTGATTTCCACCACCCAGCTAAAAGGAAGATCTAGAGTAATCTATGGAACTCAGATTATATTCCAAATTAGGAATTTTGGTTAGCTCTCAGTTCATCAAAAAGTGTTAACTACTAAGAATCTACATAAAATAAATATTTATGGCCATTCACAATTTTCCTTATGCAAATAAACTGAGGAAAATGTAACTCGCCTTTTTTCCCAATGTTCTTTCACCTTAGAGGTATGGATATTGGCCTTTTTTTCTTATCACAGACATTAATAAACTACCAACGACTTTTGAGGAAATGTTTGAACATTGGCAGACTTATATCCCTACTCCATTATATAACACTTCTTTAGAAAATTTTTGTTGGATCTCCCTACCATAAAATATCTATTAGGTGATTTGGCTAGTTTGTAACAAGGTAATTGCAACAGCCTTGGAGAAAATTCCATGTAATAGAGTTAATAAAGAAAAAATAATAACCACAGTTATGGTTCACTTATTCTAAGTTGAATGTTCGGCAAAACATCCTATTGTGGGTGTTCATATGGTTTATTATGGCTAAGGAAATTCGCAAAGGCAATGCAAAAGTAATTTGGAAAGGAAAAATGGCATTTTTGGAAATTTATTTATGAAAATAATGGAAATTAGTAGAAAATGAAGATGAAAGGTCAAAGGTTGCATGTTAGGAGGAAAATGAGGAAAATAGAGGCCACATTCATAAAAATTCTTCTGAGGATCAATACAAGGATTTTTATTAGTTCATTTTTGGAGCTCTCTCTTTATTCTCTCTCTCACACTCTTGGACCGTTAGAGTTTTCTTAGAGCATTTCTTCTTTGGATCAAGAAAGGAAAATAAGGAAAAGAGGAAGCAAATATTAAGCAAGGAAGAGAAAAACCAAGTAGCTACAATGGGTTTACTTGCAGATATCGATTTTCATCTGTGATTTCCTTGCTATATTTGGCATGCATGGTTAGCATGTGTGTTCTTGGTTATGTTTTCGTCATTCGCATGGGTTTTTCTAGGTGTGACGGTGTTCTTTAGCCTTGCCTTTCCATTTCTGGATTGCCATGGTGTGATGTGGTTTTCATGTTTTGGTTGATTTGGATTGTCAGGTGGACTCAAAGTTGACTGGGGTGGTCT